>VWZI01003587.1:250292-375340 GCA_013396835.1 Psilopogon haemacephalus | reverse complement strand
CGCGGGGCGGGGCCGCCCCCCGCGGCGGGCGGTGCGTACGGCTGGCTGGGGGGAGCCGACTCAGGGAGGCGTGAATCATCCCACAAATACACGCTGAGAGGTTGTGGCAGCAGAGAGCAGAGTTCGGGTTGGATTTTTTTTCTCGTTGCCTTTTTTTTTTTTTTTTTTTTCTCCTTCTCCCTCCTCCAAAAACATGGCTGAAGCTGGGACGGGCTTTTTGGAGCAGCTGAAGTCTTGCATCGTCTGGTCCTGGACCTATCTCTGGACACTGTGGTTCTTCATCATGCTCTTCCTGGTCTACATCTTAAGGGTGCCCCTGAAGATCAATGACAATTTAACCACAGGTAGGGGGTGATCATTCCCGCCGTGCTTTTTCCCCGCGGGGAGCCCCCTGCCGCCTTTCCCTCGGCAGCCGCCCCCCGGGGAAAGGCAATGGGTCGGCGGGCCGCCCGCAGGGGCGCCCGGGGTGGTGTGAGGCAGCCAAGCTTCCGTGGCTATTTGACGTCTTACCCGCAGCCGGCTGCGTAGTTACGAGTGGGATTTTTGTGAGGAGCTGGAGTAAGTAATGTTACCTTGTGATTGACTTTTGGCTTGGTCCAGCTATCCCAGGGAAGGCTTGAAGGAGAGTTTCCTCCAGGTTCTGGGAGGCTTAAAAGTAGTTGGGCTGACTGTAGCAGGCTGTAGAAATCCCAGCGTCACCCAGAGGCTGCTTGGGGGTGTACAAAGAGGTGATCTGCTGGTGGTTTATCACTCTCTCCCTGCTTGCTTTGCTTCCTGACGATGCTTGGCCCTTGTACCAGCGTTCCTACTTCAGCCTGCTGGGATGTAAGGACTGTAGTGGCACTAGAGGAGCTTCTCTTTGACGTCTTTAATGTTGTAAGGAGGAAAAGAAGCCAAGATTACTTCAGGAGTATAGGGCAAACTGTGGTCATGCCCCAGCTGAAGCTTGCTGTTTTCTGGAGTTGTATTTCACACTGAGTTTTGCTAAAGGAGTCAACATACTGAGTTTTGACTGACAGGCGCTTTGAGGGGGAAAAAAAAAAAAAAGTTTAATTTTCAAGTAGTGGCTTAAGCTATTTATACTGGTTTTACTGTGCAAAAGATAAATAGCAGAACTGCGGTTTCCCCCCAACAACGTCATACATTTTCTGTACTTTAGAGATTAACTGAGAATTCCAGGGGCCTGAGCAGCTTGTTCGGTTCACAAGCCTAAATCAGGAACAATGAAAATTAATTTACATCTTGTAAACGCCTGGTCTCAATTAATTTCCATAACAAGCTTATCTTTGGTGTCGAGTGAGTAACTATGTAAATACAGACCCATCTTCAGTTGCCGAGCAGTTCATTCATTCTGAATGCTTTCTTAGGAGCAGAGGATGTCAGGTGGCATATGTGTGTTTGAGGGATTCCAGGGCAAAATTGTATTTGTGAAAAGTCTTGGTTTCTTGAAGAGTAGAAAAGGACAATGGTGATTATGTGACATATGCTTGTATTTGGAGAGTATATGGATTATAATTAATACTTTTTTTTCCTGTACAATTTATATTATACTCGAGCAGGTTTGCTTTTTTAAATAGGATTAAAGCGTTTATTGTGTTTCTGATGAAACTCAGATATCAGCATATTTTTCTGAATGATAATAAGTAGCAAGTGTACAAGTTTGCTGGAAGATTATCACGTTTACTATGGACTTTGCTTTAACTGTTAGGACTCACAGAAGTAGCATACCACAACTATTCCACTGAACCAGCAATAACTTCTGTAGTGTTAGGCAGTCTGAACTGGGCAGGTATGTCTTTATCTTGGAATTGATTACTTTTCCTTCCTATCTACCGTGATCATATAATTTACACACACGTACACTGGAAAGAGCTATTTGCCTTGGGAGCAGATGAGATGTAACCCATGCAGCATCCCTGCTGATGGGAAGCCAAATGTTATCTTGGTGCTCTTCGCTCATGTTTCTGGCCTGTTCTCATTTAATAAGCCTTTGGCTAATCCGGCATTGAAGAAGAATTAAAAAAAAAAAATAAAATTCAACATTCTGCAATTTTCTCTTTAAGTGTGAACAAATAAATTACTTCTAAACACAGTTTTGGTCAGATTTTCTCAATATACCTTTAAACAGGTATCTTATCTCATTTGCCATGTT
The DNA here is from genome assembly GCA_013396835.1 of Psilopogon haemacephalus. Classification (NCBI taxonomy): domain Eukaryota; kingdom Metazoa; phylum Chordata; class Aves; order Piciformes; family Megalaimidae; genus Psilopogon; species Psilopogon haemacephalus. The sequence continues at coordinate 373,188 of VWZI01003587.1, read as the reverse complement.
GCATAGTGATTAGAACAGGACGTAATCCTTGTTGCTGAATCTTAATAATTTGTGTAATGCTTATGTCCCAGGTAAACATTGCAGGCCATGCTTATAAGCAAAAATACAGAATGGTTTCTATTATCATTTTCAGTATTGGAAAAAAATTACAGGCACCCATTTGAGGCCTAGTGAAACTCCTCTGATTTTTTTCCTGAGTTTGAGCGAACTAATCCTTTATGTGCTTTTTCATTTGAAATCTTACTCCAGCCGTTTTCAGCTGAGTCATGTTGGTTTTCATTGAAATGCCCCAAAATTCAAATAAAATGACAATACAGAATCTGTGAATGGGAGAGATAATTGTGTCTTAAGCATCGAGAGGGTTAAAAAGACTGAAGGAGTTACCACTAAGTCCCAAAGTGCATGATGAAAATGAGTTGTCAGGGCAGAATGGTAGGCACAATATGACCTTTATGCATCATCTCTTCCTAAATTGATTTATTAAAAAATCATCACTACAATAATTTGAGGTTGGTTTGGTTTTCAGAGTTTTTTGTGAACAAATTAAAATTTATCTGATTTGTTGTGAGTTTCCCCCCCTAATCTGTAGGATACTGTCACCGTTTTAAGCTTGCTCATAAAGTACCATAGCAACTGGCCCCAGATGTGATACTAATCAAATATATCTCAGTGATGTGAAAATAAAAGTATGAATGTTGCTAATAAAACCTCTGTGCGATGTAAAGAACTAAGCAGGTGATTAAGAACAATGACAGGGCATTTTCCCAGAACTAACTGGATCTGTTGGTGAGTTGAGGTCAGAGAAACTGGTTGGATGCAAGCTTAGACAGCCAGCAAGAGAAGTGCAGTTCTGCAGGTATGTACACCTCACAAAACAGTGATTTAACATGGTATCAAATATTTAGAACAAACACCTTAACCTGACTCCACAATAAGCTGCTGCGATATGAAGGACTGGCAATGGCATGTAAGAGAGAGTACCTAGCAGAGGGACTGGTGCTTCGTACTGCTGTGTGCTTTCAGTTTTATGTGCATGATGTCAATATTTTAAAAACAAAGTTGCAAAGTTGGAGAAGACAGTGGGAAAAATATTTAAGGACTGGAGAGAAATGTCATCTTACGCTATTTTGCCTGAGAGGTGCCTAGGTTACAGTAAAAAGGTATTGTCTTGGGGAAGAGATAAATGGACTTTTACATGAAAAGAATAGTAAGAATTGATGACTGTAAGCAGAAGACAAAGTCAATTTAGTCATAATGAGGCATTAATTTTTAATGATCCATGGATCAACTGGGTTTCCTATGTCTGAAAATCTTCAAATCAGGTGGCAAAATATCGGTCAGTAGTGCTCATACAGCCTTCAAGTGTTTTCCAGTGATGACCTGGGCAGTGGCTGTACTGTGGCAACTGTCAGAGTAGTTACTGATGGTTTTACCACATAGCCTTGTGGGCACTTTTAGAGGTCAATTTTAGTAAGCATGGGGACTTTTTCCCTGTTTTGATGTTATGCAGGTGGGCATACCCTGAGCACTTTGTAGCTTTGTGAGTGCTGTGCGTTTCACTGAGCTTCAAGATTTGAAAGTACTCACACTTTAGGGCATGCATAATTTCAGTATTCTCAGTGGAGCACATTGCTGTGATAGAATCAAAGGGATATACAGTCTGTCAGATAAAAATATTAATTATAGAATCACAGAATGATTTGGATTGAAAGGGTCTATAAAGATCATTGGTGTTAAATCCAATTGTGGTGTTTCATGTTTTGGTTTTATTGTTGTTGTTGTTGTATTTTGTTGAAGTTTAATGTGAAAATCAAATAATGAAACCATTTATGAATGGGACTAGTTGAACTATTATACTGTACCATGCCATTAGCCAGGAAGCAAGAGAGACTTCATATGCCAGGCTAAAATATTAAATACAGAATAAGTAGCTGAGGAAGCGGATGTTATCATCTCATTCAAAATAATTAAAATAAACATTATTTTATATAGCATGCTGCATTTGCCTCCCATGTTGGCACTTGCATGATTTTTGAACGTTACATTAATCTGAACTAAGACACACCTCTTCTAAAAATGTTAAACCCCTGCTTGTTTTTCCTGACACAAAAATTTGTCAATCTAGTCATATCCTAAGAAGGAAAGAGTCCCAGAAAGAGCTTCTGATTATTGTATTTATCCCTTTCAAAGTGCAACAGAAAGATTTAATAATCAGAGCATTACATGCAACTTGCTTGTGATGATGCAGTCACAGAAGGAAACCATCGGGTTGCTCAGGATAGTGAAATAAATAAAACTGATTTCCTAAAATAGTGAATAATAAATATATCGGTGTGAGCTCTGGTTTCAATCTATCTCTGTCAGTGTCTGTAGAGTATCATTAGTTTTCAGCAGGACATCCCTGCTTCAGCTGTACCAGAGTGAGGCCACACATACAGCATGAAGGAAAATAGGTAATGTCCTGATTCGTCCCAAGTCAACAAATACAGGAGAACTGCAAGTGGAGGAGGAAGACCACATGACTGATGAGGAGATGGTCGTTGTGACAAGGTTGTGGTCTGAGGAACACAGTGCTTTTCTTCATTATAGTGTTGGGGTTTTTTTGTTAGTATTGACGTTCCTACTGAAGTAATTACCTACATTTCTAATTAACATGGGCTTCGTGACCATGTAATAGGCTTCTCTTAAAGCCTGAAACATTGTGTGCCTGGTCCCAGCCATCTGGAGGGAGGAAGAAAGAGGTCGATGTGCAACAATGCTTGCAGCACTGGCCAACACCAGATTACTCACAGTCAAGAGTTTGTGCATGCATGGGCAGGAGGATTGAGCAGACATGTTTAAAATGTCTTCTCTGTTCCCTGTAAAATTAGAATTAGGATAATAACTCTCTCTCTCTTCATCCAGGAGCCTAGTCTCTATGAAGATGCAAAATGGAGAGGCTTTTAGGAAGCTAGATGCTAGGGTGACCTGGTCAATCTCATTTGCATTCACTGATGTGTGTATTGCACACATTGCACAGGCTTCAGGAAGTAAAGCACTTGGACCACTCCCATCTCACTGAATTCTCCTTTTTTAAAACCTATCCTGTATTTAACCATGCAGGAAAGCTGGGTGTGATTCTGTGAGCAATACTGCAAGAGATGGGATCTGCCTCTCGGATTTGGGCTCTGCTGCCATAGGGTGGTGATTGCAGTCAAGGGATCACAGAAATGACAGAATCACAGAAACACTCAGCTTGGAAAAGACCAAGTCCAACCAAGAACCCTACTCTACAAGGCTCTCCCCTAAACCATATCCCCAAACACCACATCCAAATGATTTCTAAACACATCCAGGGTTGGTAACTCAACCACCTCCCTGGGCAGACTGATCTAATGTTTGACTGATCTTTCTGGGAAAAAAAAATTCCTAATGTCCAGTCTAAACCTACCCAGTTGCATCTTGAGGCCATTCCCTCTTGTTCTGTCACTAATTATCTCTGAGAAGAGACCAGCACCAACCTCTCCACAGTGTCCTCTCAGGTAGTTGTAGAGAGTGATGAGGTCTCCCCTCAGCCTCCTCTTTTTCAAATTAAACAGCCCCAGCTCCCTCAGTCATTCTTCATAAGGTTTATTCTTCAAGCCCTTCACCAGCTTCATTACCCTCTGCACTCACTCCAGCACCACCACATCTCTCTTGTATTGAGGTGCCCAAAACTGACCACAGTACTCGGGGTATGGTCTCACCAGCACTGATTACAAGGGGACAATCACCTCCCTACTCCTGCTGGAGAAGCTCATCTTACCTTTCCATCTTCTTTTTTTTTCGGTTTCCTGACCTTGCAGATCACTGTGCAGCAATAGGCTGCAAAGTGAAAAATAAGTAACTTATCATTCCCATGGTCTCAAATTCAAGCAGCAACAGAAAACATTCAGCCGTTACTAAGATTTAAATACTTGTAACTTTTTTCTGCTGGTGATATTTAGCCATTTGGAGCTGTGAGTGCACAGAGCTACAGCAATAAATCAAGCTTAGGGCAGAAGGCGTTTTTTATGTCTGGACACATGGGGATTTTCCCTTGTTGAACCAGTGAGCATGGCTTCTAGTGCCTGCATGGTGTGCTCAATCACCGTAGCCTCCATGCCTATAGCAGTGTGTTTGCTGAGATAGCATCTTGACAGTGCAGTCAGGAAGTATTGTTCCCCTTCATAAATTTAAGCTGTGGAAATTCATTCTGAGAACTGGAAAACATTAACCTGACTAAGGCCAAAGAGTTTCAAATAGATTAAAAATGAGTAAACATCTTCTTTCTTTTGAGAAGAACTGTAGGACAGTTATGTTTATCTTTATGGACTTACTAGTAGTTGCTTCAAAGTAATTTGCCTTAGTTGTGATCATTTCCCTGTAGGCATTTGCTGTGGGAACTATGGAAGTGGCTGTGGAAAACCTAGGGCAAAACTTTGATGCCACCAAAGGAGTTGGAGAAGCACTTAACCCCCTGCAAGTGCAGTGCAGATTTTTTCTTTTTTTTTTAATGAACATGACTATTTAAAGTAAAATTGTAAACACATGGCCACGTCTGTCAAGGTCAGCATTAATTCTGCATGTGGATTTCACAGAAACTGTTACATGGAAACACTTTGCTCACTGACCCCAGATTGCTTGTCTTAATTTTTGCATTTCTCAGAATATAAATGAAGTCTCCCCTAAATATCGATCTTATTTTTTTGCAGTCCTAATGGAATTAAAGTCAATAGTGCACAGTTTTTTGGGTTTTGGTGGGTTTTTTTTTCTTTGTACTTCAGCTGTGTCAGTCACATCACCATGAAACATTCGTAGTGGCTTCTAGTCCTCCAGACAGGGTTTGAATGTTCGAGGCTTCTTTGGTCTGACTTTTTTGAGTTTTGCAGAAGTTTAGGTGTTACATGGATATGGGCTAATATTGGAGACATTATTATGAACCAGGTTTGAACCATTTTAAGCACGTCTATTCAACATGACTCACCTGGAAACTCTCCCTTTAATTTTTATGGAAAAGATATGATGTGCATGAAAATAGTGTGTTGGTTTTGACAGAAGTCTTTCTAGATGAAAAGATCCTTGTGGGGGAAAAAGCTCTAACAAAACTTTTTTAGATTTTTTTTTCTGATGGATGCAGCATTTAGTGATACTTGTTTCCTATTAATTTTGGCATTTCTTCACAAGTTTAGTCTTTTCATAGAATGGTCCTGGCTGGAAGGGACCTCCAAAGGTCATCTAGTCTAACCCCTCCCATAGTCAGCAGGAATATCTTCTGCTAGACCAGGTTGTCCAGAGCCCTGTCGAGCTTCACCTTGAATATCTCCAAGGAAGGGGCCTCATCCCCCTCCCTGGGTAACCTCTTCCAGTGTTCCACCACCCTCATAGTAAAGAATCTGTTCCTAACATCCAATCTAAATCTGCTCTCTAGTTTGAACCCATTGCCTCTTGTTCTGCCACCACAGGCCTTTGTGAACAGTCTCTCTCCATCTTTCTTGTAGGCCCCCTTCAGGTACTGGAAAGTGCTGATTGGATCTCTCCAGAGCCTCCTGTTCTCCAGGCTGAACAACCCCAGCTCCCTCAGCCTGTCCTCGTAGCAGAGGTGCTCCAATCCCCTCATCATTTTTGTGGCCTCTGGGCCTGCTCCATCAGGTCCATGTCCTTCCTATATTGAGGGTTTAATTTTGAGTCAGCATCAAACAGAAAAAACTGAGTGAAGTTTGTAACAAATGCAACACTTTCAGGAAATAATTCTCTAAGAATCTGACTTTTATGCTACAAAAGCTCTGGAAGATTTGCAGCCAGTATTTCAGGGGAAATGTGTAAGCCAGAACCTTCAAAATAATATTTGATAAGATCTTGAGTGAGCTTACTGTTACACTGGCTGATATGCAAACCACGGGTTGTACTGCCAGTTTCTAACTGAAGTCTAATGTCCTTCGTGTGCTGATGAAAATCTTCAAAAGTTCTGTTAAAACCACATATATGTAGTGGGATTTTCCCAAAGCATCCGCTGAGTGCTCGGGTAAAGTTAGCCTGAAGAAACATAAGCCAGGTTGTTCACAGGCATCTTAAGTCTTGTCCAAGTTGCCAATGGTTTTAAATTTAAATTTTTTTTTTTTTTTTTTTTTTTTTTTCTTTTGCATGTGTGGTTATTTTGTAAGCAAAGCAAATGCAAAAATGTAAATCATATCATTTGTAGTTGTGAAAGATGGAAGATGTGCTAAATGGTGTCAATGCCTAAAGGACTGAGGAGAGAGAAATCCTTACTTCTGTGTCAAAGCTCTGCATTAAGTGCAAGACAGAAGGACATGGTGCCTGCCTTGAAAGCAACACCTCACAGGACAATGGTGCTAGATAAAAAAGAGATTTCCGGGTGAATGACGTGCCTCTATTTTAAAACAAGTTCTAAAAACTGCACTACCTCTGAGAGAAACTAGACAAGGTTTAGCAAAACCACATTGGTAGCTTAAGGAAGCTCAAATTTATTTATCTAGTCACAGAGAAGCTACAGAAACAACTTGCTTTGGACATTGATTGAGGAACAAGAGCCTTAAGTAGCTGGCAAACATATTGGAAGCTTCCTAGATTAAATTGGGAGTTAAAATGCAGGTACAACACTTGGCAGAATTTGGACCAAATCATCTGTGGTTTGAAGAAGCAGCCTTGCTGTGAGACGTGCTACATGCAATGCTCTCACTTAGATAGACACAAAGAATTGAGAGGTGGTTGCTGACACTGTAAACTATATAGTGAGAAGTAGCCTTTAATGCAGAGGAGACAAATCTTACAAAAACGGGTGACTGCAAGCTGAATCGAGAGGAATTCCCATGTGAAGTATGTTCTTAAAGGAGACTTTTGAAGACATGAATTTGGACCCAATTGCTATGGCAAGGAATGCTGTGGCAAGTGATGCCATGCCTTTAAAGCTTTGGCTATTGTGGTATTAAGACTGTCAGTGTGATGAGGCTTGCCAAGCTCAATGATGGGAGAACTGGAAGTGAAATCTAATGGCCTGTGATAAACAGCAGAGCTGACTAGTGAAAACATTATCATGCTGAGATTAAAAAAAAAAACACAAAAAACCCCCCATCACCATCTGGAAGCAATTGCTGACAGTGTGCAGGTATGTTGTGCAAACACAGAGGCTCCAAAAGTCCTTGAATGTGCCAGGACTTCTGTGCATGTGCCAGACCAACATTCCCACCATGTCCAAGGTTTCTGTGTGTAGCTCTCAGTCAGCTGACAAGCACTGAGACCACTTGTCTTGCTGGCAAGTGGTAAGCCAAATAAAACCACTTCAGTGGTGACTTATGTTGGATGACCGAGCAGTTTCTTCTGGGATAAAATCTACAGAAATTAACATCACTGTCAGAAAATGTGATGGTCAGGTGCAGGCTTGCAGTTGCAACAAGTCAGAATCTATTTCTTACAGCAAGGACAGTTGTTTAAGAAGATATTTTGGTTTTAACAAAATAAAGCCCTACTCCAGGTATCTGTTGATATCCTGAATACAACTGAGTTATGTTGAACTTTACAAGCACAGGGAAATGAGATCCTGATCCTGCAAATCTTTAGTGGCATGGTTTTATTCTGCAAGTATAGGTCCAGGAGTTCACTGCAAAGGTAGTTAATATGCATGAATCCTTAACAACCAGGGCCTAAAGAATTCACCAAGGTGCTGCAGGAAGCCTGTAGCCAAACTGGGACTAGAGTCCTCAGTCTCTCCAGTCCAATGGCAGTTTTCCCTCTTGTGATTTGATAGCCACATCTAAGTTTAACAATTTTTAGCTTCTCTAGAAATTTATTTAGGGCATTTGTAAAATAATTTAAGACAAAGCCTACTTTGGTCCTGTGACCAGACTGTGAGATGCTTCTGGGTATGGTACTCTTCCGCTGGCTTTTGTAGGAGGTGTGCAAAGGCCCCTTCCACCAGTTTTGAAATTAGCTCTTTGTAGCACTGGAGGCATCTATTGAAAGATTGCTATAAACTCCATCTCATCCTGGTATCTGTGAAGTGTCATGTGGACCAGTGATGCCATGTAAATACTAATGCGCAAAAGTTGCTTTGTAAACTCCCAGCACAGGCTAATTGGATTTTTTTTTGGTGTATTTTTTGGTTGGGCTCTGCTGAAGTGCAACCAATTTTAACACTGAGAATGCTAAAGCTTAAGCGACGATAATGCATTTAAAGACTTGAGTTAATGTCGTGCTTTCAGCAAGCAGAACAAACAAGTTGTTACTGTTAAGCCCGAGGAAAGAACCTAAATTCAAAGTCCAAATCAAATCTTGCCAGCTGCTGTGGGAAGACAAAGATTTATTATTGTGAAGTCTAAACTGGAGATTTATAATTGCGGTAGATTCAATACTTAAGTGATTAAGTGCACTTAAATATACCAATTAGAAGGATGAAAACTACAGAACAAAAATGAAATGCAGTCATTGTAAGATTCCTTTTATGCAGTGTGTGCCAGCTGCAACCATGAGATTTAATTTCCAGCTCACTTTCTAGAAATAAACTTGGCTTATTAAATGTCAAGCTTGTTAGATTGATATGTTAGGCCTTGTGCTTAGTGGCAAGACACTCAGAGACCAGGTTTAAAGCACAAGAAATATTACTGTCATAGTTTTATTTTGTAAGGCTACCATTCCTTTCTCAAGAAAATATGTTTGTAACCTGAGAGTGTTAGATGTTGATCTTCAGCTAAATGTTGGGATGGCACTGCCTGCATGTTTTATGCTGAGGACTGAAAATTGTTTACAGTGTGGCTTTGTCTGAAACAAGGTTATATGATCCACTAACGAACTTAATCTTCCATGTGAAATTTCTCTTGCTATTTTTAATTACAAAGTAAATTTGATAGCAGTGTACCCAGCTGGTATGTTTTACACAAATCTTGGCTTAGAGTCCCAGACTAGTAATTTTCTCATTTTTCAGATAGAAGGTTAAACTCGATCCCATGTAGCTGGCCTGTCATACCCTGTGCGGGGGACAAGAGGACGCAGAATCCTCAAGTGTAACTCAAGCCGCTTCTCAAGCAGAAGTCAACTTCATGTGGCAGCCAAGCTGGTCAGCCCTTCCTGCTGAGAGAAAGACCTGAGGAGGTCTTCTGTGTGGTTGCACTGATGTAGATCTACTGCTTTTAGGAGCCAGAAGTGTACCCCTCAGTAGCATTTTATGGATTTACCTGCATGCTCAGAATAGGCTTCTGTGCTGAGTAATATAGAAGTGCCTTCTGGCCTCTGCCATCTGTCCAGATCTTTGGGTCAGGACAAAGGAAGAGTATATATGAGCATGAGAGAATCTCCTTCGCAATAAATATTGTTCTACATTTTCCTAATTTGAATTTCCCCCCAGAAATCCTCATGAAGAGTCTTGTGATTTAAAAGTGCTGATCACAGCTGTGTTAATAGCAGCCCCTACAACTGTGAAGTCTTGGAGGGGAACGCAAGCCTTGAGGAGCTCTCATTAGCTCCAGGACTTCTGTAGAGTTTCTCTAGACCTGGTGACAAAGGATTTGGCCTGTGTTAAGTGCATTTTGTCACTGGCTCTGCAACATCCAGGATTTCACCATTGAAGTCCTAGTGTCCCCTGCCCAGCAGTAAGAGCTGTGCTGTGTAGGACTAGAAAAGTGAATGGGGCTCTCTCGTGTGTCTCTGGCTCCAGTCCTCAGCCATATTTTGTTATCTTTCCATAAGCCACAATACTGAAAGATTTTTTTTTCCCTGGAACTCGGTAACTAGTGATTAGAAACTTTGGCCTTCAAATGCATTTATAGCTGGCTTGCACTCCTTTGTGCTCCTGACAGCTCTCTCCTTTACCTTCAGAAACTGCATCATTGCTGTGAGGACTTGTTCCCAGTGCCCTCTCATGGGGTTTTCCCTTCTTGTCCACCACTTGTGAGGTTCAGGCTGTTAGGCTCTCCTAGCCTGCTCTCCTAAAATAACTGGATGGCCTTGATTTTACTGGTAACACCGTGCTTTTGGTTTTCTGTCAGTTTCATAGTTGGGTAACCAGCATTGTACACTGTATGCCTAGGTAAGGCTTTGTTAGCTGTCTTATATGGTGTAATGAATCTTTCTTGCCTTCCACTGGAAATATTTTGCTGTGTAGTCGTATGGTTAAATTAGCCTTTTTAATGTCATTATCTTCTTGGTGGATCATAGCAGTGTGTAGTCATATAGTAGGTGTGGACCTGTCATGCCAGCTGACTAGCCGTGAGCAGAAACCCCTGCTGGTCTCTAGCCCTTTGCACCATTAATTTTCATCCAGCTTTTCTGGCAGGTCATACCAGCTGTCTTCTGCAGCCTTCTGACTTTGGTAATGAAATACTCAGTAAGGTTCAGAGAGCTCCATTTCCCCTCTCTCTCTTCCCTACATCTGGTTTAACTGACTTCCTGTGGCATTGTCAAATAGTCTACCGAAATCCAGAGAGTTTAAAGCAAGTTTTTTCTTGGCTATAAAACTGACTGTTTTTAATAAAGGGACACATCTTGTTGGTCTGGCATGATTTATTTTGCATTTTATCCAATTTTTTATTTAGCTGTGTTGCTTATGTTATCACTATCTTTAAAATTCTGGAGTTTCAGATAGTACTGCTTTGTCAGTAGTGCAATAGCATATTAAATATAGAAATGAGGTATTCTGGTGTAGTTTAGGGAGTTTCACCAGTTTATTAAGACAGTCTTGATGTTGGACTTGATTTTTCAAATGCCTTTTAATTCAGTAACATGATTTATGTTAAGTGCTTTGAATATGTCTGTTTCTCCTGCCACAATATCTCTTTTTATGGACATCTCATTTTTTTTCCTCTGCATTCAACTGTTTTGTTCTCATTCAAAAGAGAACTAAATGCTTGCTTTGTTTTGGGGATTACTGTATCTTAACTTGCTGTTTCATTATTTGTTTTGTTGAAGTAATCTTACTGGTTTACTGGGTTTATTCTGATACATATTAAGTGTTTTTATGAAACTCTAAGGTGTAACTCAGCCTATCTTTTAGCAGATAAAATTTAATTTTTGTGTCATCCTGTCCTCATCAAAGCAGATGGTAATCTTGGAACATTACAGGTCTTCTGGATTTTAATGGTACAGGGATGATGTTACTTTGTTTTAAAGACATAGCTGGTAGATTGGTGTCTGTGAAATAGAAACAGAGTTTAACTTTTGATTGAGAAAAGTCTGCCTTGCATTTCTGTTCTCAAAGCAGTCGGCAAAACTCCTATCCACTAATGAAACAATTGTGTTTCTGTGAGAGATTTTTTACTTTAGGTCCTAGTAGGAGAAGCTGTTCAGTGTGAATGACTCCCAAACACTCTCCAGCAGTCTGAAGTAAGTTTGCATATTTGCTGCCTTCCTGTATTTGGATCATCACAAGTATCAAGAAATTGAGAACTGATAGCAGTGCATGTTAGACAGCATTAAGCAGAGATGTCTAATGAGTAATATGTGTAAAAAAAGACCCCAACCTCACTGACTTATCTAAATCTAAACTGCTACATTTCTTGAGTGCTTTTATGTTTAAATGGTTTTAAAATTAGGGACCTTCCCACACATTGTTTTAGGTTGCAAGATAAATTTTCAGTTTTACAAAGTAATTAAAGCTTTCTGAAAATATGACAAATTTTACACAATATGTGTCAAACCTGGTAATTAGTAAGTCACTCAGCTGAAAACTTTGAGTTCTTCAAGTATTATTCTCCTGTCTTCTAAATCTCAGATACATATAAAACTCCCAATTTTTCTTCAAATCACATTCAGGTTGGTGATGATTGATTATGGAGCAACATCCTTACTAGGCAGTTGATTTTATTTAGGTTTCTGAATAATTTTATAGTACTGTCCGTCTTGTGTTTGAGGGTCAAGGTCTATAAATACACAGCTCCACAAAAACTCTGTCATTTGGGTTACAAAGTGAACAATGTGCAGGACGAGTCATTACTACTTTCCTTTAGGTGATCTAAGTAATAGAGAAACTACTGGACAGAGTCCAGCACAAAGCTGCTAAGATGATTAGGGGAGTTGGAACATCTATTGTACAAGGAGAGGCTGAGAGAGCTGCATCTGTTTAGCTTGGAGAAGAGGAGGCTGAGAGGGAATCTTACTAATGCTTATAAATATCTAAGGATTGGGTATCAGGAAGATGGGGCCAATGGTCTTCAGTGACAGGACCACAGATAAGGGGCATAAACATGAATATAAGAAGTTCCATCTAAACATGAGAAGGAACTTTACTTAGAGGGTGACTTTGCCAGGTGGGGGACTGGATTCAATTATCTTCAAAGGTCCCTTACACCCCCTACCATTCTGTGATTCTTTCTTCAATGCAGTGGAGTTACTGGATGGCAGAAGTGCATGGGTTTCTATACTGCTATACTATAGTTTATAGCATTGTCTTATTTGGGATATGTATTTTAAACACACATTGCACCTGGGTCGCTGCAATCCCAAGCACAACTCCAGGCTGGATGGTGAGTGGCTGGAGAGCAGCTCTGAGGAAAAGGACCTGGGGGTCTGGGTGGATGAGAAGCTCAACATGAGCCTGCAGTGTGCACACGCGGCTCAGACAGCAACTGTGTCCTGGGCTGCATTAAGAGAGGCATTACCAGCAGGGCAAGGGAGGTGATTCTCCCCCTTTACTCTGCTCTCGTCAGACCCCACCTGGAGTACTGTGTGCAGTTCTGGAGACCCCAACAGAAGAAGGACATGGAACTGTTGGAGAGAGTCCAGAGGAGGACCACAAAGATGATCAGAGGGCTGGAACACCTCTGCTATGAGGACAGGCTGAAGGAGTTGGGGCTTTTCAGCCTGGAGAAGAGAAGACTTTGGGGAAACCTTATAGCAGCCTACCAGTATCTGAGGGGGGCCTACAGGAGGGCTGGGGAGGGACTGTTCACAAGGTCTTGTAATGACAGGATGAGGGGGAATGGGTTCAGATTGGCGGAGGGGAGATTTGAACGGGATGTTAGGAAGAAATTCTTCACAGTGAGGGTGGTGAGGCACTGGAACAGGTTGCCCAGGGAGGTTGTGTCTGCTCCCTCCCTGGATGTGTTCAAGGCCAGGCTGGATGAGGTCTTGAGCGACCTGATCTAGTGGGAGGTGTCCCTGGCTGTGCCGGGGGGTTGGAACTGGATGATCTTTGAGGTCTCTTCCAACCTAAACCATTCTATGATTCTATGATTGGAATTACATCTACAGGGCAATGTTTTCAGAAGCACCTGTGGTATTTCATCACTTAGATGCTTTAATCAGCCACTTATTTACTTATTAACATCTACTTATTTATGTACTGCTTCTAATAAGCGTAATAATAAACCAGAAAGTACTTTGCTTGGAGAAAAGCACTGAATATTTGATAAATAACAATGTGTGTGCATCTGTGATGGCACAGTATCCTTTTATTTTTAGATTGTTATAATTCTGTCCTGTGCATCATAGCCATTGCATTTGATTTTGTAATAAAGTGAGTATTAATGAAAAATGTGAGAACAACATAAAATAATAATAAACAAAAATACATGCCAAGTCAAGCAAATTTGTTTACAATATTTGCTTTCTTTGGATGCCGTAGTTCAGCAACTTGAACATTGCCTAACTTAGGTCCTCAACTTGTTCTTAAAATATGCATTCTTCTGGTCTGAGGATTGCCAGCATTGCTTGGCAGTAGATGGGAATGGTCTGAAGTTTGAATTCTGTGCTTAATTTATAGTGAACAAAATTAAATTCTCATTATTTACAGAGACCACTAACATTACTGTTTGGTATGTTGCAGTTTAAGTTTAGTAAGAGGAATCAGTTGAATTTGTTTATGAAGGGGATAAAATTACAGTTTTGGTTCAGCAGATGTTTATCATGCAGAAAATTAACTAGAAGCCAGTGTGCTTTCTTTTGAGTTGCTTCCATTTCTTTGTGGTTGCTGTTCAGATGGGAACAGTAAGATTAGACTTCTGTTCTATGCTGTTCCTTTGTAGGTATTTTCTTCCCCTTGTCTTTGCTCCTATTCCTTAGCACTTCAGCAGTGCCAGGCCTGCGTCACGCCTCGCCTGTGCTGCCTTAAACATATTTTGCATTTGGTACACTGTAAATATGGACAGAAGTGGAAAAGTTCGTATGAAGTTCATGCACTAGAGGGCATCCTGTTAAAGACACAGGAGGGATCCAGGCAGAAGGAGAGGTGGCTGCAGCCTGTGGGAAATGTAATCTGAAAAAAACTTAATGTCTGATTGTGTCAGGGATCTAGTGAAGAGTCATCAACAGTTTCTGGTAGCAGATGCATGTGCACAGACACAACCCCATGTGGCAAAGCTGTGAACATGACTGAGCCCATTCATACACAAGTGGAGATCCTTAGCTGTCGGTTATATTGCATCAAGTTGTCTTCAGACGGGAAGTGTTAAATTGACCAAAGGGAACAATGGTGACTGCCATAAAGCTACACTATTTTAAGGACACAAAATGGAAAATGCAGGACCCAAAAAGCAACTGACTGAAGTCTCATATTTGTCTTCCTGAGGTGATTACCACAAAATAAGATTGATAAACTGTGAGTTTGAAACAGTTGTGGTGATGGGTGCTGCATCTGTGCATCAGTGCTTCTGCAGACTGCAGGCTTTAAGACAGTGAGCAGTAGTTACACTGAGGTATGGAGAAGAAAACTGGTAACAGCCTTGCCTGCCTTTGCTCAACCCACTTGCCCAACCATTAAAACCACAAAGTGTGTTTACAGACAATGTAATTTTTAACGCAGTGAAACTCACAGGGGTTTATCCTGCTACGCTGACTGCCTGCGGTGGTTGAGAAGCTTCCCCCCAAACACCAGGTGTGACCAATCCCACTGGCAGCCATCCTCCTGTGGCACAGCCTCGCCTGCACCAGAAGGCCATCTGTGAAGGCTGGTGCAGAACATCTCTGAATGTACACTGCTTCCCTGGACCATGACTCAGGCTGGTTTCTTGTGAAGCTGATGTGTGCCTGACTCTGGCTAGCTTGTTTAGTGCAAACAGCAAAATAAACTTAATTTCTGAAGATTTGTCTCCTCTTAGGTTGTTGTGAGGTAAATCTCATCTGTCTGACCATTTGTGTATACATTCAGACATACGTTTTTGTTGCCGATGCACAAACAAAAGTGGTGGTTATTTTTTTTCTTCTACCCAAATACTGCTGATCCGTTCAGGCACCTGCACTTATGGGCACTGTTGCAAGTCTCCAGAAGTGGTCATTTTTAGCATTTGACATTTTTTATCAGGAAATAAATCATTGCTTTCCTTTGATGCTGATGTCTGCCTAGCTAAAAGAATTGTGTAGCAGATTGTTCTTCTAGAAATCGTTGTTCTGTTATAAACCAAATACACTGATCTCTAGTTCTGTTCATTGATTTTGTTCTCCAGCTGCTTTATGGTCTTTCTGTGGGCTGCTGTGACTTCAGCTAAGGAAACTAATAATGAGACATATTAGGTAGAAGCAACTTAAATAATTATTCTTTTCCCCGTTAAAGTCTTTTAATAAGAGCTGTCTCACTGGCATCTATCAAGGCAGCAGATTAACTACGATTTTAGATTTCAAGGAGAGAATACAAGAAAAATAAAATGTGTGGCTACCAGCAACTCGCGTTAAGTGTCAAGATTGGTGTTCTGTTCTGATGAGTCATCTCCTAAATCTTTGCATTTTATATATATATATCTACACACACATATCATAAGCGTCGTCCTCTCTCACATTTAACATGTTATAAAATAATTGGAAGGGGAGTGACTTAAAGAGCAGCTGCTTTGGTAGACAAGCCCTTGGCCCTTCCTTAGTTTACCGTATCTTCTGATGCAGAACAGCATTGGCAAGTCCAGGAGAGTTAGAAGTTGTTTATGTCGTAAGTACTTTTCTATGAGAATACTTTTTAACACCTGAATTTGTCCAATTGTAACGTCCAAAGGCAGGAACATATAAATGAACATGAATATGAGTAAGGCTTACAGCTGATTGTTTGTTAAAAACAATTCTTCATTTGTAAAGGAAAGGGCAAATAATGCCTCATTTATTGATATATTTCTCAAGTGTTAACCAGTATCACTTTAGTATCAAGTTCTCCTTTACTCTCCAGTTTTTGAATGAGTGATAACTTTTTCACATACTCTTCCTCCAGTTGTATTTGAATTTGCTTTTTTCCTTGCTTCATCCATGTTATCACAACCCCTTCCCAAATTTGTTGCATGTGAAGGATTATGGGCGATGACATGGAAAGAATTCAAAATCTGTGTCTCTCTTACTTTTTATGTTTTTTAAAACAAATTGAGGTGAAAAGTTTTTAGCTTCTAGTTGCATGGGTAGAATGAGAGTATAGCAGCTTTCCTTTCCGTACTCACATCCTCTGTGAAACCCTTGAGGAGCTATTGCAAATAACATAAAAGGTACTATGTCTTTACTAGCTTTTATTTTAATTTCTGCTACTCATGCTCTGAATTAGGTTCTCTGTTTTCCTGGGAAAGGCCCTTTGGTTGAAAATAAATAGGTGGGAAGAATGGGGTTTAATTGCTATCAAAGTTCGTTTCCTCTGGCTAGACACAAGTCCAATGTGTTGTATTGGGAGAACAGGAAATGATACTCAGTAAGCTGGCAACTGGCATTAACAAGAAACACTATCTTCATTACCAGAACCATGATTTTTCTTGCTTTTTTTCTTGTAATAGAATTAACACACATTTGCAGTACTGCTGTAGAATCTTAGTTAAGGCAAGATCTTGAAGTTTTTACTCCAAAGGCAAATTAATCTCTGTCTGCTCTATAGTCCTGACCTGGGAATATGGAGAATAAAATCCAACTGAATCATGGTTAGATTTCATTCAGTGTGAAACCAATGCACTTTGAAATCTCTGAGAAGTGTTTCACTTCTGTTGCCCACTTAACTTGTGCTGCAAAAAGAAGTATACGTCTGGACAGATGTGGCAAGACAATAGGATCTCAGTTTTCCATACAGTGATTTTGCTTGGTTGTGACCTCCATCCCTCAGACAGAGATGACATGTAGATCATCTTTTTTGTGCTGTTATGCCAACAGACCTTTTGGGGCTAGCCTAGGTAGGGAGAGTGGAGACAACAACTATTCACAGTGAAAAATCATTTAACTCCTGACCTGCAGTCCGAAATACCTGTCAGACCACAGCCTTAGTCTTGCTTTTGCTTTTGCAGACTGTCACATAGCTGGAGTAAGCGTGATGGATTGCAGTGCTTACTTGGGAAGACAAGACAGTCTCCAGTTCAAACATAATATAATGTATGCTGAAAGCTTCTTCAGGTTAGTCTGGAAATCATAAACCAGTTTCCTGTTATCGGTACAGCAGAGGTTTTAATGTATTCCTGATATTTTTGAGCAGCAGAGCAGGTTGTGTGTGTGTGTGTTTGCAGACTGTGCTCTAAAAACTACACGGAACGTAGAAACCTCTGTGGTGGAGTCACTCAGAGCATTTCTAATGTTGCTCTGGGGGAGGTGGGGACTGGTTCTTTTTTTTTTTTTGAGTGGTATTTTTCTTATTGAGAATAGGCAATACCAGATGCAGATGCAGCAGACTTTTAATGCATAGATGCCAGTCATAATCTATCTTTCATCTCTAATTTACTCTCACACCTGAGTTTGCCAGTTGGCTTTCATTTTGTTACCCTTCTGGATAGTCTTGTAAGTCTGATTTTGAGTTTTGCTAGTTCTTGACTTCAGTATTGTCTTTTTGTAATGGTCACTACTAGTAACTTATGTATCAATTTATTTATAAATTTATAATTCATGTTGTAAACCCTTGTTCTCAGTTCATCCCTTATTTTATTGAACTCCTGCCTTTTTGCAGTTCTGCTTCTTTATTCTACATATAGCTACAGTATCTCTTCTCTTTTAAAACTCTTATATGATGTAAAGAATAATGAGATTTTTAATCTTACAATTTTGATTGCCACCGCTACCTGTCTCTCTATAGTAATCTTTTTCAGATAGGGTGCTAGTACTCATAATGTTTAGGTGAACCACACTATATAAAAGAGACTATATCCTAACACTGCATCTGTTTGTGTGGTTTGGGATTTTTTGCTTTTTGGATGTGTTTTTTCTGGCTTTGGCTGCAGCTCTTCCTGGAGGGAGAGGATCTGTTGAGTGTACAGGCAACTCTCAGACTTTCTGCTCAATCTATTTTGTCTTGTGGAGAGAGAAGAAAATGCAGTCACTGTGTTTTAAATTTAGCAACTTCTAGTAATTTTGATGATTACTGAGATAATTTTTCCAATCATAAATAAACCACATTGTTTAAAAATATTTTTGACTAGACTGAATTCTGTCCCCAAATTGGAACAGGCTGAGGAGAGTGTGGGAAATTACGGTCAGGCTTTTTCATTCTTAACTGTAAATGGAAGCAGAAGGGCATTGACTGGTCAGAACCTTTAATTTTACAGCTCTTGGCAGCTAGTAGAAAGCATTATTTGTGAAAAATGCTGTCAGATTTAGTTTGTCTTGCTTTGGTAGTTCCTACAGAGCTCTATGGATGGTTAAATCCTCAGGCACACCCTTCCATCTGATGCTCTTTGGGCAAGCTGGGGAATGCTGAAAACTGGATGTGAGTAGGTGTTAGGTGTCCTCTGGGGTGAACAAAAGAGCCAGCATCTGCATCACTAGGAGAGTAAGGCTAAGCTGGCAGACAAGAGTAACCATGGGCTGTGGCTTATGAGGACAGACTTTTTACCAGGGCTTGTAGTGACAGAATGAGGGGCAAAGGTTTTGTCTTGAAAGAGAGTAGGTTTATGAGGTGGTTTGGCAGTTACCTGCCCCCTGACACTTTGTAATAACCCAGGCTAGGACTCAGTTGGATGGAATTTAATAAATGAAGCTTTGTATTTACAGCTTTGCACAATATACAAACAGATATTTACAACATATAACAAATATTTACAGATATGTACAGTGAAAAGGTATATACAGAAACACTACACCCCTCCCAGAGATCAAAAAATCCCTAAGAGGGGTTTCTAACCACCCTACCTCCCTTCCCAGTCTTATCTCACCATCTGTTTTATGCAGCAGATAAGCAAAGGTAGATCGGTCAGGGGGATTAGCAGCAGGAAAGAAGTTACTGAAATTATTCAGATCCAGCTAGGAATGTAGGGAGAGACATGCAGCAGCCAGAGTAGCTCAAGCAGTTCTGTCTTATCTATATTTCAGTTACGACTCTTAAACATTTTTTTTTTCTTTTTTTCAGTAAACCTATGAGTGAAGTAGCATCATCAGTGTTTTCCTTTGTCAGCCTATAGTCTAATTTCTCATTCAAATCCTCCAATTAGTTCAAACCAGCACAATTTGGATTGGTCATATGGAAGGAATTTTTTACAATGAGGGTTGTGAAGCTCTAGAACAGGTTGCCTGAGAAGCTCTGGATGCCTTCTCCTTGGAAGTGTTCAAGGTCAGTTAGATGGGGCTTTGAGCAACCTGACCAAATTAAAGCTATTTCTGCCCATGGCAGGGAAGTTGGACTAAATGATCATTAAAGATCTCTTCCAACTCAACCTATGGTTCTGTGATCTTAAGTTTGCCTCTTTGGAAGAACTTTACAGCAAAGTGCTTTGCAGTGTTGGGAAATTATAGATAATTGTGGATGTTGAAAGTTTGACATTGTAGAGTCATACACAGGAATGTTTCACCCATAACAAGATCTTGACTGTTTATAATGTAGACATTTATTGAATTTTTCCATTACTATTTTTCTCTAAAGCCAACATGAAAGACATTTTATGCACTACTTGCTACTTTTATGGCCTTGGAAGAGTGCACGAGCTTGAAAAAAGATTTCCAAATGGTATGCTTGAAAAATCCTGCTTCTCTCTCTCAAATCAGTACATAGGGCTCAAGATTTTTACCAGACGTTTATCTTCTTTCTGCTGTTCGTTTGTTAGTGGGATTTAATCTTCAGCATTAACCAGAAACAGAAACTTAAGGAATCACTGTTACTTTTTTCTTTATTTACTAGTAAGTGAGGAGGTCAGGAGCTTTTACGTGTGTTTGTTACATGTATGAAATATCCCCATATAAAAGCAGGAACTACAGACCAGTCAGCCTCACCTCTGTGCCTGGCAAGATCATGGAGCAGATCCTCCTCAAGGCTCTGCTAAGGCAGATGGAGAACAAAGCAGAGGTGCCTGATGATAAGCAGCATGGCTTCACCAAGGGCAAATAATGCCTAACAAATTTGGTGGCTTTCTATGATAAAGTCACAGCAGCAGTGGACAAGGGAAGGGCAACTGATGTCATCTACCTGGACCTGAGTAAGGCCTTTGACTCTGTCCCACATGACATCCTGGTCATCAAACTGGAAAAACACAGACTTGATGGGTGGACAACTCACTGGATAAGGAATTGGCTGGATGGTCTCACACAGGGAGTGGTGATCAAGGGCACAATGTCCACCTGGAGACCAGTGACAAGTGGCGTCTCTCAGGGGTCAGTGCTGGGACCAGTGCTGTTTAACATCTTTGTCAGCGACATGGACAGAGGAATCGAGTGCACCCTCAGCAAGTTTGCAGATGACACCAAGCTGTGTGGCACAGTTGACTTGCTGGAGGGCAGGGATGCCATCCAGAGGGACCTGGACAGGCTGGAGAGGTGGGCCCAGGCTAACCTCATGAAATTTAACAAGGCCAAGTGTAAGGTCCTGCACCTGGGTCGCTGCAATCCCAAGCACAAATACAGGCTGGGTGGTGAGTGGCTGGAGAGCAGCTCTGAGGAAAAGGACCTGGGGGTCTGGGTGGATGAGAAGCTCAACATGAGCCTGCAGTGTGCACACGCGGCTCAGACAGCAACTGTGTGCTGGGCTGCATTAAGAGAGGCATTACCAGCAGGGCAAGGGAGGTGATTCTCCCCCTTTACTCTGCTCTTGTCAGACCCCACCTAGAATACTGTGTGCAATTCTGGAGCCCCCAGCACAAGAAGGACATGGAACTGTTGGAGAGAGTTCAGAGGAGGGCCACGAAGATGATCAGAGGGCTGGAGCACCTCTGCTATGAGGACAGGCTGAGAGAGTTGGGGCTTTTCAGCCTGGAGAAGAGAAGGCTTCGGGGAGACCTTATAGCAGCCTACCAGTATCTGAGGGGGGCCTACAGGAGGGCTGGGGAGGGGCTGTTCACAAGGTCTTGTAATGACAGGACGAGGGGGAATGGGTTCAAATTGGCGGAGGGGAGATTTGAACGGGATGTTAGGAAGAAATTCTTCACAGTGAGGGTGGTGAGGCACTGGAACAGGTTGCCCAGGGAGGTTGTGTCTGCTCCCTCCCTGGATGTGTTCAAGGCCAGGCTGGATGAGGTCTTGAGCGTCCTGATCTAGTGGGAGGTGTCCCTGCCTATGGCAGGGGGTTGGAATTGGATGATCTTTGAGGTCTCTTCTAACCTAAACCATTCTATGATTCTATGAATTCTGTTATGGTGTATGGAAGCCATTGGTAGCTTAACTTGTGGTTCACAGCATTTCTGTCTGAGTACAGATGGGATATTTCACGGACAGCCGGAGCCAAAAGAGATTTTCTGGCACAGCAAGGTATGGGCTCAACAGTTTTTCCATACTCTTGCAGAAGTTGTTTTCTGCCAGTGAGCCCCCTAACTTCAAAAAGTCTTCATGTGCAATTAGAAACTAACAATAGTTGTGTACTGAGGTAGATTTCTGCTCCATGAATTGCATGGACAGCAAGATATGCTTTTGAAAAACAGAGATCCCATAGGAAGGCCTCTGTGTTTTACCCTATTGGACAAAAATCAAAAAGAGGCAGGAAGGACTACTGAGATTTGGGGTTTGGCCAGTCAGGATCAATGGTAATTTGTTTAAACAAGATGATCTAGCTTTAGACCTGTGTTATCTCCTGTTATATATTATACTTTATTTTTTTGAAGACTGAGAAAATCTGTCATGGTCTTAACACAGCCACTGTGATTTAAGCATTCGTTTCAGTAACTGACCATCTGTGTGCTACTGGAATACGGCATACCATTGAGACAGATCTCCAGTTGGTGGTTAATGCTACTGCAAGAATCAGTCTTTACCCACATTTTTGTTACTGCATTTTTTTCTTTTATTGATGAGATTTGAAATAAAGAGCTTTCTAATAGAAAACCGTTTGTTTTTTATTCTGGTGGTGTTCTGAATCATATTTCCTTTGAAGGAGTTGAAATATTATGGAAATTATGACTAAGAACATTTGTTTTGAAACGTATTATGCTGAGTTCTTAGACACATGTATAAAATCAATTGTGTATTAAGGGAAAAATGTTCAGCATGTTCCACTTCATGCCAAAAGGTGGGAGATGGGGTCAGATAGCCCATGCTTGAGCTGAAAAACAAAAGTGCAGAAGAGTTGTGAAAAGGCAGTGGTCCTGGTCCACAGTCATCAGCCCATGTCTGAGTCAAGCAGGAAAGCTGACTTGAGCTGGCTCACTCACAGGAGTATACCATACCATCAGCACTACACTCAGCATAAAGGAAGAGGTTTGCTGGGGAGAGTGGCATCTTTTGCTAGGGTCTCCTCTTTGTGGTCCCTGGTTTTGTTCCTTGTCATCCCTTTCCTGTTCTTGAACAATGTTTTGCTGAATACTGTGACTGCTGCACTTTTGCTGGGCTGCGTATAACTTTTTATACTTCATATTGGTACTGGTTTGGTTATTTCATTGAATCTGTTCCCACTTAAGCCTGTGAGTCTTGTCTCTTTCTCCTTATTCCCCTTCTCTGCTGGGAAGGGGTCATCAGGTGATAGAGTAACTGATACAGTTTAGCCCCAGATACGGGCTAAATGTAGACACCATTTCATGGAGAGCCAAAGAAGGTGTCCAGCTGCATGTCTTGCAGGAGGGAAAAGCTTTACAAAATTGCTCAGTGTATAAAAGTTGATTGAACTGTCTCTATATAGTCACTTCTAATAGTTAGAATTGAATAGGTAAAGGAAGCAAGAACTCTAGCACCACAGTAATTCTGCTTTTCTTTTAACTTCTCTTCAATGTTGGTCTTCTGATTCTTAATTATTTTGTGTACTGAGGTCATGGCACAGAGAATGAAGTTAGTCTGATGGTACAAAGCTGTAATGGTATGTTCCATGTCAAGGGTAGCTTAGGAGGAAACTCCTCTGACTATGGCAGGAGATACCCTTAACACTAAATACTTGTAGCTTTTCAACGTCATCCTTCAGCCTCTGTTTTTAATCTTGGTTGTTCATATGTTGTACAATTTGGACAGGCTTTGAATACAGAGGCCTCCCTGGCCTCTGCAGCATTCATTTGAATACCACTGAGCCTTTGGCAGGAGATGTCCTGGGTATGAATCAGCAGTACAGGTGAATTACTGGATTGCTTACTGTCTCCAGAATGAAGTTCTACATTCCCTTCCACAACATCACACATTTAAATACTATTTTCAAAAGCAACATGATGTTTTAGGAAAGCCACTCATACTTGAATACAGAAGTTCTTAATTTCACTTTCAGAAAAGATACTTCCTAAGTTTTCCAAGACTTGCAGTGACACAGATCAACAGATGTTTAACTACATGTAGGTAATTCTTATATGGCTTTTAAAACAACAAGAACAGGACTACAGTCATGAAAGAATTACTGGCATGTTGTTGACATCAAATAGCATGAAGTCTGTCTTACCCTGTTTTAACGGGGGGCTCTGAGGGGTCCTCCTTGTTCATCCTGGTTACAGACTTGTATGGGCTTCCCTGACAGAGTGCCATTGAAATTCATGTGCTTCATGAAACACATTGATATGGTTGAAAAGGCTGCCAGCAGGAAAAAATCTTTCCTTGCTTTTCTTGGGAGACAGTGAATAAGGGGCTACTGAAAAGATAGTTATTAGAATTAGTCTTATAAACCTGTCATAGTGTAATTTATGCTTTCCTCTCTATGCAGGCTATGGCTTTCCTGCTTTAAGGAAAGCACAGAATATTCCCAGACCAAACTAAAGACAGGGTGGCTCTGAAATCCTGTTCTTATATAAATTCTGAGAAAGATTACTTGAAAAATGTGTAGGAAGAAAAATAAGTGACCATTATAGATAAGAAGAAAAGTATTAATTCTTAGGAGGGCATAACCTGTGCCACGTATTAGGGAAACTTAAAGAACTCTGATGAATTATTTAGAAACATTAGGGTTGTTTTTTGAAACAGTCAACCTTATGTTGTCCACATGCCCCTTGCCATATTCTCTTCCTACCAAAAGATCTCTGAGATTTTACTGGTAAAGAAAGCACTTCAAAGTCTTTCTCAGTGTGTGTTTTTATTGTCTTTTGTCTGGTCTGTGGAGATTTCTGTTCTTTTTCAGCTTTCTGTTGAATTTACAGATAAGTTTAAATTTGGTTGTTTAATCACTAGAATTTAAAGGGTTGTTAAGATCTCATTTCTGTTCTTCAGTTAACTTTATATTGCTTTGCTTGGCCATGTAGTTAACATGTGTAGGATCTGCCATGCTGTAGTGCAGCCAAAAGAGCATTGGCCCTCATCGCTTGATCTGATTCTCAGAGAATGCTTATGGCTAAAGTTGGGTGACTTTCCTTCTGCGTGCTGGAATCCTGGGGACGTTGCAATGCAATATTGTTCCTGGCACAGAGCAATGAATGTGATCCTCACTGTGGGAAAATTCCTCTGTCGGCTGTGCTGATTTGGAGGAGGTTTGTTGATGCTCTCTCAGACAGCCCTGACTGCAGAGAGGGACAAGTGATGCTCCTTGCCATATTACTCTCTTAACCTTCTCCCATCTCCTGCTATTCTTCTTTTGTGCTCACGGCTCAGTCTATTGTGACTTTTTTGTCTCTGCAGTGTGGTTTGATTGCTAGATCTCTGGCTTTTCAGCAGAGCCTGGTCATTGAAATGCAGCTCTCTATTGCAGTCTTGTAAAAACGGTGTTGCAAACACAAGAACGTCCCAGTAGCAGTGAAAGCTTTGGCTGACCTGGGTAGTGACCCCACTCTGTTGTGTGGATCACTGCCACACAGCAATCCAGTGATACTGAGCCTGGGTTCTTTGCTATTTGTTGGAAGGTCTTCTGTATTTCATTGGTATGATGACACTAGACAATTATTTGCATAGTGCTTTCATCAGCCTTTTACTTTACAGGCAAGACTTCTGCTGTCTTGAGTCCTATGAAGGTGTATTTTCATAAAAAGAACTTGTGGGCACTTTTGTTTATTGCTTGTTTGTTTTCTTTCTAAGCTCTCTGCCAAAGCAAACTCAGGAATTTGGGGAAAAAAAGAATATCCAGGTCTTTGCTGGGGCAGTGGAGGTACGCTCTGAGGCATGCGAGGAGGCTCATGATGTGAGCATTTTTTTTTGGGGTGGGGTGAGTGATGATTATTGATGAGGAATCTCTGGACTCTGGTGGCAGTTGGAATGTTTGTCCCCAGTTCCTCAAGTGATCGCTAGTACCTTGTCTTCATTAGAAGGTGGTGGCGTCTGCACTAGAAATGAGAAGAATGGGAGCACAAGGCAGAAGACTTCAGTCACATCTGTTTAAAGGGCAAGTGGGTGCCACATCAGAGAGCTAATACTTGTTCATGCAGAAGCACAGCCAAGTACTGTGTAGAGGTCCTAGATCTGAAATTTGACAACCTAGCTTCTTCTGACAGAATCTGAAGTTTTAAAATAGAAGCTGCATAGGAGCTCTTAGAGAAGATAGTGTGCAGGGTTGGGGGGTCTGAAGGGTCTGACTCTGCTGTCAACATTTCCTGCCAGGTTTGCACATTGTAGAAAGAGATCTTGAGAGCTGTAAGTAGAAAGAAGAAATTATTTATTTTTGAGTGTAGAAGTAATTAAGTGAGTCGAAAGGGCTGAACCCTTTTTATGGCCCTGCTAATAGCTTAGATACAACAGAGTATGTGATCAATAGATAAGTGTGAAAGAGTTAAACTGAGTGAAGGGTGCCTGGTGAGCTCTCCCACCACAGTGGGAATTCAGAGACTGCACTGGATCCATTCTTATGTGACTGCTTCATTTCCCTGAATTGCCTTATGCCTTGAGACTAATTCTTGCCACTTAAGATGCAGTACCTGTTCCCTTTTAAGCAATGCCTCTAGGTCTAGAAAACCTCGTATTTATTTTCAAACTTCATTCACAACTTTCTTCAACCATCCTTAAAATGAAAAAAACCCAAAGGTTTATATTTCCCATAAGAAATGTGCTCTTTTAAAAAGAGTAGCTTATATGTGCAGTCTTTTGTCTGTTGGGAGGATAGTACAGTATGCTAGATCAGCAGGTGACCAAAGGCTTCTTACTAGTGAGCTTGATCACGGCCACAACATCTGCTTAACTAATAGCATCCCAGATAGTGGGAACTCTCTGATCTCACAGATGAATAAAGCTGGCAGAGATGGCTGTGGGTCAGTGATGACTGTATTCTGTCAAACAGCTTTCTACAGGTGAGCAACTGTGTGCTCTTCCCTGTGGTTTGCTTGCCCAAGTCCATTCCCAGCCTGATTTCCTCACAGGCTGTTCAGAATGATTACCTGCGCTGGTTTAAGGCTAACTGGAATATTTTAATGAGAAAAATTAGGCTATAGGCTGTGAAAAGAAAACAGTGGTGGTGTGCACTTCACTCACAGGTTTGCTGAGATATATAAAAACAAGGACATAAACATAGAAAAGACAATGTGTCTGTGGAGTCTGTTGGTGTCTGTCTCTCCCTGGTTTCTGCTTGGATCCATGTAACCCAACTAATCATTCTGCTTCTAACTCCCCTTGCCAATCCTTCCAATTCACCTCACATGTAAGGCAGATTCTGGGATAAGGTTGGGGGGTGGAGAGAAGGTGGAAGAGTGGTTGGGAACCCGCTCTGGGGATTCTGATTTCTGGGAGGGGTATTGTGTTTCTATATTACTTTTAACTTGTATATTTCTGTATATAGGTGTAAATATTTGTAATATATTCTAAGCTGTGAATATAAAGCTTCATTCCTTAACTTCCATCTGTTTGAGTCTAGTCTGGGTGATTTCATTGTGTGTGGTGGTGGGTAACTCCCAAGCCATCACAGTACTGAAAAATGAGTTTAAGAAGCATGACCTCGCACAGGTTCAGTAAGCACATGGCTTCACATGACTTCTGCAAGGGGAGCAGCAGTGCTGAGGCATGATTACATGTAACTTAAGGAGATCATAAACCAACTTGAATAGGGCCTCTAAAGTCATAGCTTTCTGAACTTCAAGTGCTGAAAAATAAATAAATATATAGTTGGCTGCTGCAGAAACAATAGAATTATGCAGCAGTATTTCCAGAGGATGTATGGATTTATATTAATCTGTAATTAAATTAAACTGTATTTTCAGTATTCACCCTAAGCTGAAATGATGCATCTTCAGGGTTGAAAAGTTTTCTTCATTGCCAAAAATATAATAATTCATTTGTCAATTGTAAGAAAAAAAAGTCCCTGAAGACTCAATTAAGAAGATCTTGGTTTTCTCTGAGGTCAACCAGTGCATCATATCAAGGAAATTCAGAAACGCTTTTAATTGTTTCACAACAAAGGCAAGTAAGTTAATCAGCTATCTACTGTAATGACAGAAACAGTTACTAGTTTCTGAACTACTGTCTGGCCCGTTTACTATGCAGCACCCTAAAGTGCATTACAGAAATGTCTTTAGTTTGGGAAATTAAAAGTTTCTTATGATTTTCCTTTATCTGCAGAAGCTTCAGGACTACTTGTCACAATGTTTCATTTGGCTTGATGACATGGGGATGCTTAATCGTGTAATCACAGCATGACTTGATTTTTTTTTTTTCTCCCCTAGACTGCAGTTGAAAGAGTTACCTCTGCACTATTAGGGATGCCAGAGAGTCCACTTTTGCAATTTTTAATTTTTTGTAAACATGTCAAATGGGGGAAAGCAAGAAACTTCCTCTTTTCTGTGGCGTTTCACAAGTTTTACTGTATTAAGATCTATTCATTATATGCTCTTGTATTGGTTCACACCCAGCTACCCTGAGCCCAAAAGAAAACTCAAAGCAGTTTGGAAGTGAGAATGGGGAATAATGCCTTTAAACAATGAAATACAGGGTGAAAAGGGGTTTCTGCTTCTCACAGGAAGCGGGGGGAAGGGATACAGAAAAACCCGGGAGGAGGAGGGGGTAAGGGAGAAGGGATACCACCGCGGCAGGGATTTAGTCCGACAAGCAAAGTCGCGGTGCCGTAGTTGCTGGTGCTGAAGAACAGAAGCAGATTGCAAAGCACAGCTGAGCAGTTCTCGGTCTCCACGCGGCTTGTTGCAGAGCACGTGGAGGAGCAGCGGGGAGCGGCAGGGAGTGGCAGCGGCAGCGAGAAGGGGGCCCAGGATGAGAGAGAGAAGGGGGGGCTGAGTTCCCCTTTTTATAGCCCAGATCTGGGCAGGAAGTGGGAGTGTTCAACCATGCCACCTGGGAGGAACGGGGCCAGACCACCCCTGGGACAAGGCAGGGGGGTCCCCGGTGGCTTAACCCTTTACAGCTCTTAAACCTAGTTCAGTGTAATCATTAGCATTATTGCTGTCTCAATTTGGCAAAAGTCATGGATTCTTTGTTAATGTTTTCACTATAAAATCTTCCTGACAGAGATAGGTGTTTATGCTTCAGCAGCTTTGCATTAGGAGAAGGTACAGTGTTGTGTTTCCAGATCCAGGCTTCCTGCTCCTTAAAACTTGCTGACTATAGTACATGTCTTTTTACTTCAAATGTAGTGATGGACAGAATACGTTTCTTGCATGAATTGTCTTGGATAATTGCAGAAGTGTGAAAAATACTCAGGTGCTAAGGCCTAGACTCAAATTGAGGTTAATTCTAAAGCTATGTGCAAAAAACCTTGATATTCTGATTTTAAAAGAAGGAGGGCAAAAAGAATCAAGTTATGTTTCACATAATAAATGTATATATCCATGTAACTTATATGTCGATATCTAAAGGCTGTTTTATCCAAAGGCTGAGTTCTGCCTGTTTGGAGTATCCAACAGAGAACAGCTGTTCTGAGCACCATTATTTCGAATTAATTGTCCACATTGTTATCTCCTGATTTTATGCAAGAGACCCCTGGCTGAGATGGAAGGGTATTTCAGTGAGGAGTCTGGGCTTTGAGGTAGACTGGATTCCCGGTAGGGCCCAGTTACAGGACAGCCGCAACCACTGGGTTATACGCTGGATCACAGGAAACTGTCCAACTGTGAGAAAATGCTGCTTTGCTCTGAGGATAGTTACAAGCTGAAGCAGGTTGCCCAAGGAGGCTGTGGAGTTTCCATCCTTGGAGACATGCAAAACCCATGTGAATGTGACCATAAGCAACCTGCTGCTGCTTACACTTCTTGAACAGGGTGCTTGGACTCCCTTGCAACCTTCTTCTTTGTGGTGATTTAGAAGATGCTTAAAGCAGAGGATATGGAGCAAGGCAGAAAAGAGAAGTTTTTCTATGGGCTTGAGAAGAGGAGGGACTTTGCTGTGCTTTAGGAAGAACTACTTCCCTGAATGGAAGTAGTGCAAGAGTCCTCTGAGTCAGGAAGTGTAGAGCAGGTCTGGGATAAGGAGGGCTGGGACCTGAGCTTGGCTGTGTCCAGGTATGTGGAACAAGTAGCCACCTTGCTATACTCAATATCATCTAACTTTAATTTTGGCCTGTGTAAGGATCTGTGGACATGGCTGTCTGACTCTGAACTTTCCTCAGAGGTCCTGCATAAAGTCACTTTACCATGCCTATGGCGGGGGGTTGGAACTGGATGATCTTTGAGGTCTTGTCCAACCTAAACCATTCTATGATTCTATGACTTCGTGCAGGACAACTGTCCACACTATGCATCAGCTGGTTTGTAGGTTTTGGTTTGATTTGGTTTTGCTTTGTGTTTACTGGTGAAGATGCAGTAGTCTTTGTCTGTTACAAACTAATGAAGCCCTCTGTTTTAAATAGGCAATATTGATAACAGAAAACAAGGCAAATTAAAAAATATTTAAAAGAAAATAATTTCAGCTCTCTAGCCAGGAAATGACCCCTTTAGAAAGCTCCTGTGCTGGAGACATCTCTGGCTCTGTACCTTAGTGCACGTAAATCTACTGCAGTTTGTGACAGAGCTGACCTGTGACTGTGGTGATTGCAAGTACAGCATTCCAGTTCCCTTTTGGTTTCCGTTAGTTCCACAGAACATGCAATGTGTCTGTCCACTGCCTGCATCAGTACAGACCCTTATTGAAGGAACTGTTGATCATGTTTCAACAAGTGATTTAAAAAAAAATATTTCAAAGCAAAAAACCCTAAACTAATGTTAATCTGAGCTAGTAGATGACAGTGAAGAGGTTGTGGAGGGTTAGTTTGCTGATGAAATACAAATTCATGTGTTGCTTTCAATTGCATCTGTAATACAGGGCTGAAGTTGGTTGAACTGTGTTTATTTTTTTCACAGAACAGATTCTCTACAAATAATCTCTCCAGTAAGAAAAAATTATTACAGACCATGAGAGCAGTGGTCCAGAAGAGTCTTAACTCTCTGCACAGACAGAATTAGGAGCATGTTGAGCACGTGATTAAGACACAGAGGGATTTTCTGCCAAGGTCTTTCCCAGTGATCTGACACTGCATGCCAGGGTAGACTGTTTATGGTAGGACAGTTGATATTGCACACTCTTTTCTTATTAAAGTACTTAACCCTTTGCTTTTTGCTACCTACAATGTGTTGTATCAGTTTTAGTCAAACATACAATTAGCAACAAGAAAAGTAATGAAGCCAGTTTATAAAATAAAGATGATCTGTGGGGCAAGGTCAGGGAAGGAGCTGTACTTCTACTTTCATGTTCTTCCAGTGCACTGTGTCCATTTATGTTTGCTGTGAGCTGGAGAAAGACACAACAGTCTCTGTTATTTGTTTTGGAATACATTTTCTGGATAATTGTAATCAAAATAGATGGAACTATTTGCACAAGTTATTTGAAGGGCCCAGGAGCCTTTATCCCCTGCAGGGATCCTGTAGCATGGCCACGGTGTTGTGGAACCAGCATTAATCAACTGTGCTTGAGGTTGCGTTTTGACCAACCACCAAATGATCTTCTGCAAAGTGTAAGAGGTGTCAACACTACTTGTTTTTACTGTAAACAGGGACAGAGGCTAAAGTGGGTAAATAAGACTGACAAGAAACAGTGCTAAGCAGAGCCTGTAGCCATCTGAAGGCTGATGAGTTCCATGAAGCACCAGTGAGGGGTGCTATGAGATGATCTGCCTATGCTGCAGGCCAAGCAGGGCCAATATACATAGGCTTTACTACAAGCTGAGCTTCTTCAGTCTGATTTGACAACTGATTATGTGCCATTAAGTGAACCAATCAGGTATGTTAGAAGAGCCATAAAACCTTCAACCCGAAGAAAGGAATTAGGCTCCATGTTTCAGTTGTTAGTGGGGAGGAATGTCTCAGATGCCAGGGAAGATTTACTCTTTTGTCAGGTGACACTTGCTGATTTTATCCACTTTGATTCTCTGCGCTGCTGCTCAACGTGACCTTCCTGTCTGGGCTGATGAAGTTGATAAACTTGGTGTGCCATCTAGTACTGGACAAAAGCTTGTATATCTTTCATGAAACTGAAGGCAGGAAAGTGGCACAGTGCTTCCAAATGTCAAGAAGTCACTGGCATAGTGGAGATCTGTGCAGCTGCAGAGTGCAAAAGAGTGTCTCTCTCAGTCATTAGGTGACTTGCTCGTGCTGAAGTCTGAGACCTATTCAGGAGGAACTTGCAGAGTGGAGTTCGCAATTCAAGGTAGCTTTGGAGTGCCAGGACCTATTTTTCCTTCCTTCAAGAAGGCATGGTGCCACTGACCTCAACATAGTAATCTTTTCCTGTACTTCCTAAAACACCTGGGCACACAGGAGACACTACTATGTATATATAGATCTCTATCTCATCTGCTTAAGTCTGATTCTGTGTTTACTCTCTGTGTATTAGAGAGAAGTAGGTACTGCTGGAGTTGGCAACTGCTGAACCACCACCACCACCAAAACTTCAGAAAATCAGAGCTCTCTAACCATGCTGACCAGGGCTTTCCTGGGGTGGTTGCTGTGGACATTAGGAGCTGCAATCTGTGCCTCCATCCTCTCCTCATGCTGCTGGGATACAGCAGCTCTGCAGGTGCCACCAGGGCAGAGGCCAGGAATGGGGCATACAAACATCCTGGCCCTGGGCAGCGTGATCTGTGTGGGGAGGCCCAAAACTAGTTTCTCATAAACTTGAATAGTGTTAATGTCTGTTCTGATCATTTAATTGTTGTGAAGTTGCCAGTGCTGCTTACTGTCACACCTGTCTGGACTCCTGTTTCTATCATGGTGTTCAGACATTGACCATGACCAGGAAGAAGGTGTAAGATGTAGTTACTGAGGTCTGTCTGTTTTGGCAGCATTGTGATTTGCTGGGAGAGGAACCAATAAGGTCTGCAGCACATCCTGAGTTTCCACACTGAGTTGGTCTTGCAGTTTTCCTTTGTGACTGGTGCCTGGTGGGAAGGATGCTGATGCAGCTGACTCTGCCATGAGGAAGGCAGATGCCATCACTCTTTCCAAACTTTTTTTTCCCCTCTAACTATATACGTTAACCTGCTATTACCATGATTAAATGCCTACCATTTTTCCTAGTGCTCTGTTTAGGAGAGCATTTCCAATGTGTCTGTCAAGTTTAAGAGCCTACTTGTCCTAAAAGCCAGAGGTACTATGCTTGAGTGCTTTGGTGGGGGCTACCTCTTCACTGTACATTTGATCCTTAGTCTGACCCTTACCCATGTAAGAATTTTTTTAAACTTTTGGGAAAACTGAAATCCTTGAAACAACTGCAGCTTTGTCTTGTGAAACTAAAGAATCAGTTTCCAGCACACTTGGAAACTGTCTCCACAACTCTGTTATATGTATATGAACTGCAATATCAGCTCATAGACCATTGTGCACATCAGTGTCATTTAGGAAGAAGTTCTTTACAGAAAGAGTGATTGTCTATTGGAATGGGTTGCCAGGGGAGGTGGTGGAGTCACCATCCCTGGAGGTGCTTAAGAGGAGGCTGGATGAGGCACTTAGTGCCATGGTTTAGTTAATTAGAAGGATTAGGTGATAGGTTGGACTCAGTGATTTTAGAGGTCTTTTCCAACCTGGTTAATTCTGTGATTCTGTGAAATCATTACTATTTCTGTCAGATTTACTACCCTTACTGTGTGTACTTGACTAAGAAGTAATTTAAATGTGATCTTCCTCTTTCAACAATCATACATACTCCTAACCATGAAGTTTTGGTGTTAGGTCAGCTGTCATTAATGCAAATCGTAATGCAATGTTGTTAATGTTTACTACTGTTCTGAATCTCTCTGCCTTACATTTAATACACATAAATTGGATATTTGTGTTTTCTGGGGCACACATTTTGCATTCAGTTTATTGTGAGTTGGCCTTAATCCTAATCTATGGACCTTCAGAGTTGTATTAAAATATGATGATAGTTTGTTTATAATCTGTTTTTTAATTTATTCACCTCTGTTCACTCTGATATTTGAGGCTTTCATGTGTAGCTTTTGTGTAGTGCTGTGGCATAGATCATTGGAAATTACTCTGATGCCAAGATAGAAATAAAAACCCTACCAAAATATTTCCCTCAGTGTAGAAAATGCACACTGTTGTTTTTTTTTCTTCTAATATTATATTATTTTTAAAATGCATTTACATCAATAGCTATTTAAATTTATTTAACTGTAGTGCTGATTGGTTGCTTGCTTTTGTTTTTAAGATCTCCTTGGAAGGTAGCACTCTGCTGCTGTGTTTTTCAGATACAGTAATAGCCTCATTTCATCACACAATTGCATGTGTTCAGGACAAACTCTGCTCTCAGACTGTGCTGTATTGGTAACTGGTTTAGTTATTTGTGGATAAACAGTTTAATGTTTGAAATGAAGCCAACCAAATGGAAAACCAAACCAAGAAAAACAAAGAGGTGAATCATCATCTTAGTCTTTTGACAGAAGGTGAGCTATACTGTGCCACTTATAAGAGAATACTGATTTATTTCCCAATCTTACACTATTAGAAGGAAAGTGACTATTGAAAGTGGAAAAGTTACCTTCTGTCACTCTATTGCTTTTTCAGGCAATGGGAATAGCTTTCTGTTCTGTTGCTTTCTGTCACTAAATGTCACACACTCAAGAAGAGTCCAGGGATCACTACCAGGGAAGAAATAGATACTATATTGGTTAGTATCTTGAGTCTCTGTCACCTACAAAAATTCCTAGTTTCTATGAGAAGATAGGAGCCCAAGATTTGGGATTTCTTCAAGATCTTGTGATTAATGAGGATCAAACACCCAGCCCTCTGAGAAGAGGTAGACACCTGATGTACAATCTCAGCAATATCCTAGAATTAAGTGCTTAAGTTGGCCTAATCCTTTCTTATTTTTTCTTGTACAATATGCTTTATATACAGTTTTCTGCATGTAATACTCTACCATTTAATAACTTCTGGAGCTTCCATTCGGTGTCCACTATGTGTGCCCCAAATGGGTGGCCTGTGAGCTGCTAAGCACCTCCCTGGAGATGCCTCTTGCTGCCTGTGGTGAATGGTCTGCAGTAATCATCTACAGAGCAGTGCTAGAGCTAGTTCTTTTTTAGCCTTTAAGTTGAAAGGCATTGCAATTATGTAATAATTTGCTATTAGGGTTCATTGAATCTCTGTTAAAATGCAGTCTGTCTTTTGAACTTCATGTCTCCAATAAGAACCAACACAGACATGAAAAGGCTTTTTAGTGGCAAAATTCAATACTGGTCTTGTTATTTGTGTGTGTCTATGCATATGTTTACTCATTCTAGGCATTAATTACCTAAAAATGTTACATAAAAATAATTTTTACATGAAGTGATGTTTCATAAATGCAATATGAACAGCAGAGAAATATCTAAAAAGCAGAAGAGCAAATAATAATGAAAAGGAAAAAAACCCCAAACATTTCTGCAGTTCATAAACTAATCAGGTATTCAATTTCTTTTCTGTGTTGAACAGGATGTAGACCTTGACTTTTTCCTGCCAGCTGTCTTCTTCCTTTCTGTACCCGTGCAATAAGGGGACTAGTTACAAAGAGGGAATGCAGGCTAAAAACCTCAAACAAAAGGTGGTAAAAGCAGGCTGTGAAAACACTGAGACATATTAGATACTCTGGGATATTTTCTACTGTCTGACTGGCCCGTCCCTTTGTCTCTGTGTCTCAGCTGCTTTGCAGTCTGGGATGCTCTTCTCCCTGCTGCCCAGCCCCACTGTGGTGGAAATGTGCTACTGTTTATATAAATGAAGCACTTCAATAGTTTCCTTCCAGTGGAACATGGTTTTATTTGCTCTCCTTGGCTCTGATTGCCGTGTAATCCAAACTGGTAGACCTTGTGGGACTCCTGCTCTACTGCCCATTTTCCTGCCAGGAAGTGCTTGTCAGGGCTGTCCTCCCTCCCAGCTGGCAGCGCTTCCTCTTCCTGCCATCACAGGTCCAAAGGTGCCATTTCTAAGACATGAGCTTCATTTAGAGAGGGAAGTATTAAAAAATGCCTCACAAATGAGTAATCGTTCACCCCTCTATTTTGGAGACTCATCATACATGGTCCTATGAGATGAGAAGCTGAAGTTGTACCATTGCTGTGCAATCGTGGTGTCATCTTTTTTCATCACAGATGGTTGGTAGAAGGTTAGCAAACTTGAGCAAAACAAGGCCGGATAAAGTATAAAGTTAAAGGAGCTGTAGCCATTTAGGCCTAAAAAACCACCTTGCAGTATCTTGTTGGTTTCATGTTGATCAGTATTTAGTGTGGCAGCAGTTGCCAAAGCAAACAAAACCTACAAAAGCTGGAGATCCTCATAGCATGGGTGATGTGAGTTTTCAGAAAAGAGTTAGCTAATGTTCCTGGAGGGAGAATAAATTCCTTTTAGGTATTGGCAAATTGCGTAGATGAACTGTGCAGTCACTCAGAGATTCCAGTAGCACCTTAAATGCATTAATTTTAAAAATATTTAAAATTTTCAATTAAAAATGAATGCCTTTTTTTAAAGGCATTCAAAAACTTGCAGAAGAGGAGACTTGGAAAGTAGAGTTGAGTTCAGCTAGTTTAGTAAAAATCCTTACTTGACAACAATTGAGATTATCCTCGACTTTCACACTGAAGACTGAAAGGTGTGGGACCAGTTCCCCTGCCTCAGGAGGAAACAAGCAAGATCTCCCCTGTGGAGATCACAGAATCACAGAAACATCTAGGTTGGAAAAGACTCTCCAGATTACCAAGTACAACCTATAACCCTACTCTACAAGACTCACCTTAAACCATATCCCTAAGCACCACACCCAAACGACCCTTAAACACATCCAGGGTTGGTGACTCCACCACCTCCCTCGGCAGCTCATTCCAGTGCCTGACCACTCTCTCCATAGCCAATCTAAACCTACCCAATCTCAGCTTGAGGCTGTTCCCCCATGTTCTGTCTCCAATTATCTGTGAGAAGAGACCAGTGGCAGCCTCTTCACAATATCCCTTCAGGTAGTTGTAGACAGCAATGAGGTCTCCCTTCAGCCTCTTCCTCAAACTAAACAGCCCCAGCTCCCTGAGTCACTCCTCATAAGATTTATTCTCTAGCCTCTTGACCGGATTCATTGCCCTCCTCTGGACCTGCTCCAGCACCTCCACATCTCTCTTGTATTGCAGTGCCCAAAACTGAACACAGTACTTGAGGTGTGGCCTCACCAAAGCCAAGTCCAAGGGGACAATCACCTCCCTACTCCTGCTGGCCACCGCATTTTTAATACAAGCCAGGATGCCACTGGCCTTCTTGGCAGCCTGGGCACACTGCTGGCTCATATTCAGCTGCCTGTCCGTTACAACCCCCAGATGCCTTTCTGCCAGGCAGCTCTCCAGCCACACTGCCACAAGCCCGTAACGTTGCTTGGAGTGAGCTGCTTGGGGCAGTATGACAGGAGAACCTCACAGGTGGGATGGATTTGTTTCTAATTCCCAATGTTTCTTCTGTGAAAAAAGGAAGTTAAGCTCAAAATTAAATGTTCTAGTTCGAAGAGAGAATAAGGCTTTGTGGTTTAGCAGATGAGCATAAGGCATATCTAAAAATCTGCCTGTATTGGTAGCTCAAATTTCTTATTTGCAAAATTTTTCTCAAGAGAAATGGTTACAAAGCAGAAATTTACAGAATGTAACATTTTGCTATGCTTTAGGATTTAGACACTTGTCCTTACAAAACAAAGTATGTGTGTTTTTCTGCAGTGATAAACTGAGAAATAAAGTATATCTGCTTCAAGAGTGATGATGGGTGGCAAGCACATCCCGGTTCACAATGTGAATGTATAGGAAAGAGAGCTTTTAATAATGTATGCACATGCTGCTTTAAATAGTTCTTGCTGGCCTGTGGAGAAATATTTGGAAATTATATTGTAAATGCATCTTGAACAATGTCCTGTGTATGTTACAAGTAAATCACAGCAATGCTGACACTTGCAGGAGATTTCATTTGATGCTCTCTGTACACTAATTTACATTATCTTCACTGCTGCAGCAGAGAGAAACTTTCTCATAGGAAGAGTTTACATTTTTTGACCCTTTTTGCAAAATAAACCAAAAGAAAAACTCATGTTAGGAAACAGAAATTTGTAATTCTGCTGTCGAAGAGCGTACGGACTTACGAGAGCAGTAGATCAGAAACAGATTTTAATACTTTATCTAAGTCATTTAATGAAGTGTTTTAGGTAAACTTCAAAGAATTTCAGAGCAAGTCTTTCAATGGCCTGTTAAGAGTCACCTTCCCCGCAAGGCTAATGTTAATGAGATAGATCATTATGGAACCCTTCCACAGATACTGCATGGGCTGTTTAGGCTTTTTGACTGCCTGCGTGCATCAGTATAATGAAAACTTGGCAGAGAGCCTGGCCTCAGTGGCACCTTCAAGGATGTCATTGAAAAGCTCTGAAGTTCTGAATCTTCCTTGGAAACAGTGCTGTGGGAAGTTCAGATCTGCTCATCAGAGCAAAATATTTTCTTCAGCTATTGTACAAGTGTACTAGGGTTTGTGTTCCAGAGATTTGTGTTTAAAGATACTGTGAAACTTACTGGGACACAATAGACACATATCTTGTGTGAACTTGCCTTGACTGCTGGAGAGCAAAGCCAGAATTCTTGCTTTGCTCCATGCACTACAAATTCTTCTCAAGCTGTTTTGACTGAAGGAGATGTTACCAGCTCCAAATAGTCAAAATAGCTAGTTCAGTTCTGGGAATAGCAAAACTATGGTCCTTGTCAGAAGGTTTGTGCCATTACAGCATTATAGTGAAAAATATTATGGATGTGTCTCCCTGGTACTAAGCATTCATGCACAGGATTGCAAATACATATTACAATTGAACAGACATGTCATTAATTAAAGTGCTTAAGTGCAGGTATGAGGACACCTGGTTAGTCATTGCCCAAGGGTTGACTGAATCACTGTGTGCTGATGTTCCATATGCTGATGGAGAAAATGAAAGTTGCCTGTTAATATGTTTTGAGATGTCTCACCTGAGGGTATGGCCTCTCCTGTGGCTTTGTTCTAGAGATAGAATACAGGTAAATGCTCTCAGAAGCCTGGTAGCCCTAAGTATTCTCCTGTTATATGTGGAATACAAGGAGACTGTTCAATATGTTAGATGGAAAGCAGGGAAATGATTGAAAAGTGTTTTGTGCCAGAAGAGGTTGCCAGGGAGGACCTCAGTGTGCTTTCCAGGTGCCTCCCCACTGGGACAGGAAAGACAGGAGATCAGACTCTATACAGCTTCTTGATCTCTCCTTCCTCACAGCACCTGTGGGCCAGAGTTGTTGAGGGTCCATATGGATGTTGGTGGGCATGTACGTTCTATGAGCCTGGGACTGTGTTCCCTGTTTCCAGGAGCAGAGAGGAGACCACTATGGCTCTGACCTATATGTTGCTTTTCATTCTGCTCTTAGGGTAACAGTGACCGCAGCCAACACCTGCACGTTTTCCTATTGATTTAAGGACACTGAAATCCTCATGTGGCAGGTCCTGCCAGCCTTCAGCATTGCTTGTTTTTCCAGCCTGCTCTATGTGGTTGTAACACGTATTCTGGAAACAGCACAAACCTCCTTAGCACATGGAGCTTAGAATTCAGAAGAGCAGTAGTTTTTCTTTTAGGTGCTTAACTTACTGGACTTGTAGTCTATCTCATCCACTAGCAAAGCTGTTCAGTCTTTGCCATATTATGAACTACAAATACTTGTTCAGTGACACTTAACCAAAAGTGTACTCTTTTTTTGCCCCCTCTGGACAGCCATTCCTGTAGATGACCCCCAATATCTGGTAGCTTCCTGCCATCAGCTTACTGCTTGGCTGCTCTTGCCAGCACAAGCCCCGCAAATTCCTTTTGTCTGTGGAAGGACTGAAAGGAGCCAGTGTAGGGCTTTGTTTCTACATTTGAATGTTTTAAAATTACTGAGCATCAGAAAAAGTAAGCTGAATGCCCTCAAAAATGCACTTGCTGAGGCTAAGAAATACTAGATCTAGATGGTTCAGAAGAGTAAACCAGAAATAAATAAAAGATTTCTTTGGTTGCTAGGATGCCTTTTTATCACGGAGATCAGTGTGGTTTGGGGTTTTTATTTAGAAGTGTGGCTTAATCGGGTTAGAGCATTGCTACAGTGTATTCTGACAATAGATTTAAATAAATGAGGCAGTTGTCTCACACATTGATGTGAAAATTATGTCCAAAGTGTAGACTGGCCCAGAATTTTAGTTTTCCTTTGAAGGAGAAATAAGAGAGTTAGTGATTGAAATTTGTGATTATTTTTTAATAAAAATGGTCATAGGTGACATTTACTAGGATATTTGCTCCTGAAATTTATTCTGTTTGCACAGAAACACTTTACATCTCATGCAGCTGGGAAAAGGAGGGTGAATTCAAGGCAGATATTTCCCTGATAACATTACAGCCCCAGGTGGTGGTGGTGGGGTTAATCATCACAGAGGGGAATATATGTCTCGTTCTTTGTCTTCTGCTTTTTGTGACAAAGGAATTCCCATTTGAAATGCTCTGCTCCATTCAAGCCCCTCCGAGCCTCTGGGTTAGCAGCAGTCAGTCTTTGCAGTGTCCTGACGTCATCCAGTGTATGCATAAGCTCTGCTATTGTCTTACGGGGAGCGGGGCTGGGGATTGCAGTATCTGGTGGCTGCTACCTATTTATGCCTGCCGGTATCACGGAAAGGACGTTGGCCTGCCCTTCTCTCTTGGATTTAAAACAGAAGCTCCTGCTCTTTTGCTGCTTGAAAAAGGACCTTTGCTGCGGTTGCAAGAAAAAGCTGTCTGCGGTGTGGAGCAGAGAAGGGGAGAGGAGAGAGAAGGATCTGGCAGCTTGGATAGCCTGGACTGCATTGTCTGCCTTCATGACCCCTGCTGTGTAGCAGTCTCATCCCTGCTCTCATACACTCCCTCTGTCTTCCACTCTTTTTCTTCTTTTCTTTTTAAAATAGCAGCATCTGGGGCCAGCCATGTTTGGCACTGAATCTTCATGTAAGTAAATGCATCCCACTTGCATCTTTTCTCTTTTGAGAATGGGGCTTGTTTTATCCTCACTGTACCCGCTCTGCTTGCATTCCCTCTGCTGTAGGTCGCTGGCGAATAGCTGCTGTCCTAGCCTGTTTACAAAGGGACGAAAGATGCCGGAGGGGAAAGCATCTACCTCCTAACTGTGGGTTGCATCCTCGATGCTGGCAGCTAGGCAGCGCAGGGCTGTCAGTGCTCCTGAATTCAGGCCACTGAAAGATGAGGAAAAAAAGGCAGTTTTGCTCGAATGTGTTAATTGATAAGATTGCATCTGTCAATGATCGGGAGCTGGAAAGACTGTAATGAGTGTGCTACTTGAATGATACATTTAGGGAGTGGGAATGCTGCAGCATGAGATAGGCGAGCGCTGGGAGAGAGTGATTTGATCACCAGGGAAAGACTATCTCATATGCTTCTTTTTTGTTTCTGGGTGAAAGGAGGTTTACACAGGATCTGTCCTCTAACTGGAAAATCCAAAATTAAATTAAATGGAATCCTAAATATGAAGTGAAAAAACGCAAAATAATAGGATCATTTAGTTGTTTCTGAATCTTTCTGCTGAAAAAATCTTAGCTGTGTCAGTTTGCTGTCATTGAAAGCAAGCCAGTTTTGCTTCAACGGGGACTACAATTACCTACCTGGCAAATCTGGCTGCAGAGGAAGGATGGAGGTTTATATATAAATAATGTTGCTGGTCTCAGTGGGGCTATGTGGAGACCAGTCTGATCCAGTGACTATCAGGTGACTGAAAAAGTAGGAAACAGTTGCTTTAGACTGTATTTTGTGCACAAATAGTACTGCATGTTGAAAATGTGTCTTGTTTGAATATGAAGTGATGGCTGCTACATGCAGCATGGTGTAATGTCTCCATGTTGTTAAACTGGGACTTGGTTTGTGTCTTGGCTCTTCCTGAGAAATAGCAATAGCATAAAGATACCTCATAATTACATACTCGTAGCTTTCAGACCCCCATGCTCTCAAAGAGTTAATCGATCCCGTTGTCTGGCTCTGTCAGCTCTTCTACTACTCAGCCACAACACCTGGTCAAGGTCAGGCAATGTAAAAACAAAATTTGCCTTTAGATTTCTTTTGTTTGAGGAGGCATTTTTCATGCAGAGTTGTAAACATGTTTGCAGCTCTGGGTCAGTGGAGCGTGAGGAGAGATGCCAAAGGTTGTAGCTGCATCTGTTTATACCCTGTCAGGATTGTAAGCTCCAGTCTGTGTGTCTATGGGATCTTCCTCTGCAAAATGCCTATTAATATGCTTAGAGAGAAAATCAGTGATGTACCTGCCTGTTTTTCAGAAAGTGCATACTGCCTACTTGGAAAGGCAAAGTATTCAGCCTTGTTCATTTTTGTCATTCTCTCTTATTTTGTGAGGTGTGTTAATGAATTACTTGTTTGTCACATTGGGCTTTTGGCTAAAGTCACTGGATTGTGCCATCAGCAGCTGTGGCTGTTTTTGTTTCCATGGTTCCCACAGTTTATAAAAGGGTGACAGGAGCTTCCCGAACAGCCACTACCTGTTTCACAGTGGCATTATTTGCCTTTAAAACAGAGATTAAACTCAACGTAGCTACTTGCCATTGATCCAAGCAGAGGCTGTGGCCAGTCACCAGGTCTGCATTCACAAAGAGGAAGCCAGTGTGATGGCCTCATCTTTGTTCACAACCCCTCCCCTGTGCCTCTGTTCAGTCCTGGACTTCATACCTAAGGGGCCACTGGGGCCATTGGAATTCCTCTTCAGGTTGGACAGGCTGTCCTGTTGCTACTGCTGATGGGTGCTGGCACACGGGAGGAGGGTGAGGTTACTGGCAATGCCACCTGCACACCTGCCTGTAGAAGCAAGGGCAACCCTTGTGTAACCAGCCTGGCCCACACTGCTTCTGGAACAACCACGAACTTGCTTTCAAAGAAAGAAAATTGTGTCAAAATTAATCAAAATGCAGTCACAGCTTGGGGGTTTTGGACTTACCTCTATTTCTGTCTTCCTTGTATTTTGAAGTTGTCAAATGAGAACAGTGAGTCTAATTGTTACTATTTCTGTCTGCCTAAAATGTAGAATAAATGAAATTAAATTTAGAAAAAACTAAATCAGCATCTTCTGGTCCTTGAAAACACGACAGAAGCTATTTCTGTTGCTGTCCAAAAAGCATGAAATGATCTGATTATTTTTTCCTTAATCCTGTTTACACTTAGCATTTAGGCTTTTATTTCTATTTTCTCTGATTAAAAAAACAAACAACCCCCCAAAAAAACCCGTGGTTAGAAGCAAATCCTGGTTTAGAACCTTTACTTTTTCACTCAGTATAAAAATATTTTAAATGTCAAATCTCATTCAGCCATCCTGGTTTTTCTTTTTGCTTTCTGAGGGCCATTGTAGAAACACAGGCATCTGCATGTCACCTCCTGGATGCAGGGAAAGACAAACAGCAGGCAAGGCTGGGCTGTAAATGGGCATAAGGCAGCAGGCGATGCACAAACAGCCGCTAGCACCTGGACACATGATGGACGAGAGCGGAGCTTGCAGTGCAAAGACCCTATGAAGTTGGGTCTGTGGCCAGGGTCGTGCTGTGTCAGGGCAGTTGCTGTACAGTCATGCCCAGTGTTGTCCATTGCTCACATGTCCTCTTTGTAGTCCCCAGGGAGATATATGTGCCACAGCCCCTTCATCTTCAG
This sequence comes from Psilopogon haemacephalus, assembly GCA_013396835.1. Lineage (NCBI taxonomy): Eukaryota > Metazoa > Chordata > Aves > Piciformes > Megalaimidae > Psilopogon > Psilopogon haemacephalus. Next base: position 329,949 of record VWZI01003587.1, on the reverse strand, counting down.
TGCTTTTGTGCTGATGCACTTGCAGCCATGCTGCTGGGGTGGCGTCAGGGGGCTGCATGCGTGGGGAGGGGCAACTCTCCAACCCACGCCAGTGCTAGGGCTGACCTGACAGATTTATCTGTTTGCTGTAATTGTTTCCATTTTATAGATAGTAAATAAAACTGGGTTTGATAAAGCATTGGGTTGAGAATGAAGTCTTTCAGTGAGGTACTGAGACTTCATTTTACCTTCTGAAGTGGGGAAGGAAGCAGTGGGGACTCTGAACAAGTGACAAGCTGGGCCCCGTAAGAAAGACACTTCAGTTCAGGGAGAAAAGATAAACCCAAGTCTAGGGGAAATAACTAGCAAATGTCTCTTGGTTGACTCATAATGTTGGCGGTTGCAGGTCTACAAGACAGACAACACAGGCACAAGTTAAAGCAAAATGTGAGAGCAGGCACAGTCAATAGGGCTCACCAATTCTGAGGGAGGTCAGAGTGACACGGCTTTACTAGGTCTAAGTAATGGAAAGGAATGGGTCAGGACACAGTTCAGAGCCTGCAGAGTGAGCAAAGCAGTTCTCAGAGAGCCATTTTGTGTGTCTGAGAGTGTGTACTCTGTGTGCTTCAGATACCCCAGACAGAGTAACTCGACAGGAAGCTGTGAGAAGGGAAATGCCCACAGATGTGTATACTGCTTGCTGCAGCGCAGTGAAAAGGACCCAGGTCTATGCCATGAAATTCCTAGGTAGTGTTCTCAGTTGCATTTGTCCGTGTTAGGGTATTCTAACCTATCAGTAACTCTAAACTGTGGGGGTTGTAAGTGGAGTGCTCTTTCAACCTGGGCTGTTCTGGGAGTTGCCTGGTTCCTGTCTGGTAGATCAGCAGCTGCACCCTGGAAAGTGGAGAGACTCTTTACCAAGAGAGAGCTGACCAAAGGCCAGGAGAAATGCAAACCCAAAGGGTAAGTGGAGTTTTCCTCTGTCACGAGGCTGAAAGGCTGTTCTTTATAGGAAGGATGGGAAATGCTGTGGAGAAGGGAAAACCGTACCCACTTAAGGGCACCAGAGAAGGCTTCTGTGCTTGTCCCAGGCTCACTGTATTGTCTTCTGCTCTGTCTGTTCAGAAAGTGCTTTTGTTCATGGGCATAGTTTTCCCAAACTTTTTTCCACCTGGGAATGCAATAAATATGAAAGGTTGCATCAATGTGACTGATTTTATGGTATCAGAAAAGTAGCCTTATAAACCCTACAAAACAGCAGCACCCAATGGTGGAGAATTGGATCTTAGAATCAGATATTGAGAGCATGGATGATCTGATCTGCATAGGTGCTGCCATCCTGGGCTGATGTGTCAGCATCCTCTTTTTCCCAGCACCAGTACTCACCCCCACCTATAGGAGAGCTAGCCCAAGCCTGACCACTTCTGCAGGTACAGCTTGGAGCATATTGGCTCCCCAGGCTGGTTCATGGGGTGATTAAATGAGCAATGGCTCAAGGGAGAGCAAGACAAGGCTATTGAAGCTCTGGTGGGATGACAGCCTTACCAGGAGTTGGCTCCACTGAATCAGCAGATGACCAAAGTGCTCCTTTTCTGAGCATAAATATCCCATTGCTGTCCTGAATTGTGAAGACCAGTAATAACGTTAAGTACAGGTACCTGGCATCAGATGACAACCACAGTTTCACAATGGTACACTGGTTTCTCAGGCAACTGTAGGTCAAATCGCTTACAGAAAGTGTACCAGAAGCTGTAACTTTAAACCAATGTACTTGGGTTGCTGAGGTTCCCACTGTTTCTTGTAAAGGAACCGGAACCAGGTCAAAAAGAAGCTTGGCTACAGCAGCATCAAATGCCAGAGTAAACCTATATTATGAAAGGGATTAAGATTGTAGGAGCTATAATAGATCTGACAAATTCAGCAGTGAAACTTCAAGATATTTGGAGGGAAATATGTTGTCTCATCTCTACTGTAGATTTTGAGGATTTACTGAGTGCTATTGTTGGTTTTGAAATAAAAGTATTTTTTAAAAACACAAGATGAGAGGGTTCTATAGATTCTGTAAACTCCTTTGGCTGTATTACTTTATAAGATGCCTAAAGTGATGTCTCCAAGAGCTTGCCTGTATGCATGCTTAGGAGGACAGGGACTTGAAACTCATCTTGCATTCTCAGACAGCATGAATGGCAGTTTGAATTTTCTATGTTGAGCTGTTTGTAAGCAGGCATCTGTTAGAAACTTTCAAATGCACCGTGGCTGTTCTTCCTTCACAAGGAAAAAGTGAACAGAGATATTTTACAGGCTGTGTTTGGCTCATGTATTTGACAATCAGACATTTTGGTTCTTGCAGTTCTGGATCACATGCACTGTCTCATTGGTTTAGAGATTGCAAAGATCTGATGTAAAGTTACTGAATACGGTGCTAGTCTCCAATGTAGCTGTGTCTCTATGTGAGCTTCTGGAAAGGGGAAGAAGTATCAAGATGCAGGCAGAGAACAGAGTAACATTTTTTTTTTTTCGAGGTTGTCAAATTGGTTTGTCCTTGACATAGCTAAAAGCATGAGCTATAATTAATGGAGAGGTCTGTGACTGGTCAAAAGTGGAAAAAGATCTTTTATAGAATAATTTAGACTGAAGGATCCAGCTCCTCTCTGAAAGCAAGACCAGTCTCCAAGGTAAGAGCCAGTGAAAGACACAGCCTGAATCCAACTGCATATTTGTAAAATGCTGTGAGATGAAGACTAGCTTCAGCTTTGACCAGTTGAGTTTATGGTACCAGAAATAGGGATCAGTCTTTATGCCCAAGGATAACTGCAAGATTGTTAGAGTCACTTTGGGCTATGTGATCTAGATAGGAAGTGCGGTAGATGCAGTGAGGACTCTGTCGTATCATTTGAGCTGTGGTAGAAGCAGTAGAGTTTTATGTAATTTAGGAGTAATTAATGGGTAGGCCCAGGAAAAAAAAAAAAAAAGGTAAAAAAAAAGTAGAACAATCTAGATAATCTCTGTTTTAGTTAGAATACCCTGCTTGGTCCCTGAAGAACCAGGAAAAGATCTGTAAAGTGCTACAAACACAGCACGTGGGACTCTGGGAGACAGTGTTCCGGGTTTCAAGATTAATGAATATCTTTCCTGTTCAGTGAAAATACTGATGTAACATTGCTGTTTAGACCTTTTCATATGAAGGTCATTATCTGTAACAACAGGTTACAGAATCTGATCTGAATCTACAGATGGTGAGGGTCTGTGTTAGGGAATAAGCTGTACAACTACAGAGCAAAACACTTGCTACCCAGAATCTGCAGTAGCTTACAGGAAAAGTAGCTTGCTTTGCCAAAAATGCTCAGAAACTAGAAGTGCACATGAATCCATAATCTACCTAGACCACAAAATGTGCCATTGATTCCCAGCATTAGATGGAAAGTATTCTAGGAGTTCCTAGGGCTCTCTATAGATTTAATTTGTAAATGGCTCTTGAAGTTTATCAAGCATTTTCATCAGTAAATGGGAAGCAGAAGGGAAATTCCAAGGCAGTGATACAAAACTAAAGTTTCTCTTTTGAGAAATCCCATGCCTGGAAAGATCTTTCTGACTGCTGTGGAGGTGACCCTGAAAACATGCTAGATAGTGTTTCAGCCAAAAGCAGGAGCCCAAGATAAAAACAGCACAAATTTGGTGAGCTTCTTACAGAAAGTATATAGATATTGTGGGGACTTTCCACATTTGTACCTTAATGGCTTTTGTAAAGGTTTGACTGAACAAGGAAAGAAGGACAAGAGTAGCAGTAGTGAGCTCTGGAACAATGTGCCTTGTGATCAAAAGGTCTGTAACCTAAGAAGCTATGAGATGATCTCCCTTGGCCTCTCATTAGCTCAGTGGTTTTGCCGTCAGCAGTGATAATATGATTTCACATGTCATCACTTTAGCAAATTCCAACTTACATTTTACCATGTAAAATTCCAGGAATGAGTCCTGGAAACTTCTTTTGTGTTTCTGTTTGCTGCCATACTGGCCTGAGTGTCAAAGTGTGCATCTTGTGGTGCCTCAAGGAGTTTAAAGAGGATATGGTCTTGAAGTTGATGAGTTGTGGTTGTGCAAGTGCAGCAAAATGAAAGTGTACTTGTTTACATCTTGTAGAAGTTCTTGGATGGGAGTAGAAAAAGGAAATCAGATATTTTTAATTTCACATTTGCCACATTTTTTTTTTTAAGTAGTGAGGGACTGTATGACATGACTAGAAAGCAAATTCTGAGGGTATAGACATAGATTACAGCTTCCTGGAGCTCAGAAAATAACAAATGACTCCACTCATAAGGTCTCTACTACAATAAAAGAAAAAACTTCTGTAATAAGAGTGTCCCAAGCAGAACCGAACTGCATAACAAAAACTGAACTTTACTGAGTCACACTCAGTGTGAACTGATTTAAGACACAGAAAATACTGCTGGTCACAAATACTTCTTTTACTTAAAAAGGCATTGTAATTAGCAATACTGAAAGATGCTAGAGGTATATTATGCATTCAAGAAAAGAGCAGAATATGGAAAATACTATCACCAGTAACCTTTTCTTCTTGTCAGCTCCACTCATTACTGCCACTGGTAAGGTATCTAGGACCATCACAGTGGCAGTAAATTGTGCCACTCTATTTGCCTAGAGGTAATAACCAGTCACTTGAACCATCATCTCAATCCTTGATTTAGATTATCAAAGAGAATACAGTAGATCAGAAATGTTGAATTAGCTGGTAAAAAAGACAAGCCAAGTTATATGTGGGAAGATCCCATGCTGTGCTTTGTCATCCACAAGGACAGGAGCCAGCTAAAAATCCCTGGAAATGTTTTATACAGTGAAGGGAGGCAAAGGTCTAATAGAGGGTTAAGTAAGCTGGGGATAAAGTGTTGTTGTGACTCAACAATGTGTATCAGCCTGGCTGTTCTCTGCTGCTTGCGTGGTCCACAGTGATAGCTGCAGATAAGCTGTTATTATTATATACAGAGCAAAGAAGGTGGTTACAAGGCTACTGGTGTGGATAGATGAAGGAAACCTCTGAATGATGGAAGTGAACAGCCAGATAAAAAGCAGCAAGATCTAAGCTATAAGGGCTGCATAAAAGAGTAGGAGTTCCTGTAAGAAATTTCCCAAGTGTGAGAGGCCTAATGCATGAATATTGAACAGAAAGTTATGATGTCCTTTGACACAGGACAGAAGAGAGACTCTCTTGCAGTACAAGAGGCAGCAGGTTCCTCTGTGACTGTGACCTGCTAGTCAGGTCTTTCTGAGCCTTCAGATGGAACCTTATGATAGCAGAAGGAGATTGCATGGGGCTGAAGGATTTCTCAAGTGTGTAAAAATAATTTACAGTTGCCACGTGGTTGTGAGGCTGCTGCTGAGTGTTGCCCTAGCTCACATGGATACAATGGCTATGATGGCCTGGAGATTATTTTGTCTACCCAGAACAAAGCATTGGTAATGCCTCAGGGGAGAGAGAAGTCACAGAAAGACATTTACACAGGACCTTTTCTAGAGTTATCTTCATAGGTATAAATATTTTCATGGCTGAGATTCTCACTATGCTAGGATACACTTCCACACCATAGAAGGTGGCATTGCTGTGGGCTCTGCGTGTCACAGCCTGCTGTGACCGTCTGGATGCAGACAGACAGTAGTTGGTTGCTCTGGGGCATGGCATGTATGCTAATGACTTACAGTCTCTGCGGGTCTTGGCTGCATGTCAGAGAGGAATGAAGCTGTAGATTTAAAACCAGTGTCTGTACTGCAGGAGTTCAATGAACTACGTGCCTGGCATTTAGTTGGGTTATGTCTTCTCTCTGCGTCTATAGTGACATTCAACTAATTCCTCCGTAAAATAAAACATAGATAAATACACAGAATTATGCAAAAAGACAAAAAGAAAAGGCTCATGTTAGGACTTCCCATCCTTAATAGTATCCCCTTAAACACACAGATTTCCCTAGGGGAACAAAGCGATGTGGCTTTCTAATCGGGAACGTCGGTGCAGCCACAATCACTGTAGAGCACAGTCACTGTAGGCACTGCAGGCTGCAGTCTGGTAGCCAAGACGCAGCATCTGCGTTTTCAGTTATTCTCCTTCAGTTTGCCGATGTGCATGCTCTTCAAATCTGTTTTGGTTTACACTGGGAAGAAAGAGGTGCCTTTGTTTTTGAACAATCTAACTGTGGATGAAGGAGTTAAAAAAAATTCCCACTTTTTATTCATGTATGTAGTATGCAGTGTATATATCTACATATCTAAAAAATCTTTTTAGCAGCACTGTAAAACTGACTAGTTGACCAAAAGTAAAGCATCTTTTTCCTGGGGAAGGAAGAACCTGAAGCTGTCTCCTCATATATCATCATCATAATTGCTGATGTTCAGCTATGGGCTTGCTGCCCCTCTCCAGGGAGTTCAGTACCATGGTAGGCAGTAACTCTTGTTCCTCTGTGTCTGAGCCCACAGACTTACATATATGTGGAAATCGTAACTACCCTATCATCTTCAGAAGCACTGCAGACATACTGACAGAAGAGTGTGGGGGTGTATTGCAGGCAGCATGGGCAAGCCTGCATTGCAGCTGACTTACTTGATGCCTTAGGTACAAGTAAAGGAAGATTATGCTACCAAGTTGGCTTTAAGACACTGGAATTTCATTTCTGAAAATCGGCTTCTGGAAGTTACTAATTGCTTGGGTGTTTGTTTTTTTTCTTTTAATTGGCTAAAAACTGGCTTATAGTTCTGTTCTTATTTTAGAAGTTCAATATAGAAATACCTGTCAGAGAAAGATGCACAGCTACTAAATCCTGAACTTGAATTGTAGTTGTTGAGCCATTCTGCTTTCTATCACCCAAACTCATAGAATTGATTTGATTAAATCATTTTGAAGAGGGAAAAGTCATCAGTAAATACTGTCAGAATGAATAGAAGTGTGAACAGCAATCTGAGAGATTAAACTATGAAACAGTTAATGAATGAGAGAATCATTGTATAACAAGCTATATTTTAGAATATTTTAAAAATTCACCTTGTTTTCCAACATTTCATTTGCTTTCATTGAATAGAGAACTATCTATGAGCAAAAGGACAAGTAACTTCCTTTTTTCTTTATAAACTTGATTTTTTTTTTTTTAAGGGCCATAAACATGAATCCAAGACAAAACATAGTCTTCATGGACTGAAATTTTATCCAATTGCTTGCGTCAAAGTGATTTCACACAAGCAGGGTGCTCATATGTTAAAGTCAACAGGAATTGTCTTCAGATACAAGTCACTGCAGTTGAGTTTGAGTATTGCCCATTTGCAGCTGGTGGCCTTTTTACTTGGGAACAGCATGTTGAGGTGGTTTCAAACAATGAGAGACTTGTCCTAAATAGGTGTCAAAACCTGTGTACTGGGTTCTTAAGAGCTTTGGCTGATTGATGAGATCCAGTCCTTTTTTTTTCCCCCCTAAAAAGTAGGTTGATGGTACAAAAAACCCTACACAGATTCACAGCTAGAACTAGAGTTAAAAAGGTGTAGATTTAAGGCTGATTGAAATATTTCTTAGCCAAAATAAGAATGTCCTTGAACTATACTGCATCAAAATAAGGGTCCTTGCAGTTCAGGGTATGTTAATACTCACATAAAAATGTCAACATGGTTTATTGGTTCTGCTTTTAAAGTGTTTCATAACAATTCTTGTAGTTTTCAGAAACTCATAATGAAATATTGTCTTGTTTACTGTGGTCTCAGGTTTCTTAACAAGCATGAATGCCCTTTGATAAAGGGTTTGAAGTTCACATCTGCTGAAGATGAGCTACAGTTTCTAAGCATAACAAATGAATAACTTTGTTTTCTTTGATCTTGCTGCTGTGCACTCAGCCCTTTGGATATGTTTCTGCAAAGCTAATGATATATATTTGGAAGATGCTAAGAAAATGGATACTGGGTAGTGTTAGTTACCCTGACCTGTAAATGTAGCCTGAGAGGCTTGCTTGTGGGAAGGCCTAGAGACATGTTTATTGATTCATAGTGGCAGAATCAACAATTGTGAGAACACAAAGTGAGGAATAAGCCTTCTGGAAATTTATGAAGGTGTTATCTGTAATAGTTCAGCACTTAAGCCACTGTCCAAGGTGGTATAAAAGTTAGTCTTTGCACCAAACAGCCTACTGTTTATGGTCTGTTCTGGATCTAAGTACTAAACTTGAGTTGATTTAAAAACCTTTGAGATGTTAACAAAACCAGAAATTGAGCACAAATTGTATTTTGTGAACTGCCGCAAAATCTAGTAGGGCCTAGGTGGCTGATCTGTGGAGACTGAAAGAAGCTGAAGAAGAGCAACAACAGCTGGAAACCCAAGGAAGATTTGAAAAAATGAAGAGGGAAATCAAGTCCATTCTCGAACAAGAAAGTTGAGGAGGTTTGATAAGTTAGAGGAGAGAAGGAACGTGGAAGGTCGTGGAACAGTAAATTCTTGAATTGTTGGAGATCTGGATAGTGTGAGAGGTGAAATCTCATATGTTGAATAGGCATTTGGAGTAAGTATATGTGGTTAAGAGAGGGGAGAGGATGGGCGAGAGAAGCAGTAGGAGGGGTAGATGTAAACAGGTTTGATGGACAAATGCTTAATTCTGTCCATCTTTCCTTTAAGAAGGTCTACTGCCATTCCCATGAAGAAATCAAGATACATCCCCAAGACATAAAATGGAAAATATGGAAAATACTAGGAATGCCACTGAAATATATTCTAGTAAGTGAGTCATTTTAGAAATTAAAAGACATCAGAGTCTCCTTACTCCAATATCTAGATGAGAAGGTAAATGGTAGACAATTTGCCATATTAAATTTTGTCATGCGGTCCTTGACTGCTGTATGAACAAGAATTTATCATGCCCATGGAGACGGCCACCCTGCTCCCACTTGGAGTGGGAAAATAGGGCACTGTCTGTAGGACTGGGGTAGCAATGCTGTAATGACCAAGGTGATCCAGGGTTGAGGGGACAGACACATTCTACTCTATTTCCAGATCTTTTCAGAGCTGGGAGTGGATGCAGGACCCTTTTTTTTTCCCCCCACTTTAGATGGTTGCTTTTGTTATTTTTTTCTAGGTCTGTCAATCCCGACTGTAGTCTATTTTACTGAAAGCTCCAATTAAGTAGCCAAGCATTTTCTTTTCCTCCCAGATGGTTCTCTGTACAATACGGGAAGTAATCTGTGCTGTAACAAAATGGGCAGGAGCCCAAGATGTAATCTTGTACCCAGATTGGTGCAGCCTGCCATTAGAAGCTGAATTAATAGTGGGATGTGAGTTAACAGTGTAGTTAGGAAAGAGCAGAACTGGTATAGGGTGGGAGTAGGGCAGAGAAGAAACTGCCTGGTGCTGTTGTGTTTGAGCCTGGCTTGATCCTAATCTTGCAAGCCATTCAGCCTTGGTAGCAGTAAGCCTGAGTACCAGCTGTGTGTTCCAGTACGCTGCCGGGGTTATTTGCAACTCCTCTGAAAATGAAGCATTTCCATTTAATTTACATCTTTTTTCACCTTCTTTTTCTTTAATGAACAAATGAGTACAGCAAACGCATTTATGCCCTCCTCTCCTTTCAGCTGCATCTACTGTAAGATTCTTTTCAATCCATTGCTTGCTTTAGGTTCAGGGAAAATAACAGAAATCTCTGCTTATTGATGAGATCTCCTGCAGCTTCCAGCTGCTCTGTGGGCACTTTTGTTCAGAGCTTACACTTCTGAGCATATGCCAATCCACCCATTCAGCATCACCAGTATGGCCCCACAAAGATTTTCCTGCTGTATAGTTTTTCCTTTACTCTGAGCCATCTTGCTTTTTCAGAATATGTATATAGATGCTTACTTACTGAACAAGCTACCTCGATTTTCCTCTGTATTTTTCAGAACTCTGTAGATCATAGAATGGCTTAGGTTGGAAGAGACACCAGCCTCCTTGCTGTGGTCAGGGATGCCTCTCAACTGGACCTGTCTGCTCAAGGCCTCAATGACAGTGAGGAAGAAAATCACTGAACATGCCACTATTTCATATGCTGTATAATCACTTACAACAGTCAGTGCTATTCTGCCTGGAAGCTTAGTTTTTACAAACCTCAGATATAAAAATCACAATGTTTCCCTTCTCATTACAACCTGTACAGGATGCCAAATAGGTTGACTGGGCATAAAAAGGTACACTGCATTAATTCAATAAATTTAAAAAAGGCCATTTCTCAGTCTGTGGTGGACAGACCAGGTTTAGAGAGGTTTATCTACATACTGAGAAGACTTAGGTAGGTTTCTGGCATGAACAAGTCAAAACGTCTAACCTGATAACATTCTGTGATGCCATAACTGACTGGGTAGATTCAGGGAGACCAGTGGATGTAGTCTACTTTGACCTTAGCAAAGACTTTGACACTGTCTCCCATGACATCCTAATGAGCAAGCTCAGGAAGTGTGGGATGGAAGAGCAGACAGTGAGGGGCATTAGGAACTGGTTACAAGATGGAGTTCAAAGAGTGGTGATCAATGGTTCCAGGTCCAGCTGGAGAGCTGTAACTAGTGGAGTTCCCCAGGGATCACTGCTGGGTCCAGTCCTGTTCAGCATCTTCATTAATGACATTGATGAGGGCACAGAGTGTCTGCTCAGCAAGTTTGCTGATGACACCAAACTGGGAGGCTTGGCTGATAGAGCTGAAGGCTGCGCATCCATCCAGAGAGACTTGGACAGACTGGAGAGCTGGGCACAGAGGAACCAAATTAGGTTCAACAAGGACAAGTGCAGACTCTTGCATCTGGGGAGGAATAATAAACTTCACCAGTACAGGTTGGGAGGTGATCTGCTGGAGAGCAGCCCTGTGGAGAGGGACCTGGGAGTCCTGGTGGATTAACAGGTTGTCCATAGGACAGCAATGTGCCCTTGTGGCCAAGAAGGCCAATGGGATTCTGGGGAAGGCTGTGTCCAGCAGATCAAGAGAGGTTCTCCTCCCTCTCTACTCTGCCCTGGTGAGACCTCATCTTGAGTACCACGTTCAGTTTGGGGCTCCCCAGTTTAAGAGGGACAGGGATCTGCTGGAGAGGGCTCAGCAGAGGGCTCTGAGGATGATTAGGGGACTGAAGCACATGCCTTATGAGCAGAGGCTGAGGGACCTGGGGATTTTTAGTCTGGGGAAGAGTGAGAGGGGATTTAATAAATGTTTATAATAAATATCTGAGGGCTGGGTGTCAGGAGAGTGGGGACAGGCAGTTCTCACTTGCTATCTGTGATAGGACAAGGAGCAATGGATGGAAGCTGCAGCACAGGAGGTTCAGCCTCAATACAAGGGGGAACTTCTTTACTGTAAGGGTCCCAGAGCACTGGAACAGGCTCCCCAGAGAGGTTGTGGAGTCTCCTTCTCTGGAGACTTTCAAGGCCTGTCTGGATGTGTTCCTCTGTGACCTGAGCTAGATTGTATGGTCCTGCTCTGGCAAGGAGGTTGGACTCGATCTCTGTGTCCCTTCCAACACCTGACATCCTGTGATCCTATGATGCCCAAAGTATAGGTAGCTGAAAGATATATAAGTATTTTCAATTCACATACAGGAATTTTTGAAAGTGGATATCTGTCCTGAAGCTCAAGGACTTACCTTGTTTTAAAAACAGAAGCCTTGTAACAGTACAAAAGATAACTAATATGAAAACAAGCTGTCCTCCTGGAGAAGGGAAACAGACATCTAGAGAAAATAGGTAGTGTTGTCTGAGACATGACTTCTAGTTCTTTAGCTTGGAGCTGTCTGTCATATTTTTTGTCCTGAACCTGTCTCTTCTTTATTTGTTGCTCATGACTGACTCTGGGTACTGTATGTGGTTTGGCTGATCAACCTCAGTGTGAGGCACAGGGCATCGCATGCATCAGTTACTTATTTTGTTCGCTACAAACATATTTGGCAGTCTTCAGGCTCCAACCCTTGCTATGGCCACTCTGTTATAATTCAGGACATTTTATCAAAAATGGGTGGATTCTTTTGTTAAGCACCTGATTTTGAGAAGCAATTTTTCATTAAGTTTTCTGCTCAGTGAGGCTTTCTGGTCTCTAAGTGGACTGATAGGGGCTGTATTTAACAGGTAAGGAAGGGAATTTGGCTCTTCAGCTACAGTTTCACAGCTTTACCACAATAAATCTCAGCACTGTACAATGTTTCTTCCAATTACAGTCTGTAATTCACAGAATCACAGGATGTTAGGGGTTGGAAGGAACCTCCAAAGATCGTCGAGTCCAACACCCCTGTCAGAGCAGGACCATATAATCTAGTGCAGGTTGCACAGAAGCACGTCCAGGAAGGCCTTGAAAATCTCCAGAGAGGGAGACTCCACAACCTCTCAGGAGACCCTGTTCCAGTGCTCTGTGACCCTTAGAGTAAAGAAGTTCTTTCTCATATTGAGGTAGAACTTCCTGTGCTGTAGTTTACATCCATTGCCCCTTGTCCTATCACAGGGCACAAGTGAGAAGAGGCTGTCCCTTCCTTCTTGACACCCAACCCTCATAAATTATTTATAAACACTTATTAAATCCCCTCTCAGTCTTCTCTTCTCTAGACTATTTAAAGACTGTTTAGCTGCAAGTGCCTGTGGTGAGTGACAGGTAGCTGCTGTGCTTGCAGACCAGCATTTTAATAAAGCAGTGGTAGAATTTTGTGTTGTCATTCTTTATGCCCCTATTTTTGTGTTTTCTGGTTGTGTTTGTGGCAGATACTTGGTAAAAGAATAGAATTGTGTGTATGTGCTCTGCTTGTATGCATTAAAAATTTACATACTGCATATGATGTTTATTACACATAGCTTGTCTGTAATAAGCTGTATGATACCTTTTTACGTTACATCCTCCTTTAGTCAGAAAGCCAGCTCTCAGCTGTGGGCTTGGCGGGTGGGTTCTGCTGTCAATTTTAGTATTTGGATACAAAGAGTGGAACTGAGTCAAGACTATGAAAAGGAGTAAATTTGAGACCAGCAGCTTCAAATGCAGTCATTGCCCAAGCAAAGACATTTTAGTCATATTCTGATCATATTATACCATGGATGACCAGTAGCCATTACCAAATTCTGCTTTGATTCTTAGTATCATTTCAAACTGAAGGGAAGTATTGAGTTTGTAGTTAATTTCTTAGTATTTGAAGTAAAACAGTAATTACAGAAATAATTGGTTTAAAAGTTGGCTGATTTTTTAAAATTGTTGTTTTTTTAGCAATTCTTTTTTATTCCTTAATAGTTCATTTGGGTAGTAACATTACTTGTTGTACACTTAGATTATAGTTTTTCATTACAATTCAAATTTTATTCTCTTTCTATAATCCTGGAAAATCTCAATGTCAGAGAGTTGAGCCAGGGGAAAAAAAAAATGTATCTTCGGAATAAAGCTAGTTGGATGCTTCTTCGAAGTGTTCACAATCAAAGCATTCAGATAATTACATCTCCTCCTGTGGGCTAACAGTGCTGATGCTGACCAACTGGATTTATCCTTGAAATAATGCTGTGGATATTGATGGCTAAGACTGGCACACAGAATCATAGAATGGTCTGGGGCAGAAGGGACCTCTAGAGGTCATATAGTCTGACCCCCCTGAAGTCAGGAGGGACATCCCCACTAGACCAGGTCACCCAGGGCTCCATCAAGCCTCACCATGAATATCTCCATGGAAGGGGCCTCAACCACCTCCCTGGGCGACCTGTTCCAGTGCTGCACCACCCTCATAGTAAAGAAATTGTTCCTAACATCCAATCTGAATCTGCTCTTCTCAAGCTTGAACCCATTGTCCCTCATCCTGTCACTGCATGCCTTTATCAACAGCTTCTTTCCACCCTTCCTGTAGGCCCTCTTCGGGTACTGGAAGGCTGCTATGAGGTCCCCCCAGGGCCTCCTCCTCTCCAGACTGAACAACCCCAGCTCCTTCAGGCTGTCCTCATAGCAGAGGTACTCCAACCCTCTGATCATTTTCATGGCCCTCCACTGTATCCACTCCATCACGTCCATGTCCTTCCTATAATGAGGGCTCCAGAACTGGATGCACTACTCCACGTGAGGTCTCACAAGAGCAAAGTGGCAGAATCACCTCTCTGGATCCACTGGCCACTCTTCTTTTGATGCAGCCCAGGATGTGATTTGCCTTCTGGGCTGCAAGCATGCACTGTCTGCTTATGTCCAGCATCTCATCCACCAGCACCCCTAAGTCCCTTTCCACGAGGCTGCTCTCTTAACACCTCATCCCCCAGCCTGTATTGATAGTGAGGATTGTTCCACACCAGCTGCAGGACCCTGCACTTGCTCTTGTGGAACTTCATGAGGTTCACCTGGGCCCACCTATCCAGTCTGTCCAGGTCCCTCTGGATGACCTCCTGTCCCTCTAGTGTGTCAACACCACCACACAGTTTCATATCATCAGCAAACTTGCTGATGGTGCCCTCAATTCCACTGTCTATATAATTGACAGAAAATATCAAACAGCAGAGGTCCCAGCACGGACCCTTGAGGGACACTACTTGTCACTGCTTTCCATCTGAATTTCGAGCCAGTGAGTACCACCCTCTGGATGCGACCGCCCAGCCAATTCCTTATCCACTGAACAGTCCAGCCATCAAATCCACATCTCCCCTGTTTGGTGAGCAGGATGTTGTGGGGGACCATGTCAAAGGCCTTGCACAAGTCCAGATAGATCACATGCATAGAGTGTCCCTTAATAGTGACTTAACCACTTTTATCATAGAAAGCCACTAGGTTAGTCAGGCAGGACCTGTCCCTAGTAAAGCCACACTGACTGTCATGAATCACCTCCGTGTCCTCAATATGCCTCAGCCTGGCACCCAGGAGGATCTGTTCCATGATCTTCCCAGGCACAGAGGTGAGACTGACAGGTCGGTATAGTTCCCGGGGTCCTCTTTCCTACCCTTTTAAAAGGTGGGTATAATGTTTGCTTTCTTCCAGTCCACAGGGACTTCACCTGACTGCCAGGACCTTTAAAAAACCATGGTTTGGCAACTGTGTCAGCGAGTTACTTCAGGACTCTGGGTTGTATTTCATCAAGTCCCATGGACTTGTGGATCTTCAGGTTCCTCAACGGATCATACACTCTGTCTTAAGTTACAGTGGGAGGGACTTTGCCACCCTGGTCTCCAACGACATGAGAGCCATGAGGAGAGGGGTTACCAGTGAAGACAGAGGCAAAAAAGTTGTTGAAAGTCTCTGCCTTCTCCCCATCTGCTGACACTAGTTCCCTGCTTTTGCTCTTCTTTTTCTGATTAATGTACTTGTAAAAGCCTTTCTTGTTTTTCTTGCCAAGTTCAGTTCCAGCTGTGCCTTAGACTTCGTGGCACCATCCCTACACACCTGAGCAACATCCCAGTAGTTTTGCCCCACTTACATATATGACCTCCTTCTGAAGCAGCGGAATGCTCTGGAATAGGTACCTGACTACATGGAACCCTAAGCATCTTCTGTCATTTGCCCTAATCTGATCTTTCTTCTGGCTTGTGCATTGTGTTTACAAGATTATTTTCTTGGGTGAGATTCTTCAATATCTCCTTGTATTCAGAAGAAATACTACATTTTTAGGCTTTGTGAGTGATTTAAGATGTTCTCCCAAAGGTACTTTAGTATAGATGTATTTTAATAGCAATACTAACCCATTTTTCCTTCACAGGATGTGAAGGAGTTGTTTTGGTCTCAGATGAGTTGCTTTAATGAGACATCTAAAGTTTTTTCAGTTGCCCTAGGATATATTTTACCTGGCCTCTAGTTGCTGATCATTGGGAATATTTTGTCTGTGCCTTGTGTCAGTGTATTAGCTACTCTCAAGGAGTCTTAGTGGCATATAGACAACCAAATCAAGCTCTTTTTGACATCAGGGGTGGTTGCTTATGTAATCTGAAAGAGATCCACTCATGTTAAACAATGTGAGAATCTTAGATTTCTGACCAACTGCAAGGTTTCTTGGTGTTTGGGGGGGGTGGGGTGGGTGTTGGGGGGTATCTGTTTGTGGTGTGTGTTGTTGGGGTTTTTTGTTGTTTTGTTTTTGTAATTTTATTTTGAGCAGTAGACAGTGAAAGTCACAATGATGGTGATAAACTTGGACTCTGACAAGGCACACGTGTCAACTGTTGCTATGATTAACACCGGCTGCTCAGCAGCATGGGCTCGGGGAACACACTGTACTCGAGTTATCTGGCTTAGAAATGCTCTCCACTTGCCATTTGCAAGTGGGGACAGACAGAAGACAAACATTTCTTCCCCTAAATATGGGACTTGTTACAGCTTTGTTGCTTGGCAATCCACTTGACTGTAAAATAAGCAGACTATTAAGCAATGCTACTGGTTTCCTTCCTTCTATGGCTTTGCAGGATGTTCTGTGATCCTTGTGACATTACAGCCTTTGCAGCCATCTGTTGAACTGCAGTGGGAGATAGGCAGTGCTGCCACGAGTCTGTCCTTGGGGGAAAGAAAGTCACCATATTTCCAGGTGTTCCTCCTGTTGTTTTTTTTCTATATGACACCAGTTTCCTTTCTCCTTCTAAGTTTATTTGCAACATCTCTTGCTGCTATCTATAATTACACTCAGCACTGGGGGAAGGGGGAGTCACTGAGTGCAGCATCTGCTTGTGCCTTCCCCACAAGTATTCAAAGTCATGTTTTAATGTAATGCCACTTCTAGATTCCATTTACTTCTCCCTGATCCAAACCAAATTCTTGTCTCTTAGCCTCATATAGACTAAACTGTAATTGTACCTTCTTTCATGGTGGGGAAAACCAGAACTAGCTGCTATCAGGAAATACATCACTTTCTAGACTGGGTTATAACTATAAAGCATACATTTATATTTTCTTTGTATATATTAAAATATATGTATTTATGTGGCTGTCTTGTGATTGAATCTTGTCATCCATGTGCAAAAAAACCTTGACAATTCCCTGAAAGATGGATGGGTATTTTTGATCCCAAGTAGGTACCTGTCCTTCCTGTGATCAAAATAATATTTATAATTATTAATGATTATTAAAAGGTATTGCTACTAGTAATAGTCTGAATAATACTAATTAAGCACTAATAAAAGATTCCAGGACTCTTTAAAGAAAGCTCTTTTTAATATCTAGGTTTGTGTTTCTTCAGGTTCTGGCATATTTGTTTTCCTACTGTTCAGTAGGTATAAGGAAAAGGAATAGAACAAAAGCACATTTTCTACTTGTAGCTAACTAGAATAAAGAATGACTATCTCATTTGGTGCAAATTCATAGAACACTCTTGTGTGTTTGACATTTAGAGCTGAAAATTTGCTTTAATCTTCTTCTCATACCATGTCATTTGACTTTACCAGCCAATGAGCCCTGACATGTAATTACTGTCACCACAGGAAGTACTAAATGAATGAGCATGCAAATAAGGGAATTAGTAGAACTGTGGTTAGCTAATGACTGCAAGACACTTGGTAAACAAGACATGAAAATTTGAGTGCAGCAACATCTTGAATCTCTTGTATATAGGAGGAAAACCCTCAGTTCCTTCTTTAGTGCTCAGCCTGTTGATGAGTACACAGAGAAATCCAGGTCACCTGAAGGGTGATGTTCTGGGCCGGTGGTGTGTGGGAGCAGGCTGCTGTGGGGGCACTTTAGAACAGAAAACTGAAGAGTCTTGAAGTTAGGTATTTGATCAGGGAGGTTTCTGAACAGCAGAGCACCCATTCAGGGATCAAGCCAGCTCTGTGAAACCAGCAGTAAGACACAAATTAACTCAATTAAATACAAATTCATGTATGTCACGCACACATATATGGCATACATAGTATGTATTCCATACATCAAATCGATATACAAAATTCGTGTCATTTGTACTTGTGATATGGGGATATGAAAGAATAGAGGAGCACATAGAATAGAATATTATGATTAGTTGTATACCTACACTGAGAACACAGAAACAGAATAGATAACTATGAAAGCATAGAGATAGATGACTAACAGGATACGCTGTACTCTTGCAAGGAACAGCACGAAAGGACTCCAAGGTTATCTTAAAGAACAGAGCAAGGATTATAGTGTCGTCTAGGAGAAGAAACAGTGGAAGAAACAGTGACTGGCACCCGTCATCAGTTAGGGAGGGTAGATGTCCACCAAGGATACACATAGGCTTAGGTTGATAAGGATGTTGCAAGCTGTACGATTACCAAAATTCCAGGCAGAAGGTGAGAAGGACATAATGATGAAGACTACGGCCTTCCTCCTGAAGACCACCTCCCACATTCTGGGGACCCCTGCCCATGATTCCTGAGGAGCACTATGCAGGCGCAGAGGACTGATAAGCTAATTAAGATATGAAGCAAGAGTTGGCAGGTTTCAGTGATAAGAATGTATAGGCGTTACGAATATGCATGGATTCAGTATATAAATCCAGATGGCTTGCTCCCTTGGGTATGCACGCTTTGGAGGAAGGATCCCCCGTGCATCTTGCGCAATAAATATACCTACTTTATAACTTTCTAGTTATAGAGTCCTTTTCCGTACGTCACTTGCTTCAAGGTATTGCTTTTTAATACCAGAAACAGATTTACTCTCAAAAAAGAGGGAAAATGTATAGGCATACGTGCTGTTAACTCATATGAAATGCATAGAGGGAGTCCTACATTAAACAGAATTATAGATCTCACTTTTCAAAGAAACTTTTCAAATTTAATGAAACTTTTCAGATGCCAATCATACAAACATACTTTGATGCCTTTAAAATGATAAATCATTATTTTTCCAGAGGGAAGAAGCATATGCAGAATATTAATTTTAATTATGCCTGAAAAGAGTGAAAGTTTTTAATGTTCCAAATAAATATGGATGTGACATTTTATCTGAGTTCTTTTATGATTTTGGATATAGTAGTATGTTTAGCTCCAAAGAGCTGGAGATAGGAATTTAATTTAACAGGTTGCGTGATAAACTGAATCAAAAGACAATCATCACTTAATAAAGTCATCACTTCATAAGTTTTTCCTGTGAAGTGCAGGTGTGTATTGTGTAGTGGAGAAAACTTGGCTGGTGGAGTAACGCCAAACCAACACTTTTCTTAGCACTGTTCTTTAGCTAATCAGTTTGTCAGGCTGTTTAATAAGGTTTTGCTGTTGTCGTGGATGAAAATGAGTATGTTCACATGGCACTGTCCTGTAACACCACATGGGGTTTCTGAAGCAGTAAGCAGTCTTTCAGGGTGCTATGTAAATGCACCTTGCTGTGAAGTTTAGATGTTCTCTCCTGCTTTTACCGTGTTGTTTGTTCAGATCCATGCTTAATTTATGCTGAAGGCTTTTGTTATTGTTAGAGGTAAGGTGATAGTTGGGTTTTGGCTTTTCCTTTTCTTCAAGTGAATCTTCCGCCCTAAGCAAACTCTGCTTTTTTCTGAAGGAGATCTCAGTGATGTTTTTAAAATCCCATATTATTAGATGCTTTATCTAAGACCATCCAAAGAATGTTACTGTAGATGTGCTCTGTTCCTCAAATTAGAACTTCAGGTGCCTTAACTAAAATCTCTAAAATCTAATATCTAAAAGATATTTTTAAAAATTTTGATCTGTTTGCTTCTTACTGTCATTCTGAGAAACATGAAAGACTGTTCAGGACACCCGGGCTCATTTCTAACCAACTGCCCTTAACCAACAGCAAATATCAGAGTTGAAGAAGGATGAAGGTTTCATCCCTGTGGACAAGAAGAAGAGCTAAGCAGCCTTCCTTTCACAAAAGCAGTACTCTAGACAGTCAACATCAAGAGAGCCTTGTCCCTACTACATTGGACCGTGTTGGGAAGGTAGATAGTGAAAACTGATGGTCATTTTCATTTGATATAAATAAAACCCCAAAGCAATCTCAAAACATTCCCAAAGAAGGAAGGGAACTGTGACTGTCCCATTTTGTCATTCCCGCCACTGAGACATATGCACCCTTGCATTCACACATCAATCATATACTAAAAACCTATATAAAAATTGCATAACAATCATATAGTAAAAAATGAGTCCCAGAAGGTTGCAGAAAATTGTCTTCCTGTGGTGTTATAAGAGGACTTGCTTTAAACAAGAAGCTTTCACGTCTCAGTAAGTGAGGTTATTTGGAAAAGTCCCTGCAGTGACTGGCATGTTCCCAACATCTGCCGCATGACAGACATCCAGAAAAGGCAGCAATACAGAGAACGGTAGTCAAGCAAGCAAATTATTATTCCTTAACAACTATTTCATTAATAAAAGATTTTTGTGAAGCAGAATGTACTAACACAAAATTAAATTAAATGAGCACATGCACGAAATACTGAAGTAAGCTCTGAAACAGAGGAGTTTTGCCCGTCAGATCTCTCTCTCTCTCTTGGTGCTCCTAAGGTCATTATTGCCTGGAAATAGGGTCTGAATGATGCTTGCTTCTGTTTGGCGTGTATGACTCTTAATAATAACCTGTGTGCAAGGGAAAAGGTATCGTCCAAAACCTGTGCATTCTGCCGCAGTCACATAATTATCCCCCTGCAGAGCTTACTGCTACAACGATGACAGCCATCTGGAGGCAAAATTAGCAAAATGGCTTTATCTGGATGAGATCTTTGTGGAGCTGTTAACCCTACCAAGGAAACAACAGAAGAATCAGATTGCTAGGGAGAAATCCTGGGCCCACTAACACTGGCAGCAAAAATTTCCCAGACTTAAAGGTTGTTAGATGAATTTGCCCTGTGATCCATCCAAAGACCAATCACAGACTGTTCACAAGTGCTTCTATGTATCTAAATTTCTCTTTCTAAATCCTTGGCCTGAGATCTGTGATGGGAAGGACACCAAAATGCTAAATACGTTGTCCTAAAAGTGCTGAAGTGTGGTCAGCAGGGCAAGGGAGGTGATTCTCGCCCTTTACTCTGCTTTCGTCAGACCCCACCTGGAGTACTGTGTGCAGTTCTGGAGCCCCCAGCACAGGAAGGACATGGAACTGTTGGAGAGAGTCCAGAGGAGGGCCACAAAGATGATCAGAGGGCTGGAGCACCTCTCCTATGAGGACAGGCTGAGAGAGTTGGGGCTTTTCATCCTGGAGAAGAGAAGGCTTCGAGGAAACCTTATAGGAACCTTTCAATATCTGAAGGGGACCTACAGGAGGGCTGGGGAGAGACAAGGACTTGTAATGATAGGATGAGGGGTAATGGGTTTAAGCTGGCGGAGGGGAGATTTAAACAGGATGTTAGGAGGAAATTCTTCACAGTGAGGGTGGTGAGACACTGGAACAGGTTGCCCAGGGAGGTTGTCTGCTGCCTGCCTGGAGGTGTTCAAGGCCAGGTTGGATGAGGCCTTGAGCAACCTGTTCTAGTGGGAGGTGTCCCTGCCTATGGCAGGGGGTTGGAACTGGATGAGGTTTGAGGTCCCTTCCAACCTAAACCATTATATGATTTTATGATACATTTAGTAGAAGAGATATCTCCTTAGATCAATTATTGCAGTTGGAAAAAAACCAAGATGCCAGGCATGCAAGCCCTTATGAAGCAGAAGTAGTGGTACTTGTTCTGGCTCTTTTCCCCTTTGAGTCACAGAGGCTTTCTTGTGCACATTGAGTTTTGGTTATCTTTCATGTTTTTGTAGCAGAGCTTTCACAGTGGTGATAACTTCAAGAAAGAAATGAGGGTGGTGTCTGGAAGAATTAGTAATATCATGGAATGATAGTGGGAAATACAATAAGAGACCCAAACTTATTTGGAAAAGATTGCAGTTACATCACTAATTTTTTACCGGATGTCATTCAGTCCATTTAGATCTGTTTAGATGTTTCCTGAATTTGCCCTTTTTACTTGAACAAAATAGTATACCAAATATGGAAATATGATGGTGACTTGCAAAGGGTTATAAATGTGCTAAGTATGAGCAAAATTAGTAACTAGACAAACACTGGGAGATTTTAGCTGGCCAGAGCTGGTGGGTTCTGTTCTATACCTGCTTTTAGTCCTGTCTCATGATAGACAAGCACTGCTCCATGTACTGCAAATGTAGGCAACATACCCTGCATGTTGCTTTTTCATCAGTATCTCACATTGTATGGTAAAGTGACTAGAGAACCAGTAACTGGAGTGCTTTGGTCATTCCCAGGAGTCCCAGATTTCCTTAAAAGGGACATGTTTCTGCACATGTGACTTCATTAGGAAAGTCTCTTTTAGTAGATATTCAGAAGATACTTCTCTATTAGTTTTATATTAGAAAGTACCATTATGTTGCTGCACTTGAATGGCTGCAGTTATTCCTGCCTTAGAAAGTAACTCCAGATCATATTAGAGATCTAAAATTCAAATATCAGGATGTGTGTAAAGAAAAGAGAATTGGAGTTTTAGGGTCCACCTCTCAGCCCCTTAGCTAAGATACTTTTGCAGTATTAGGAGGAGTCTTAATTTCTGTTTGCTAGGTGCTTTAGCAATCAGACAAAAGATGCTTTTTATTAGCATTGAAGAAAATTATGGGTATCCTCATTTGTTACAGGCTTTCAGAACGTTTGAACATAGCAATTGAAAACAGTATGGCAGAATAGATAAGTCTAATTTGTTGAAAGATTTTTTTTCATTTATTGCTGCATAAAAGGACAAAATATCTTGATGAAAACATGAATCCAGAAGAGTTTACATACAAACAAGTTGGGGAAAGTTTCATATCAGTGATACAGGTTATCTTCTTCATTTAATATCAGTTCACAACAGTCTTTTTCTGTTCATTAGGACAAAAAAAAAGGTGCCTATTAACAAATTATTTTAGGCTGACAATATCCTACCTTTAAATAAGACAGTAAAGTGTCTTATTTTCTGTAGTTCAGAAAAAGTGAGGGGAAAATTCTGCCAAGCTTCAAAAAAACATCGATTAACAGCAGTCATTAATTTGCTTATATTACTGGGTGTAGAGTTTTCCTGAAGGATTCACTACTGGAGCAAACAACTTTGGAGTAATTCTTGAGCTGAATCAAACAACAAAAATTAAATCAAACCCTTCACCTTAAATAACAATACGGATAAATGCTTGATGCTATGATCTTATGGATAAATCCTGTGATGCTTGCTTAGCTGTTGAGCTGCTGCTGCAATTACTTTGAGATAGAAGGCTAAACTTCTCGTTGGAAATCCACTCCTTGCAGTCCATCTTACACATAGAATAGCTGCAGTTTGTGGTTCAGCATCACATGAAATGAGAAGTGGAGGAAAGGGGAAAGAGAACTGGAGGAAGAAGGAAAAAACCCACAAGAACTGAATTTTGAGTTTTCTAATATGTATTTTAACAAAGTAGAATTTTTGACATTAGAGAGTGGGTTGTAATAGATCATACTGTTTGATTTGTGAGTCAGAAGTGAGGTTACATAAGGTGCAGCACGTGTATCTGATGACAGGAACTCTCACTGTGCCATTGTGTTTGCCCTGAGCAGTGAATACTGATATCTGCAGCTACACCTCCATCCCTAGCACCACCCCCGCACAAAATGCACTGTGCCCTGGGGAAAATACTGCATGGTGTATGGTAAGGGATAAGAGTTAGACTTTGAACCCATAGACAGTGAACTGATTTTAAGCTTTCTTTTTTTTTTTGTAATGGAATAAGAAGTGTCATGGCTCTACAATTCTCTGGTAGTGCACTGCAGGGGCTGATTCTGTCAGGATGGGGTAGGAAATTATAATAGCCACAGAAATTTAACGCACATTTGGAGAATCTAGGAATAGTGGGCTAAAAAAGGCACGTGTTTTTTAAAACACAGAGAAAAGCAAAGAAAGTGTAGTCATGTTTCTGCATCCACAGGGTTTGAGGGTCAGGGTACCCTCAAAGGCCAGGCAGTCCTATGTCACTCCCCTCACTGGCTGTGCCACCTGGGTGGCATTGCTCTCATTAAAGAACCTGGTTCAGGGAGAGCCCGTTATGTCTTTTAGGGCTCCCTTCCAAAGTGGGGCTAAGTTGGACAGGGGCAATTCTGCCTCAAAGTGAAAAAGGCAGCTGCTTCTGCCTCCTTGAGCAGGGATGGTCTGAGGGATGGTGTGCCATCCTCAGGGATGGTCTGCCCTCTGCAACTTCACCCAACCAGGTGATCCAGAGATCAATGTGACTTTATTCTTGCAGTGGAATCCTGACAGTGATGCAGTTTCCTTTGCTTTAACACGATTATTTTCCTTCACGCTTAAAGGAACTATCCTTTAAAGAGAATAAGTGGCTGTGTTTCCTGGTCATCCCCACTTCAAATCTGTTTGTTCTTTAACCACTTTTTCAGAATTTCCTCCCTGCCTTTTCCACTGAGCTACAAGGAAATCTCATTTTAGGGAAAGCTTTGCAAAATTATTTACTGAGTAAAAATAAATTGTCCTGTGATAGTGAGCTGAATTGTATAAAAAAAAATGGCAACCCTGGTGAATGGGTGCTATTAACCTAATCCTGGCAGGAAAGACATAAAGAGAAGTTTTGCACTCTGCTTCCTTCTCCTCTCTAGGGCCATTCTCAATGCAAGTGGGTAGGAGAGGATAGAATGGAACAGGTGGACAGACATGCTCTGCTTTTTTCAAATGGCATTGCAAATTCAAACTAAATTTAGCCAGATGACAGAAGGTGTAATGTACAACTTGAAGAGGGGAAAACTGCAGTGGAAGCAAGTAGATGAACATCAAAGAAATGAAGACAAAAAGAAGCTTTAAAACTACTGCAGCATGAAAGAAAGTAAATATGACCCTGTGAGCTGGAGGCCAGTGTAAGGAAATGAGCTCACAAACTGTAGGTGTGTCACTGAAGAGATGGAAGCACAAATAATTCAGTCCTTCTGAGCCGTGCCACCAACTCAGCTGATCCGATGCATGGAGAGCACTTCGGCTTCCATTGATGCTGGCCTCAAGTGAAAAATCTTAATGAGCTCATCAGCTAACAACCTCTGTGGAGGTTCCACTCTGTGGAGTGCTTCTGGTGATAGACATTTCCAAGAAGGGGAGCAAAATGGTGGTTAAAAAGAATTTGTTTCCTCCGAGCAAAACAGAAAATAGCAGTAGTTTGCACAGATAGAAAATTATAGTTAATGATTGTCAGTAGATCCCAGGGTCGTTTTGTTTTATTTCTTGATTTCACTTCCCTTTTTCTGCTTATCTGACTTTATCAATAAGGATTTGGCATAAATTGCCAAATTGCTGTATGAAATATGAAACTGCAGGATAAAAATTCTGTTTTCTCTTTGCAGCCCAGCTGAAGGCAAGCTATGCTGCTTGGTAATAAATGTGCTCTGCATGCTGGGGAGGTTCTTCAGCCCCTGAGAACATCCTGGGCCACTTCAGTGAAGAGGCCTCTCCTTACACTCCTCACAGGCTTGTTTTCAAACACCCAGGCAGCAGTGCACTGTAACACAGAGGGTGTGCTTTAAATATTCATTTTAATTTCTGTGCTGTGTATTCGCTTGTAATTTTGCCTCAGTGATGCTCACCTAGTATTGCTTCCTCTGTAGTATTTGCATGTGTTTCCCAAAACTGTGGGAAAATGGGAAAACTGTCCGTGACATTTTGTGGCACTTCAGTTCTCCTAACAAACATTGCTGCAGCTGGCATTTTGTCTCAGCTGAAAACAGCATTGACAGCAGCAGGACTGGCAGATGGGGCGAAGAGAGCTTTGTGTTTCTAAACAATGTCTTCTTGCTGCCTTTTTTTTTTTTTTTGCTTTTCTTCATAGGAGCAATCAGACATGGGGTTAAAAATGTTTCCTTGCTTTGGAAAACCGAGAGAAGCAACATACTTAAAATGCAGCAAAACCCACTGCAAGTCATCCTCCTCCTAGATTTCTGGTCTGAGACTAACTGATCTCTAAAGGATTTACCTATCTGGTAGTATTAAATTAACATGGGGAAACTGTTAGAGAAAAAAAAAAAAAAAGCTTTAGGGAAAAGATAATGACACAGTGGCATTTAGTTAATTACCCGAATTATGAGTATACTTCATGAGCAAGGAACTTGGAGTAGTCCCCTCAGGAGTCTTGCTTCTCAGCAAAAGAAAATCTCTGCTTTGGAGAAGTCTAAAAACCCATTATATAATTTCCAATCCAAGAGCTGACTTTTTTCCACAAAGCCATGTTCATAACTCCCAGGTAAATTGTCTGATTTATTTATTTAATCTAAAAAATAAATGTCTTCAGGGCAAAGGACTTGTTAATGGGAGAAAAAATACTGGGTTTTGTGAAAAAGTAAAATACTTGGTTTTAGTGTTAGACTCCGCTGAGAAAATGGTGAATACTTTTGTGAAAGGGTTAATGCAATATTTCTTCATCAGTGCATTCATGCAGAAATAAACAAATCCTGCCCCATGGCATGTCAGCCAAATCCATTTTTTAATACAGCAACAAAAATATAAAATCTCTTGATACCATTTCAAGATGGCAGACCTATTGGCATCTTCTGTGTCTGGCTTCTGCTGCCAATGTCAACTCTGGACTTGGCTTTGCTGGTGAGCACGTATCAAGACATTGCACTGTCTCCTTCAGGCAGAAAAGCCTTTGTAAGTGCAGATAGGTTTTCTTACTTCCTATTTTCACTGTTAGGGATCTTTCTGCTCAGTGGCAGCTCTTCACCCTGTGAAATATTAATGGCATAATAAGAAAAAGAGTTTTCAAGGGTCCCATTTTTAATGCTGGAGCTCAGAGAAGCCTCCTTTGGGGAGCAGTTTTTCTTTTTATAGAGTAATAAAAGAAAGTAGGTAGTTAGTAGCCAAATACAGGGAGACCCAAACACAATGCAGTTGATTATATTTAGCTTTCATTTTTTGTGTCATAGGGAGTTTTTAGAGCTGCAAAGCTGTGTTAGTTTCTAGTTGTACATACCCTCTCGTGCTCTACCTCATCTTCCATTTATATAATGAAAGCAGACAGGTCTGTTCATGGACTACCACAGCTTACACTAACTGTGCTGTCCTGGGACAGGCTGGACTGAGATTAGGTCTGCTGGAAAGCTGAGTTAAATACCTTTCTTTGGGTATAGTCAGATGTTTTCTCTAATAGCTTTTTTGGTTGTTAGAATGATAGTAGCAGAAACAGCTCTCGGAGAAGGCCTGATCAATCCACTTGGCTTCTTAGGAAGGTGCTACATGCAAGTGAAGAAACCAGCAGTGAAGCTATAGCAGAGAACTTTGCACTCGTCTACTTTGATACACAAAATTTTGCTTAGGTCTCTTCCCAAAGCACAGGCAGGAAACCCAGATCACTGCGTTGAGACTTGCAGAGGCAAGACAGCTATG
The DNA here is from genome assembly GCA_013396835.1 of Psilopogon haemacephalus. Lineage (NCBI taxonomy): Eukaryota > Metazoa > Chordata > Aves > Piciformes > Megalaimidae > Psilopogon > Psilopogon haemacephalus. The sequence continues at coordinate 302,739 of VWZI01003587.1, read as the reverse complement.
AAGCTTGGAGCAGAAGCCAAATTTCACTGCAAATTCTGTGTTGCTTGGGTATTACATATCCTTAAGTGCATCTCTCTAATGGGCACTTCTAGCCAGAAAGTCAGCTACCCTTCTCTCAGTGGTATTTTGTGCTTTGAATAATGAGCATTAAGGGTTTTGTTGGTCATTTAAAAGCCACAATTCCAAGCACTTAAGCACACTTAGCAGGTTCCCAATCTCTGTGTTTCTGAGCCAAGTAGCTTTTGGAAAAACATTAAGTTAAGTAGTCTTCCACAATAATTTTGTGTTCCCTCTTTGAGCTTTCTGTATCGGAGCTGCTTTGAATCTATCACTGTATTGATTTTGGTATTCTACCATTCTCAAAGTTTTCTTCTGGATTTTTCTGCTGAAGCAGTTGGTCATTCAGATGTTTTTGTTCAGAGAGGAATTAGCTTCATGTGCTGCACACTTGGAGATCACTTTCCTATTGCTCTTCCTCAAGAGCCAGACAGGAAGCTAAATTCCTAACCACATATGAAGGGAAAACTGGGAGTGGATGTGAAGTCCTCTGATGAATGTTTTTGCTGGCATTCCACTCCTGAAAAATGTAGAAACTTTTGCTACTGCATTAAGAGAAGGTGGGGTAAATTTTAGCATCAAAGATACTTTTTTCATGGTGTTCCAATTTAAATGACTGCAGAAAAAGTCCCAGTGTAGTGATTACTGTAATTAACCATTAGTATCTGAAGATTAACATAGCCATGATTGCTAGTCCTAGATACGCTAATGTGAACAGAAGAGGAACTAGGAGATGTAAGAAAACCACAGAGTTCTCATGGGCTGCTTTTGCATCACAACCTTCTCTGGTCACTGGGTGCAATGGTGTAGTAGCTTTCAGTCTACTCAGAATGATTACCAGCAACAGTCACTGCGTTTGCCCAGGTCATACTCACCCTTGGAGAATGGAAAGCTAAGTTTCTGAGGTTCGTCTCACCTCAGTGACTCACTGCCTGCCTGATGAAACTTTGAAAACCAGTTTCTAATTGCAGACGTTTGATATGAGACATCTTGGCCTGATTTTTGAGGAACACAGAATTCCTATACTATAAGTTAGAATCAAAGTGGAAAACTGCAAAGAGGATCTTAAGCTATTACCTGTCTATGCTTTTTAGCCCCTGACATGCATAATAGAGTAAAGGGAAGTGCAGCATTGCTGGTCAGCTGTGCTTCTGGTATGTCCTCCTTTTAGCTTAGCATCTTTCTCACAGGGTAATGCGCTTTGAAAGTCAGGACGTAGTCTGCTAATCACAAAGAGACCTTTTATTTTTGTGTGTATGTGTCTAAGTGGCTTTCTGCATCATGGTATCTGCAATCCAGCTGTTTTATGCAGCATGATGTGCAAAATACTTTCCTGGAGTTATTTAGTAAAATGAGGTGGTGCATTTTTCAGCTGCTTAATATCCACCTGGATATTTCACTACTTTCAGAGATCCAGGCTGGATGTAAACATGGGATTTCCTAACACAGTATTACATTTTCAATTTAGAGCAAATACAGTATCTGACTAGGTTAACAACGGGACTGAGAAGACAAGTTATACGAAGCCTATGCTGCTGTTATTTCTTATATAGGCTTCTAATTTACCAGGAATGCCTTGTTTTGGCTGATTTAGTTTTTAATTTTTCACTTCTATCTCTCTGTTGTTTGGATTTAGAGAAAAAGAGATCTGACAGTCATTGGTGAGTAACACAGGGTGCTGGCATTAGGGTATTCGTGCAGTGTTTCCAAATAGCTGATTGCTGATGCAGGTCAAGTGACAGTTCTGTGTGGCACCAACATAGTTTCGTTGAGTTCTGCCTGCAAGACCTGCGCTACTCCTTCTGTGGTCCTTCTTACCCTCATGAGGAGGCTCACCTGTGAAAAGATTCAGTGATTTGAAACAGCTGAAAGGAAAACAAAGGATACTATTGGATGAAATGCTGTTCCACAGTTGCTTTCAGCTAGGTCAGCTACGGCTCATGTTTGGAAATTAAAACCATCAAATATTCAATAAGAAATTAGTGGGTGTCTTGTGCTGCCTTTTCTTCTGAGATCTCATTAAAAGCTAAATCAAACAACATCTTACTGTTAACAAAGTAGGCTAAGTGCGTTTTATTTGTCTTCATATAAAACAATCTTTAAAACTATACGCAGTGTAGTGTTGTCTACTGTGGACATGAGACCTCTTGAAGGAAATTGCACTGTAGAGAGACTCGCTGCCTGTAGGGACAGGTGGACCACCCCAGCCACAAGATGATCATGTTTTAAAAGTAACGTCATGCTATAGAAGAAAGACTGTGTGACAGGTGTGCTTCCTCAGCCTGTCTTCCACCATTTGCCATGCATTTGGTTGGATTTTTTTTTCTCTGGAGCTCACTTTACTGAAAATTTTTATTAAGAAAAAGTCTCCTTCAAAGTTTGTCTGCTCATCAGTCAGGTCCTGAATGCAGATTGCTGTTCTGTCTCATGACTACTGCAGAGTCTTTTCCATTTTAGTAAGTTTTGGGTGTCCCAAGAGACTGCTAGGCAATGGAAATTATGTAGCACTTGTCACTGCTATGCTTTCTTTTGAATACCCCAAAAATGGAGGATAAAAGGTAAAAGTTCTCTATTTAACTTGTCTTCCATTTGATGCAATTACTATGTGAGTCACTCAGGTTTAAGAATGCTCTGAAGGGAAAAGTTGATTATTAGGTGCATAAGAATAATGAATCACACTCAATATAAAATTAATTTTCCCCTTCTTTTTGTGACGCATTACCTAGACCATCAATGAGATAAATTCCCTGCCTCATGGAAATTTATCATAGGTAGAAGTTTCTCATAGGAGAAAAATGGCATGAACACCCTATTGATTTCTTAAGTAGGAAGCATGGATGAGTTTTTGATGATAGGATAATGACATTAGCTATTACAGATCTCCAGAGAGTTTTCATGAGGTTGCTGTTTCTAATTATGAAAATGTTTTCCAGTTTCCATTCCAGGAAGCACCTTGCAATTTCTTGTATGCAGAGATCAGCATGTTATGGACTCTCAAAATAAATGTGAGGCTATCAAGGTTAGAATAGAAATGTTTGGAATATAATATTTCTCCAGGATTGCTTTTTAAAATATATCTTTAAAATAGTGAGCATTTCACTCAAGAAGCAAATCTGAGATATATTTTCTCCTTGGTTTTCATTGCTGGGATTTTTTTTTTTTTTTTTCACACGAAATATGGTGATCCTTGTCTTTTGTAAGTCTATGAATGCAATGCACAAGCAGGGATGGAACATGTAACACTGCTCCTATCTGTAGGTTTAGTGCTTATATCAGAATCTGCCTAGAACAAAAGGAGGCACAGAAAGAGGCCGCAGGGCAGCAGAGGGTGCTTTGTTCCTGTGCCTCTTTTTGTCTTAGCATGGAAATAGCTCCTCTGAGAGAAGTTCCCAGATAATGGGAACTCATGGGGTATTTTCTCTTTTGTGGAACACCAGTAGTTGGTGGTGAAAACTCTTTGCATGATTTCTCTCTCTAGAGTAGATTAGCTTTTGTTGTCCGCTGCATTGGAATTAATGACTGTGGCAAGCCTATAGTTTAGAGTATTCTTTAGACAGCTAATGAACCAAAATCAAGATGATTTAATGGAGCCAATACCTCCCTGAGTGTTGCATGAAAGAAGAGGGCAAAACATACCCTGTTCCTTTGAGAGAGCTGTGCTGATCTGGCGTTTGGAACAAAAGCTATTAATTGTCTTAAATTACTCCAGATAATGAGGTTTAGTAATTGGCTTTTGTTTTAATACAGCTTTGAAAGGCTGAACCACATAAATCTGTGTAATGCCAGAGAATAAGTGACAGTTAAGGTAGCAGGTAGGTCTGACTTCACAAACAGTGCCTGTTCAAACTGAATAAAGCTGTCTCAGTTCAGTTACCTGAATGATTAGTTGATACTAACAATAATTTTAAAGTACAGATTTGTTTAAACACTTCAGGGTGAAGACTGGAAAATAAGGGATGCTTTTTGCAACACTTGGGTACATTTTTGCAATGAAAATTACTTTCACTAGAGCCCAATTGCTTTGTCCCCTAAATTGAAGACTTAAAAGTCTTTAAATCATCTACCTGATAAATTGTTCAACAGTTATGCTATGAAGAGTTCAGTATACTTTTACTTTCTTTTTCAAGTGAGTATTTAAAGAAGGTAGCAGGTGATACTCTGCAGTCACATAAGAGACCATCACAGAGTGCATCTTTATTTGACTGTAGAATCACTTCAGGATCTCCCCTGTTTTGGTTGGGGAAATTGCTGATACACACAATGCTGTTATGTGTGTGATTAGAGAATGAAGCCTCTCCAATGTCTGGACTAGTTCTGCCTACAAACACACCTCATAACATTGCTTAGTGAAGCAACTACATTGTCCAAGTTGCAGAAAGTAAGGAGAGAGACTGGGAGAATGAAGATCTGCCTACTGTAAGAGAAGACCAGGTTCAAGACCATCTAATGAACCTGAAGATGCACAAGTCCATGGAACCTGGTGAGATCCATCTGCAGGTTCTAAGGAAAAGAGTAGATGAAGTTGCAAAGCTATGTTCCATCATATTTGAGAAGTCATGATGGTCTACTGAAATTTCTGCTGACTGGAAAATGGGGAAGCATAGCCCTCATTTTCATAAAAGGATATAGGGAGAAGTTGGGGAACTTTAGGCCAGTCAGTCTCACCTCTCTGCCCAGTGAGATAATGGACCAGATCCTCCTGAGGACTCTACTAGGGCACATGTAAATTGAGGAAGTGATTGGTGGCAAGTGACATGGCTTCATCAAGGGCAAATCATGCCTGAAAATTTTGGTGGCTTTTGTGATTGGGTCACAGCATTGGTGGATAAGGGCAAAGCAACTGATGTCATCTACCTGGACTTGTGCAAAGTGTTTGACACTGTCCTGCACAACATCCTGGTTGCTAAATTGGAGAGACATGGATTTGGTGGATGGACCACTTGATTTATAAGAAATTGGCTAGGTAGCTGCTCTCAAAGCATTGAGATCAATGGCTCAATGTCCAAATGGCAACAAGTGGAGTCCCTCAGAGATCAGTGCTGGAACTGGAGCTGTTTAACTGTTTTGTTAGTGACATGGACATTGAGTGCACCCTCAGCAAGTTGGCTGATGGCACCAAGCTCTGTGGTGCAGCCTGCATGCGGGAAGGAGGGGATGCTATCCAGAAGGACCTAGGCAGGCTGGAAACGTGGGCTCATGCTAACCTCGTGAAGTTCAACGGGGCAAAGTGCTAGGTCCTGCAACTGTGGGAGTGCAATGCCAAGCAAAAATACAAGACTGGGTGACAAGTGGATTGAGAGCAGTACTGCAGAGAAGAACTTGGGGATGTTGGTTGATGAGGTGCTTGACTTGGGTTGGCAACATGCACTGGCAGTGCAAAACCCCAAATGTATCCTGGGCTGCATCAAAAGATGCATAGCCATCAGGTCAAAGGAGGTCATTCTTTCCTTCTGCTCTCATGAGGCCCAACTGGAGTAATGTATCCAGCTCTTGAGCCCCTAGCACAAGAAGGACATGGATCTGTTGGAGAGTGTCCAGAGGAGGGCCACAGAGGCAATCAGAAGGCTGGAGCAGCTCGCCTATGAAGACAGACTGAGGGGGTTGAGTCTGTTTAGCCTGGAGAAGAGAAGGCTCTAGAAAGACCTTATAGCAACCTTCCAGTGCCCAGAGTGGGTCTACAAGAAAGCTGAGAAGAGACTATTTGTAAAGGCATGTAGTAATAGGACACTGGGCAATAGTTTTGAACTACAGCAAAGTAGATTTAGATTTGACATGAAGAAGTTCTTTATATGAGGGTGGTGGGGCACTGGAACAGGTTGTCTGAAGAAGTTGTAGGCACCTTACCCCTGGAATTAAGACCAGGCTAGATGAGGCTTTGAGCAACCTGTTCTAGTGTAAGGTGTCATTTCCCATGCTGGAGGAGAGGGGTGTGTGGAATTAGATGATCTTAAAAGTCCCTTCAGACACAAGCCATCCTATGATTCTGTGAAATTCCCCATCACAAATCTGAGAGTACTTGCTCATGCAGTACAACACTGAAGTAAAATTTAAAACAAGGACTCATATGCTTCTTGAAACTAAAATCTGCAGGGAAGATGTATAATGACAGCATTTCACATCAATTTGCAAGCAGCCTGACTTTAGAAGAATTGAGGTTGACAGTGTTGCAAGAGATTTTGACAAAGAACCAAGCAACAACCCAGTTTTACACATTCACATCTCTAAAAATCTAAATATTGATATCTCTGCTCAGTATGTAATTTCTCATCCTTTGTGCCTCATTCTTATTTGGCCCAGTTCCACCCTTCAGCTTGTACATTATTAATACCAAGAGTCTGATTTTAGCATTAGATCACTGTGATTGTCATAAAGGAATGCCCAGTAGTTCAGTGCCTGACAGCTAAGGCCTCTAAAGTCCCAGGAAATTATTTCTCCCTAATTTTCTTTTTGTTTAAATAGAAATGCAGTGGTGATGGTGGTGGTGTGTGGCTTCATGGGGTTTGGAGGGGGTTGTTTTTGTTTTTGTTTAGGGGGGAGCGTGTGTTTTATTTTTATTTTGTTGGGGTTTTTTATTGATTTTTTTTTTTTTTAAACAAGGTTTTTGCTGACAATAGACAAGGAAATCTTGGTGTTCATGCAACAAGATCTGCAATTAACAGGAGCTGTGTAATTAACTCCTGTCACCATTGTATTGTGAAAGCAAGAGGAAATATCCCTGTCCCTTGGCAGGGCAACTATATGGCAGTAAATTAGCATTATAATAGCTGCTTTTGTGAGGGAAAGTTGATGTGTTTTACTCCATATTTATATTCTTCCCAGTCCACAGGTAGAAAGTTCATGATCTCAGACCAATGGAATAGCAAAATACTGTGCTTGAGTGGAGCTATCCTATGTAGTATTTAAATTCATAAGAGAACGTTTTTCTTGGGGTAGGTATAGAGCATCCTGTGCCTGTAGTCCAGTCAGTTTGTTTCAGGGGAAGGTGTAGCAGCTGACCATAGCAGGACGTTCTGGGACAATATAGCTGGCAATGAGGATCTTCAGTAGCATCTTGTGTTAAGATGCCTTAGTTTTTGAGACAAGGCTTTGGGGCGTATTTGAGAGCAAGGAACTGTCATTGACAGCATCTCTTCCTAAGTGACCTAAGCTGTTAATTGTTGACAGTCTAATTTCTCTCAGTGAAAAGATCCTTCTGAATTGTAAAACCATCTTTGTCAAAGTGAAAATCAGCTTTATTTACATTCACGTTGAATGTCGTATTTCTTGTGTCTTTTTTGCTTTTGCTGTTCTTGGCTCTATATTTAGCTTTCTAGGCACAATTTTATTACAACTTTATTTTAAAATTTTCTTTTAACTCAGCTCTGTATTGTGCTTGTCTCTCTCTAATCTGGTTTTCTTTTCCCTTTTCCAAGTCACAGTAGTGTCTAAGTGGGTTTGTATCTTCCAGATCTGGTTTCCTTGATTCACCTCTATGTCCTTCTGCCCTCCATTCAATGATGGCTCTTGTCTCTTAACAGTTATGTTTCCTTGTATATTATTCTCAGTAGGGATAAGTGATCTTAGTGTCTAACAGACTGAGTGGTTAATGCACACTCTGAAGGACACAAGTACATGCGTGTAAGTCCCATGAAAAGCTCCAGAACCAGCACAGACTAATTCCCGCTAGGACTGAACCTGTTTTTTAAACAATCCAATAACTTTTGGACATTATGACTGTAGACCTGGTGTTGAAAGCAGGCCAGCACTGGTCAGTTTCACTTTGTTTTTCAGATATTTAATTATTACCTTGCATTTGTTAGCAATTCTTAGGAAGGGTTGTTTTGGAAAAGATGGACTGAATTAGGTAAGATTTGTTTCAGTTTTCTGAGCTGGATATAATTTGCTCAGTGGGCCACTGGGTCACAAAGCAGAGAGAACGTTATCGTTATCTGCAGCCTTTGAAACTCTTTATTTCTCAGTTACAGATACATGAACTTGAATATTTTTGACCTGGTACTGTATTATTGCCTTCCACTTTTTTTTTATCTTTGGGCTGTACTTCGCGGCTGAAAGCCTCTCTAATTCTCACCTTCTCTCCAAAACAGACCACCTCTAGTCACTCCCCCTTTTTATTGTGGTAAGGATATTTTGTTTGAAAGGGAAGACCTGCATTTGAGACATGTAGAAACACGAAAAAGAGTGTGATGGTGGTCTTCAGACCAGAAAGTTTTATTTCACTAATTCGAAATATTTGTAAGGGCAGAATTTTGATTATGTGCAACTATGTAGTTAATCAGGGTTTGTTATGTATCTGAAGTAATAGGTAGTTTTTGGCAGACCACAGTTTTCTCTCACTTGGGCTCTGATTCAACATTCTGTAAGAGCAATAGAAAACTTCACTGGCCATTAGCTTAGGCTCCAGAGGTCTGACTGTGACTCTTATTCAGCCTCATGCCTTTTTAGGTGGTTGAACAAAGTAAGTGGGTGATTGAGTACCTGGATTTCCTTGTGCACAGCATGGACACCAGCTGTTTCTGTCTGGAATGGCCACGTGTTTGTTTCTGAGTGACAATCGTTTTTTCAGCTTTGAAAACAGATCCACACAAAGGCTTTATGAAAGGAAGTGGAATAGCATATGCAATAACTGAGAATCAAATTCACTCAGCAGCATTCTTAAACTTTTGAATGCTTGCTTCTTCTTTGGTAATTTCTTTGAGAAGTCTGAAAAGTTATAAAATATCTTGGTAGTTTCCCAGGGGAAACTCTAATAAATGGCCAAAGATATTTTTTTCTGAGACAGACAATATCCCATGCTAGCTTTAAATTTGGTGGGGTTTGTATTCGTATTGAGCTAGAGGCCATCATAGTATATAGTGCATAATTCAGCCTGACCCTATCATGTTTTCCCAGAAATGTATTATTAACATTCTTACAAAGGATGCATTGAAGGTTCAAAATAGTTCAGTTAAAGCCAAGTCTATGCTGTGCTTTATACTCACAGGAGTGTTATACATATTTATTAAAAGAAGTTTATTGAACTTTGTTTTGCCTTCTTTGCTGACAATTTGGTAGAAGAGTTCCTCACTGCTACAACAACTTTGAATTGAGTGTCTGCATTAAATCATGATGAGGCCCCTGTGAAATAAACCAATTGCTGCCCTAGCCTCTGTACCATCTTTGAACACCAGCTTGAATGGATGGCTGCAATGAAAAGAAGCTGAATTCCTGTGTCAAAGGTCTTCAAGGATTGGTTTCTTAGCTTGTTGCCCATCTAAAGTATTAGGGGTTATTTGCACTGGTGTCACAAGAATTTGCATTGGTCTGCATACCAAGCAAATATGGAAGGTGGAGGCAGTGACATTTTTTAAGGAACATATATTTTAGCAACAAAAGCTAAAGGACCTCTAATAACACTAGAAGGGCTCTATAGCTTTTCTGTTTTCTGGCTATTGGCTCTTAGAAAAGCTACTGCCGTACTTAGAAAACTTGTCTTGCTTAAGAGCGCAAAGATGCTGGCAAAGAAGAGCTGTGCTTTCATGTCTGTTTCAATATAGTTGGATTGCTATGTTTGATCTTTAACTCTGGTCTCCAGTGCATCTGTTTGTATGTACTAAGTTAGTGATACATTTAATTTTATCTGTATTTTGTGATGACATTCTGTTCAGGGAATAATTTTTCCTTTTAGAAGTGTCATAAATGATGTAGTCCTGTCTTAGATTAATATGTTGGTGTCTATGATTTATATAAAACTGCAATGAAACTATTACTCGTACCTTAACTGTGCAAGTTGCACAGCCTTTTATTCAGAAGTAGGTAACGGAGCAGTCATATTAGTAGATACACATGTGGGAATAGCAGGCGCCCTCCCCAGTGGTCTTCTAATGTAATTAACTGATACAGCAGCAAAATGGTATTTTGAGCAGTATTTCTCTCCTACTGTAGTTCCTCTCACACTTGAAATCTAAATGCCTCAGTTATTTGAAGGAATTTGTAAATCAGCACAGTGTTTTATTACCTTGAGTGATACATTTTACGTGATTCAAGGATTTTGTAGCTTGAAAAAAATCTGGATTTTCCTCTCTTGTTTATTATGATGTTCTGAATGGAATCAACAAGTATTGACAATGAATAACATATAACAAGAATGAACTGGCATCAGCTTTCAAGAACATTTCAATTGCCTCTTTTGATTAGCCTCAACGGGGAATATTTGCCTGTGTGCTTTTTGATCTTGTCTGCCAGGAATTGAATGGGATGTAAATTCATCTCTGTGAGTATGCATAGCTAACAGTGAAAACTGTTCTTTTCCTAGATATTATATAACAGGATGGAAAAATTTGGCAGTGTAACATAGGCACCTTTGGAAATGTAAATAGTGCCTTGTTCTGAGTGACTCAAGCGTGATTAAAATGAAACCAATAAAACAAAGGGAAGAACCAGGGGATGGGCCAGGAGCTTCTCATAAGCAGACATGTTTGGCTTGTTTAGACAGCATTTGTAAGCTATAAGGGCTTTATTTAAAAACAAACAAACAAAAAAAGATGTATTCCATCATTTCTATTAACACACCTAAAATAAACCCCTCATTATCAAAATATTGTGGAAATAGTAATTTCTAATTAGTTGGCACTGTAGGGATATCAGGCAAGTTTCTGTCTAGGTACTCATTAGATGCCAGACAAGAGATGATACTCCAAACAAAGGAACTGAATCATCTTCCCTTTGTGGACAGACATAATTAGGCATACAGTGGCACATTAGGAATTAAGATAGAAGAACACACAGTACCACCTTTTGCTGCTGCTTCTACTTGCCTTTGTTCTGCTGTCATCTGCTGTATCTGCAACTCTCACTTCTCAGAAGCTCGCTCTTCAATCCTGCTACTTCATCAAATGGAAAGAGAGAAGAAAAATACTACTATCCAAATTTAGGCAGATGAACATTTTGGTTATCTAATGGATCTAGTTTACTGAAACAGACTGAAGGAAACCTGATCCCAGTAGCTGATAGAGACATTGGATATGATAGTGATTTCTCTGGTGTCAGAATGCTGACTGTAAAGAAATGCCCCCTTCTGGATAATGATATATATCAAATAACCCCAAATTAGCTTGATTTTTACTTTTGGGATTAATGAGAAATACGCCTTGATATATTTTCTACCAAAACAATGACTGCATTATCATTCACTTCAGAATAAAAATGGTCTGATCACAGATCCTCTAGTGCTTACTTTTATTGTTTTGGAGATATGTTTCTTATTAGGAAGTGTTTGCTTTTGTTGATAATATTTATGGAGACAAAGAGAGTAGGAGGGTAGTTAATAATTGGCAGAAGTTGTTAGTTTTTGTGGAACATGAGACTCTTAGATTTAACTAGTGGAAAGAAGAATGGCAGAGAACTAGGGAGATATAGGCTGGATAAGCAACTCTGGTAGTTGAGTACAGCTGCAGCAAATCAAGTGAGACGTTCTAGTTAGCTGGGAGCCTGACCCATAGAATCAAGCATCATACCTGTTCACTTCATCAGTTCCCATGACTAAGCTGTAAAAAGCAAAGAATTGTGGCAGTCTATAGTAAAGAGCATAAAGGAGCACCAGTGTGTGTGTAAGCAAGTAGGAAAGCAGTAATACTGGTGCAAAAGACAGATAAACAAAATCCTATCTCCACTCAGGCCTGAGGGTTTGTCTGTAAATCAGTATACACTGTTTGTAAAAGAGTGGAGATAGAAAAAAAACAACAGCATTTCTGAAGAGCCTCATTTGTTCTTCTCCATGGAGTTCCTTTGTTGAGAGGGCTCTTCCAAATGCAGACACATTTCCCAAAGCAAATTGTATTGATGCCAGTGAGTAAGGCTAAGGGAGTATCTCACCACTGTTTAAGAAACTTTGTTCTTTGCAGCATTTCTTAGTTAAACAGGCAATCAGAATTTACAGCAAATAGACTATGTCTTTGTTCAATGTGTATATTCAAGTGGAATCTTCTAAAACACAAGAGGCTTAGGTATCTTCAAAGTTTTGGATTTTTTCTTTTTTATTTTAATAAGCATTCCATGAACTATGAAGCTATATCAGAGAAATAGAAGAGAAAGCATTTCCATAAAGTTGCCTACTGCCTGGCTTTTCATGTTATTGTTGGCACTGCATCAGCACTGTGCTACATGGGGAACATGGACATCTATATCCCATCATAGCATATTCTCTCTCAGGAATATCTTGACCTAAGCACAGGAAGTAATTTCACTGGCAATCTGAAATTTCCCCAGTGACACAATTTGATTATGTCTCTGGCTTATGTTTGCATTCCAGAATGAGAAATATTTTTTAAAGGACTCATGGGTGGTTTGTGAAGCCAGAGCTATTTCAGTCTCTCCATTCCTCTTCCTTCGTAGTAGGTATTGAAGCTGGAGAAAGCAGCAACTGCTATTTCAAAGTCAGATTGTATTAGACATGATAAAAAAAGGAAAAAAGAGTGAGAATGGGAAAAAAAGAAATAAGATGTGAGGAAATTCTAACTATTGAGACAAAGCCAGCACAAACCAGTGTATCTGTGCTGCACACAGTAAAATCGGGGACGTTATGGTGATTTACACTAGCTGAGAATCTGGTATCCAACTCATTTGTGAAAGAAAATACATGGTGAAATTAAAAAAAACTCACAAAACTACTTCTTTATTATATCAGCTTGGTGCTTAATGCCACTCCAGCAGAGCAGAAAATGACACATCTATTTTAACAGTTTATGGCTTTTTCAAGGAAAAAAAAATGTAGAAAATGTGCTGCCAAAACCCAAACAAAGCGGCCAAATTGCAGGGTTTCATTCTCTTCCAGTGATGCATTTCTGGAAAATGATTTTCTGTTTTACTGGTCTTGGAAAATTAATCATATGTTTGATGATTTGTATCCTGCTGTTGTCTTTCCTTCAATTTTGGCTCAATGTAATTTAATTTCAGTAAGCATCATTTACAAAAGGAACAGAACGAACTGAGGGCCTCCCACATACATATCCAGGTCTTTTATCACTGGTTTATAATGACTGTTTAGTAGTCTGATACAAGGCTTTAAATTCACCTGCTATCTATTGTCAGTGTATTTTTATGTATATATATGTGTGTGTGTGTGTGTATATATATATATACATACATATGTATGCATGTATGTATATGCATATATGTATATACATATGAGAAGTACTTCAGCACTGGTTAGGGATTGGTAAGGTTTTTCACAGAAGACATTCTAACCCTCCACAAAGTATAAAGGAGTTACATTTTCTTTTGTGGAAGATGGAGGTGATGAAAATTTAAGAGTTTAATTATCTAAAATTTATTGGAAGAACTCCAGTTCTCTTCAGTTGCTTCTATAGAGTGTTCCAAAACCCACAGAAAGATTATTTTAGTCTCTTAAGGCCATAGATCTTTTTTGTATGGGGAATTGAGCATGACTACGTGAAATTCTCTCAGCAGTTTCCAAAATGTGATATGACTAGAAGAGCCCTTTGAATTTTCAGAACCCCATATAGATGGAATTGCTATTCTTTGCAAGATGTTTGGCTTCGACTATGCCCTACATTCCAGATAATGTAGAAAGCAATCATGATTTTCACCCCTCATTTTCCTAAAGCCAGTTAGGTATTTTCCTAATCTGTTTCATGCGTTTATTCACTGTTATCATCATGCATAGTTCATCACGTTTAATGCAGTGGAATTGGTTGGGGAAGTGCTGTTATCTCTCACTCTATTATAGAGGAATGAAAATCATGAGAGTAAAAAACAGATTTGTCCAGATATTTTCAACAAGATCATACAGGACATTGAGACAATTGTTGAATGCAGGACATCGCACTTAAACCCTAAGATTTCTAACTGCAATGGGCAGACAATAAAATGTTTTCCATATATCAAAAGGATTCCTGGACTTGCTGTCAGTGGAGCACTGACTGGAGTAGAAAAAACGTAAATGTGCATGCAACTGTTTTCCAGTGCCTTGTAATTGACTCTCTTGGGAAAGAAAAGTTTTGCATGTGTCAGTGTGATGTTCTGCTTTATCAAATCTTAGGCAGATGAAACAGGATGTCCATGTGTGGGTTTTGTGGGTGTTTGTTTGCTTGGTTAGTTTTTATCAGAACTAATGTAAAAACTTACCTGAAGTTGAAAAGCAATTCAGAGGAGGAGATGATGCATGTGAAGAACATGTTCTGCTCCCATACTCATGGTTTCTTCTCTTTTCTTTTTCAGTGAGTATGTTTTTGAACACGTTAACACCCAAGTTCTATGTTGCCCTGACAGGCACTTCCTCATTAATCTCGGGACTTATTTTGGTAAGTACTAGATATATTAATACTACTTTGCAAGTGTATCTTATATTATCCAGAAAGAGATTTCAGGCTTTATTCACATTAATAGATGTCTTTTTTTGTTTGGTCCATTTGTTGTGTTTTTTTGGTGGGGGGGTGTGGGGGTGGGTGTGGGTGTTTGTTGTTGTTTTGTTTTTTTTTTAACCTTACTGCAGTCCATAAAATCTGTATTTTGTTATTTGTACTTCTTTTTCCGTAGGAACATTAAAAAAAAAAAAAAAGTTTCACTACTATGTATCTTTGATGAAAAAAATGTCAAGGGCAATATATCCCACTAAGAACCCTGTAGTAATTCACAATAAGTGTTTGCAGCTTAAGTGTTTCCATCAACGAGTACTATAGAAATAAAAAGGCTGATAAAAAGGACAGGTAACAGAGGTACCAACTATTCTCAGCTTGGCATGGTCCTTTTAGAAAGTTATAGCAGGACTTGCTAGAGAAAAAGCAAGCAGAATATTAGCAGTCAACCTAGTTCTAGTGCTAGGGTTCCAAGGAAAAATTATTTCAGATTTTCACTTTAAAAACCTTTCTCAGTCCATATCAGCCTACTTGCTTAAAGGGTTGAAGAGTATTTTTAACCATTTAAAATCCCTTCCTCCATATGTAATCCTTGAGGGCTTCGTAGTACAATACTGGTGCAGTGGAGTGAATTATGATACCATCATGGTCCAGGAGTACAAAGCAGAGCATTTGCTCTGGATTTTATTCAGTGTCTTCAGAGAAACATATGGAGGTAAAAATTCTAAGAATCTGCATTATGTACTTAGGACATTATGCTTGTACTGAGCTGTTGTTACCTCACTACTGAGAGCTGGATTTCTACTCAGACAGAATAGAACAGAATAATTTCAGTCGGAAGGGACCTACGATTATCTAGTCCAACTGCCCAATCACTGAAGGACCAAAAGTTGAAAAAATGTTAGTAAGGGTGTTGTCCACATGCCCGTTAAACACTGACAGGCATGGGCCATCCACCACCTCTCTAGGAAGCTTGTTGCAGTGTTTGACCACCCTCTCAGTAAAGAAACGCTTCCTAATGTACAGCCTAAACTTCTGATGCAGCTTTGAATCATTCCTATGTGTCCTATCACTGGATACTACAGAGAAGATATCAGCACCTCCCTCTCTCTACTTCCTCTCCTCAGGGTACAGTTCTTTCTTTTAGTCATTCGTTCAATCTATCTTAGGTCCTTTGTGTAAAACCAAATTGTACACTTTTAAAATCTGCTGGATACAAGCTGCAGACTCTCCTTTACCATACCAAACTAGACATGTAATTGGGAGACCAGTTTTAGGAGTGTAGTTGCTGTAGTGGTTAGCAGAAAGTGATCAACATGGCTAGGGGCTGGTTCACATCACCTCAGAGAAACCTGAAAGCTACTAGGATCCTATCTAAACTGTATCAGTTTGGTGCATGAAATCCACATCACTCACTTCCACATTGCCTGTAGCTGATGTAGACAAAGAAATGATACCCTTGATTCCTGAATGCTTGTGAGGCTCATTGCTTTGAGGAGTTCAGGTGTAAAGTATCAGGTGCACTGCTGCTGTGCCTTTCTCTGGGGTTTCCTTGTAGCAGATGGTAATTAATTAATGTCTGCACCTTGGGCATTCATCATCCCTGTATAGATTGAGCCCCAAAGCACAGGACAGAGCCCCAGTGACATCAGCATTTCTTTCAGAATATGGACAGAAGCCAGATCTGCAAGGTTTGGATTCAGTTCAGCACAATTCACTCTAATGAATGGAAGGAATATACTCAATGTTACATTCAGTACTGTTGCTCAGAAAAAGGAAACATCCAAAAGGCCAGGTCCCACTGCCAGTATGAAGAGGAATGAGTGAAATATGTGGGTTCCACAGCCACAATTTTATATTTGTAGTTGGAGAGTGAAGACAGCAGGAGGAGGTGGTAAGAAGAAGATAGTTTTTGCCCTATGGAAATTATACCTTACAGAATAAAACAGGAACAAAAACCCTAGGAGAGACTAAATAATCTATAACTAACTTCTGTGTATAGCATGATTGCAGATCTAGGTACATTTTGTACTGTAGCCATGAAGGCAGCTTCTGAGGAATGAGCTCAGTAGGTGACTTGTAAGCAAGAAATTTCTAAGTGTTACACATTGATAGAAGGTATAAGATGGAAGAGTATATTTAAGTCAGTGCTATTCAGAAAAGGGGAAAGGGCACCTAATAGAAGCGTTCCAAGAAGAGATTAGACTGAGTGAGTCTAAATTCACTAAATGCTGTGTGACCAATTCCATTATGAACAAGTTGAAGGAAGAGTGAAGTGATAGAGATGTAGACATAAACTGAAAGAAGATTGAAAGCCATTTTTGTGGATCTTCATTACTGCTGTAAGTAGTTGTTTGCTGTTCGTGCACCACCATCCTAGGTGTGCCAAAGATACATAGGCCAGGTAGATATCCTAGACCCTAGGAACTGGTGTCAGTGCTGAGAGGAATATGTGGTCTGTAAATTGGATGATGGAAAAGTAGCTCAGCAGAAATGCTCCTTGAAAGAAGAAACTGCAATTTGAACAGTCTATGCATCAGGAAATACAGCAAAGTAAGTTGTAGTGAGGTTGTGCTAGCCAGTTGCTAGCCCAATTGTGCTTCAGATTAATTATTTCTTAATATTATTGCTGTTTACCAATGGCCTTGTTACATGATGAACTGCCTACATTACCACATACTTATCTGTGGCACTACACAGTGTTTGCAGTTCTAAAGGAATCTTTGTCCCACTATGGTATTAAGTGAAACCCTTTTATAAAATAAACATTCTTGTGCCAAATCTATATCACTAGGGTATTTTTCAGACTAGATGTACTAATATTCCTTGGAATTTTCCACCATATGGTCTGGCATCTTTCTTTCCATTATCAGTTGGCTGCAATTCCTAATCAGAAGGAGAAATCACAGCACTGCAGGTTATGAAATGATGGAAAATTCCATCATTTCAGAAGTGTGGTAACTGATGGGAAAGTGAATGTTTTTCCTCTTTCATGTTTGGATCGTGAAACAGTAACTCTGCAGAGTTCAGCTTTGGTCAATTGCATGCTATGTGACTTCTTTGCAAAACGTTTTTCTTCCATCACATTTTGTCTCTTTCTTTGTTTTTGTTCTTTGGGTAAAATTTTGGCCTTGTGGTAGGCAATGTGATTTAAATGAATAAAGGATTTCAGACCTATTTTTCTTTTCTGGGCAGCCTAGAACCATACACTAATTATTGGACTACAGCACACAGTTTAAAATGAACAATTTATCTTACATTTGATTTATCCCTGCACTATTGTAGGCATGAAGAATAGGAACCAAATTAAGTCCCAAGCTACATTAGCAATACTGTACTGGAAACTTGGTTCGACTGTAGTTAATTTTAATCCAGTAAAAACAAAGGGTTCTGTCTCACAGAATACAATGAGCTGTATTGTATTCAGTGTCTGAGAGGCTAAGGCTTTCCACAGGTAGGGTAATAAAACTGTCATGAAACAAAACTGACACCCAGTGAATGCTGTTAACTACTATTATGTAAATGCCACTGAAATTTCTAAATAAGGTCACACATTTACCATGCAAGTGGCATTTGCATTGCAAACTGATTCACAGTTCTAACAAACCAGAGGCTGAAATGAACCTCAGTCTTGAATCTCCACCAAGAATGCTTTCTGCTTCAGAGCTTGGAACAATAATAAGAGTTTTCTGTTACCTGTTGAGAAACATTTTGCAATGAACCAAGTGTTTCAGAGATAAGAATTAGAAATCCAGTATACAGAGGTGTAGAGCATGAGGCTGAGTCTACATACTAGCTAGCACTGAGCAGCTGGGCTGTCTACAGTATGTGACAGTCATGGCCTTTTGTAGCCAGTAGTGCTAGTACAGGAAGTCTGAGAGAGGACCTGAATAACACAAAAGGGACCTGTCTTGCTTTCTGTAGATATTCATTGTTCTGCTTGTTTCATTACCTTTGTGTAGTCTGCTCCTTAGGGGTAGAAAGGTGACTGACTTCTGGGTGTTGCCAGACTCCAGGAAAGTTTAACAATTGTGCAGGGACAATCTTTGGCAGCTGAAAAGCAGTACGTGGTAATTGTTCAAAGTTTCTGCTCTGCTTAGCAGAGGCTGACAGGTCAGGGAGGGCAGAATCTTTGTAGGAAGTTCCTGAGAAACTGGAAACACTTGCCAAGGAGCAGATGAGAGAGGAATGATCTGTAGGAAGGCAGGCTATAGTAACCCAGCCCACAGACAAGACAAAGGTATCATAAGATCCTACCAAGTGCTGAGAGAAATACTATGCTTAGTCCAGGAAATATATTTTCTTCTTTCCCATTTCTGTATTTCCAGAGGTGGATGAAGTGAGAGTAAATATGCATTTATTTTTAATAAACTGCTTGTTAGCACTGCATGTATCTTCTCATGCTGACTTTAGACAAGTAGGAGTTTGGTTACCACAAGCAGAGACTAAGAGGATGGACAGGGTCACAGAATGTTAGGGGTTGGAAGGGACCCAAAGAGATCATTGAGTCCAACCCTCTTGCCAGAGCAGGACCATACAATCTAGCTCAGGTCACAGAGGAACACATCCAGACAGGCCTTGAAAGTCTCCAGAGAAGGAGACTCCACAACCTCTCTGGGGAGCCTGTTCCAGTGCTCTGGCACCCTTACAGTAAAGAAGTCCCCCCTTGTATTGAGGCTGAACCTCCTGTGCTGCAGCTTCCATCCATTGCTCCTTGTCCTATCACAAATAGCAAATGAGAACAGCCTGTCCCCACTCTCCTGACACCCAGCCCTCAGATATTTATAAACATTTATTAAATGCCCTTTTACTCTTCTCCAGACCAAAAATCCCCAGGTCCCTCAGCCTCTGCTCATAAGGCATGTGCTCCAGTCCCCTAATCATCCTCAGAGCCCTCTGCTGAGCCCTCTCCAGCAGATGCCTGTCCCTCTTAAACTGGGGAGCCCCAGACTGAACGTGGTACTCAAGATGAGGTCTCACCAGGGCAGAGTAGAGAGGGAGGAGAACCTCTCTTGATCTGCTGGACGCAGTCTTCCTAATACACCCCAGGATCCCATTGGCCTTCTTGGCCACAAGGGCACATTGCTGTCCCATGGAGAACTTGTTAATCCACCAGGACTCCCAGGTCCCTTTCCACAGGGCTGCTCTCCAGCATATCACCTCCCAACCTGTACTGGTGCAGTTTATTAGTCATCCTCAGGTGCAGGACTCTGCACTTGTCCTTGTTGAACCTAATTTGGTTCCTCTGTGCCCAGCTCTTGAGTCTGTCCAGGTCTCACTGGATGCCAAACAGGTGCATTTGGTCCAGAAGGAATTGTTCGGCATGACCTTCAATACTGTTCTTAAGGACACTGGAAGCACGGTCAGAGGCATACTGTTTACTAGACCCAACCTGGGCAGGACTGGAGGATAACTGCTTGAGTTACTGGATAACCTAAACAGCTAAATTAAAGAGACCAAAGGCTTTCTTTGTCAGAAGGCAGGTAGCACTGTGTAGTCATGTACAGATGGAAAAATGTTCTTCAATCCCAAAACAGGATGATCTTTTCCGTACAGTCTACTGGAAACAGCCCCTGGGCTGCAGTATTACTCAAACATTTCCAGTCATTGCCTGAGAGCACTGGCACAGGCCAGGCAGTGTGCTAGCGAACGTCACGTAACTATAGGCAAACCTGTGCTGTGGTCTCATTTTATTTATCAAATAGGCTTAAAAACGGAATCAAAGTTCCACTGTCCTTATCCTGTTCCTCAAGAGAGTAAGACATTTAAACTCATTAGATCAGCCATTACTACCCCTCATATTCAAAGAGCATCCTGAATCTTACTCCTCTGAGACCTGGAAGTTTCATTATAAGGCTGAAAGAGAACTCTGAGCTCTGGAAGTTGCCGGCAAACAAGATTCTTTAGTGCTTCTGTTGCCAATTCAATACACTTCCACTAGGAGAGGACTAGAGAGAGCATTTGCTGTAAGAGAGGATGCCTGCCTCAGATGTGATAAACAGGAAAGCGTAATTCAAGTTGCTGATAGACATCGCTACTTGCATCAGTAAGAACCACCATCAAACACATCCCTTGTGAACTGATGCATTTATGGTGGAGTATCTGTTCTGAAAAACCAAGCAGGAAGAGTAGATATCCAAGTGATGCAGAATAGATTTGTTGCTACACAGAAAAGCAAAAATGATCTGGGACTGTCTGTGTGTGGGAGCAGAGATAAGAAAGAGGATGACAGTAATGTTTTCATTGCACAGGGGAACAGAAATACCTGCAGAGAGAAGCAAAAGCAAAAAAGTGACTAATCAGATGTTACTTAACCCAAATATATTTGTCACCTATGAGTTGTTTTTTCATAGCCTTTCCTCAATAAAGGTTTTATAAAATGAAATATTCTTACATTAACCACTACCCACATCAGATTTAAAAACAAACAAACAAAAACCCACAAAAACCCACACAGCTGGAAATGTTCAGAACAGGGCTTTAGCTTAGACTTTGTGAATGTAAACATTTTGAAGATCCCTTGAGGTGCTATTCTGAGAAGTTTGTCACTGCTGGAAGGGGAGGTCTGTAAAGATGAACTGACCTCCCACTGTATGTATATAACAGAAATGAGGTGGCCTTGGTGCAGAAATGATCCTTCTCTTTAATATAATCTCTGATCCAAATCTCTTTCAATGGGTAATTAATCTTCATAGTTAGCTATTATTCTTCCAGGTGATCTCTCATCTGATGAACTGTCAAAATCTTGTTGACTTCACATTGCTTTCAATCTGGCTGGTGCAGTCAGAAATCAGATCTGATTTATAGAAATTAGGTTTCAAAACAGCTGACAGTGTGAAAGGTACAAAAATCATGCAAAGAGAAATTATTCTTTTAAGTACTGAATTACAGATTACCTTCTCAGACACCCTGAACAAATGACTCCAAGCAAAGACTTATGATGATGATGATTTATGGCTTTAATTTCTAAGAGACTGGACGCAGTGAGATCTATCTGATGTTGCCTGGCACTGGGTGGACTCAACATTTCAAATATTTTTAAAGCTGCCTTAATTTATGAGCTGTAATGCCATTTTGAAAAATAATGTGTATGTAAGTCTAGGGAGATAAGACTTACAAATATGTCACATTTTAGCAAGTTCTTGTCACTCAGCCAAGCTACAGTAGTGACCACATGCCTAAATACATTTTTTTGTCTGTATCCTCAGTTTCACTGAAATCCAGCATGACAGTTTTTCAGCTGGTATACATTTGTGCAGCGCAAATGGGCTCAAGCATGCTCTTGTACTGCTTGTTCTCCCTCTCTTGGTTTTACTGAATTTTTATCTAAAGCTGATTGTGATTGAAATAATAAGCAGAAAATTAGCTGCACTCTTCTTTGTTTTTTCTTAAGGAAAGTATGAAGCTTCTTAGATATGGTGTGTAATTGCCAAGAGTTTTGAGTAGCCAGTCTGGCAACTGTATTTCAGTCTGACTGACTTACAGTGATAGTCTTACCAAGTCCCCCTTGCTTCAGTATAAGACTATAATCCTTGATTCGTAACAATCACACCCTCTGAGGCCTTGGGCAGGTGGAATTGTGGCTTGTATGCCTTGGTTTGTTCAGGCTTCAAAGTTTCCAAAGATAAAACAGAAACAGATGCTCATGGCAGATAGGAGACTATCTCATGGTACAGCCTTTCTCCCTGGTCAGCTACATGCTGCCAACGTAGGTTATGATGATCTCTTAGATCATAAGATTTAAACACTAAACCCTTTAGAAAGTGTTATGTGCCTAAGAGCAAGGATGACTTAGCTGTGCCAGCTCCCTGCTCATCATTTCCAGCATTTGGAGGCAGTGGAGTGTGCCTGGGGAAGTATATTGGCAGTGTGGTGCAAGTGTTCAATAATACTCCTCAGTATTCCGTCCCTGGCTTCTGGAATTCCCACCTGAGCATCACTGCAAACAAATGCCAGTGGAATGAGCACACTGACAAACACACAGTAGAGCCTATGTAAGGAGGGCTTTACAGGCCAGGCTGTTTGGTGATTTGCCTGGGACACAGAGTTCACAAGGATGTGGATATGTTTAGGTTCTGGTTTCTCTGTGACCATCTGTTTATATTCCTGTGTGCTTGTGACCTTTATGTGTTCACATAGCCTTTCTGTCTTCTCTTCATCAGACTGCTCTATTCTTCCTTGTTGATGTCTCCTAGAAGAGACATTAGATTGTTTTAGGGCCCTAGTGATTCCAGGGCTGCCATGCACTCTTGTTTGGATTTGTCTCAAATAGCTTCCAGCTTTTCTACTGCATTCCAGCACAGCTAGGGTCAGCATCCTCCATATGAATGCTCTAGATTCTTTAACAACACAGCTGAACTTTGGGGAAGACCCAGTGCAGAATGCATTTGAGCACATTGTGGAAAGGAACATTTTCTTCCTAATGCCAAAAGGTTTATCTTCTGGTCTTTTTCTTTTACAGAATGGTTTAAAGGGGGTGAGGGGAAAGAGAATATGACTCGTCTAGGGACAATCCCATAGAGATAGAAGTCAGTTCAGTTATGTAAAGAGCTCAACAGAACTTAAAAATGAAAAAAAAACTGTGGTGGAGATTGCGGGAAACTGCGGACCCCAGACTGGACCTATCTGCAGCAGGAAGGCTTTTGAGAGGCTTTTCAGAACCAGCTGGCTACTGGCTGGCCCACCAAAACCTCCTTGATTGCACACTGATGTTGTTAAATATGTGAATCCAGTTCTACCACTTGTTGTTGATTGTGCCTAGTTGTAGTGAGAATTAATAAACAGCCTATTTTATTGCAGATATTCTGAATAGCTTTCAGTACTGGCATAAAACATGGAAACATCAAGTAATACAGAAACAACAAAATCATTCACTCACAATTTGTAATTCAATCAATATTACAAAGTATTGCCAAATACCCCTAGGTATTTTTATATATATATATATATATATATATATATATATGTGTTTGGGTGATGATTGACGTGTAACTGCAAAATGCACTCATTTTACATGCTAAGTATGGGTGCATGTACAATTTTTACAGTCTAAACCTTGTCACCATTCATATGAAATAGTTTTCATTTCCAGGTTTATGTGGTTTCCTGAAATATATGTATTCTTACCCAGGAATGTAACTTCTCAGTGAAAATAACACAAATACATATAAACTTTTTAAAAAAATATGATTGGCTAGCTGAACGAAAAGCCTGGAAATAAAATTAAATCACAGTCAGCTGAAGTCAGACAAACAAAGCAAAACAAAGTTCAGTTGGTGAAAAAAAATCCTGAGAGGATTCAGCTTTGTGGAGTTTGTTTGGCAATTTTAACATTTTTTCAGATTAAACTCAGTAAATTCCTTTGGAAAGCATTATTGAGAAAACAAGCAAGCTTCTTTTCCCCACTTTCCCCTGACTGCAGAGGGAGCTGGGGAGGGCTGAGGTCAGAGGGTATTCCTGATTATGGCATCCTATTTATATGGCTGATGTCAGGCAGGACGGAGCTGAGCTCCTGGGTTTTTCGTAGGTCAATTTAAAGGAATAGTTTGAGTTGGAAGGGACCTTTCAAGATTATGTAGTTCAAATCCTCCTGCCATAGGCTTGCTCAAAGCTCCATCCAGCGCAGCCTTGAATACTTCTTGGGATGGAGCATCCACAAGCTCTCTGGGCAAACATGCGGACCCTCGTGGTGAAGAGTTTCTTCCTCCTATCTAACCTAATCAACCCTTTTTCTTAGTCCTCTGGTCCTAATTATTTTAAATGCATTTGAAAGACACATTTTCTAACATAGGGTTCTCTGGGTTGCTGGCAGGATCCGAGATGTTTCTCCTCGCGTAAACTACGTTTTTAAAGCAATTTTCCGAATTCGGCACAAACTTGGGTCAAATTTATGCACTCAGTATGCCACAGGGAGGCCGGTTGCAGCGAGAGGGCTTCGGAGCTCCTCGGGCAGTCAGGTGCCCCCCTCAGGATGCGAGGAGTGGGAGGCGGGGATCGGCGGGGAGGCCGAAGTCCGCCTGGCTGCGGCTGTCCCCTTTTAGGGTGCCCTGTGCGCGGCGCCGAGGGCCGGGAGGGCAGGCTGAGGAGGCGGGGAAGCCGTTGGCGGCCGGGCGCTGACGCGGCGCGATCCTGTGTTGCAGATCTTCGAGTGGTGGTACTTCCGCAAGTACGGCACCTCCTTCATCGAGCAGGTCTCGGTGAGCCACCTGCGCCCCCTGCTGGGAGGGGTGGACAACAGCGCGCCCAGCACCGCCAGCACCGCCAACGGGGACGCGGACTCCAGCCGTCAGAGCGTCTCAGGTGAGGGGCAGCGGGCGGCGGACGGAGCGCACCGCTTAAACCTCTGCCGCCTCTTTCTCGGCTTTCTAGGCGGCGTAAAGCTGAAACCTTGCTTCTTAAGGTTCCTGTGCCCTAGGTCTCTCACTGGGGGGGGAAATGCCCTTTATATACCCGAGGAGGAACGTGATGGGCTGTTGCTGCTGGCAGCCAGCCAGTCAGGCGGTTGGTGAGCTGTGGAACTGGGTGCAGCACGAAGGTGCTGGGTGGTGTCTGTGCCTCGTCTGCTTGGCACAGCCGTTGTGGGCAGTCAATCTTCCTGTCCTGAAAGGCCCTGCATTTGCCTTACTCAAGGGTGCCACGCTCGATTTGTGCCCAGGTTTATGATGGCAGTGGAAGCTAGGTATGCCTTGAGCACCCCGCCACAGGCCCATGGCACAAATATGATTCCATACTGAGCCATGAGACCAGATAACACTTCCTTTAAACTTGTTTTGTTGTCAAATAAAACTCAGAGCTGCTTCATTAATTGCTCTAATTACAGTATTCCAAATTTATGCAGTGCTCATTGCTCAGGCTACACTGTAATTCATCTTTTTCCCCCGTGTTCTGAAAGACCTGCTCAATTGCACATGCTTTTCTGCAAAATTATTTATAAAGACAGGCAGTATTTTTATTTATTTATTTTTTTAAAATAAACCAGCATAAAAAGAAAATTAAGGAATCAGAAAGATGTTGGGGTTGCCTATCTGCTTTTTTCATCACTTTGTCTTTTAGATGATGTTAGCAGTATGTAAAAGATGTTTGAATTCCACTTCAGTAAATGGAAGAACAGTAGCTTTTAATAGGTTTAAGGGCTTATTCTATTCCTGACTTTGCCACTAATTTGATTGTATCAGAGTGAGTTGTAACACAGGTTTTACAGAAAGGCCCCCAGTTTTAAAAGCCTGGTTTTGTGCATTTGGGGTTTGGTTTTGGGGAGTTTCCAGGCATTCACAGCCGCTATGGGTTTCAGTGCAAAAAGTGGGTGCTGCAAATAAGGCTCATGGTGTCGGACTCTAAGGCATTGAAGCTTGTAAGGTTGACCTTGAATCTCTGGGACATGTTTTCTAGAATGTGGGATTGTTCTGAATGAACATGTGATTGAGGAGGTGCTTTGAGATCCTTACATGAGTAGGATAAATGTATGAGTTGTAATTTTTGTTATGCTTTTATATGTTATTACAATGAATGCAAATTTACTTGCTCTGGTGAAAAATGCAACGTTACAAAAAATCAGCTTTTACATGGTGAAAGGGAGGATTTCAGTTTTGAATGGAGGCAGCTTGAGTCCTGTGAGAACTCTACCACAGGATGACTATCTCTGCAGGTCACTTCATTTACGTCACAGAGTTTGGGATTCTGCTGAGTACCTGCATGCCTGGGGAGGGTTCCTCTGAAAGACAAGCCATCATACCTAAAATAAATCATCCTCCCAAGTACTTAATTTTGTGGGCTGAAGAGGAGTCCCAGGGAAACTTTTCTTCCTGACTGGGTGACTCAGCTACCTGGGGGGAGACGAATTGAAAACTCAGCCTATGAGTGATGAAGGTACTCAAAATACTATTGCTGATGGCTTGAGCTGGAGATACTCACAGTTAAAGAAAGTCAAAGCAGGACTTATGTTCCTTGTGTTCTGCTTATGTCCCTCATCTGTGAAATTAAGCTTGACAGTTTCAGCTCTAGCTTGGAATACAGGCCATAATCTTAATATTAGAAATTAATCCAGCTTTCATTAGGGATGTGGCCCTAGAATCCATTACAGTTTCATTACATTTGTTTCCTCTGTAAGCTTTAAAAATTTATCAGAATTAATAAGTGAGGAAAAGCAAATGCAAAAGGACCAATAAATTCACATATGGAGCAAAAACTTTATGGTTC
This sequence comes from Psilopogon haemacephalus, assembly GCA_013396835.1. Taxonomy (NCBI): domain Eukaryota; kingdom Metazoa; phylum Chordata; class Aves; order Piciformes; family Megalaimidae; genus Psilopogon; species Psilopogon haemacephalus. Next base: position 276,136 of record VWZI01003587.1, on the reverse strand, counting down.
AGAAGCTGAGGTGCCCATGTCTGTACCTGACAGGACAAATTTTATTTCTGCTCTGCAGTGTTCATGTGAACAAGCAAAAAAACCCATCTTTGAACTCATAAGTGAAATAAAGTAGGTAGCCTTAAAAAAAACCTTCAAGCGTTGCTCTCAACTGCATGTTTCTACTTAGGGAAGTCTCTATATAGCACAGCAAATTCAGCTGTTGTCATTCCTGTCTGAGGAGAGACTGAGCAACAGCATTACATGGACATAGGATATTGCATTTGGCTGAACTGGCAGAAAGCATGGGATGGCTTGGAAACACCTGTGTGCACTCTTCAGTGTGTTCAGTCACACTTCAGCAGCTCTGAAATAACTCTTCACTGTTTCAAAGCAGAAGACTTTTTGACTAGTTCGGCTAATGGGATTCACTGAAGCTTCTTGATTTTTGTGAGAGAAATAAATAGTCAGGGAACACATTTGCTTTTAGTGCATTGGCACTTGAGACTATGCACTGGGACTCTCACAGTGTCTGAATAGTATGTCTGTACTGATGGCCTGTTATCCATGCCTTCAGAAAGATACAGTGCTCAAAACATGGCCATGGAACAAGGAGCTGAAAGATGAATCTCCAGTAAATCCTAATTGCTTATGTGGAATAAGGGTGTAATTGTATTATTAATTTGAAATGTAAAGAAAAAGGCAACCTTTTCAGTTTACTGTGCATCAACACTTGGATTTTGTTTTCACTGCCCAACAAGGTGAAGATGGCTTTTACACTTGTCTCACAACGTTTTCCAATGTAGATGTTTGATTATGGTAGAATATTGAAGTAGATACTTTGCCTTCAAGAAGGTCAGAAGAAGGGTTGTACTGAGACCACAGTATCATCATATACTAAGATAAAAGGAACAAAAAGCACATGGTGTTTAACTATCCAGACAGATGGCAAATTATCCCCAGGGCAGGAGCTGGTGATAAAATCTTTTATTCATCTCTCTGGTTTTTGTACTTCAGTTCTACCTTTCCCTGCTATAGTGCTGAAGTATTGCATACTTCAGATAAAATAGAGCTATTTAAATTTAAATAAGATGAGCAAAAAGAACAGTGTGACTGTGATCAAATAGTTGTTGCCTCATCTTGTTAGTTGCAAATAGAGTAAGCCAAGCTATTGCATCATACTACTGGAACTGATAAGGGTGGTGTTGATTTAATATTTACTGTGCTTCAAAAGTCACATTATGTAAAACCTGTCAGACTGAAGCTTCTCAAGCAGCCGTGCCCTCTGGCTGCACACAGAATGGCTAAATGTCAACTGAGCACTTTTGATGAATAAACCAGTGTAGCTTTCTAACATAGCTACCTGCCGAAGTGGTTAGTTGAGAGATGCAGATGTATTATCAATTTACTCTTCCCAAACATCCTCCTCTTCCCATGTCTCTGTTTTGTGAACTGTTTAGGTGATGTAGGCAGCAAGTTGAGTGGCCACCTCCTATGCCGCTTGACTTGTTTTGTGGAGCTATGAGTGCCATATTACTGCAAACTATTGATGTAAAATGCTTTCTCTCCATGCTACTTTAGAATAATACTCAGAAGTAAGAGCTGCATCCATGAGAAAATTGAAGAGACTGATTTAATATTTTACATTGTTCTTTCCAGTCTAGGCGATCCTGTGACTATTTTTGTCTCTTTCTTAAATGAAACAGACATATATAGCCAGTGTTGTATAAAGTAGGGTATGTAGCCTGCTAACTCAACATCCCACCATTTGCTGTGATCTCTTTAGAAATGATGTCACAAAATTTCATAGGGAAAAATATGCTGGTTGGGTTTTGGTGGTGGAAAACAGCTGGTGAAATACTGCACGGGCAGTGCTAGTGATGAGTTTTTGGAGAGCATCACATGAGAGGCCATCCAGTAGCAGAGGTCTGTGATGAAACAACATGCTGCTTCTCAGTGAGCCTTCATGCAAATACTGGGTTTGATTCTGGTCTCATCTTCACTGAAGTGAATTGTCTCTTAAAATGAGGAGAGCAAGTCTAGCATTTGAGTTAAAGGAAGGAAAGCCGGAAGCAAGACCTAACCTTTTTAAAGCTACAGAAAATGTTATTTTAACTTTTTAAAAAAAAATTAAATTCTGTTATAAATTACACTGTTGTGGATTTTGTCATCTTTTTCTATCTGTAATTCTCTGTAAAATTCTCCACCCTGGCAGAAGTTTCAGAAATGCTTTTATTGTTCCCAGACCTTTGCAATGCTTTTCTTTGCAGCATTTCTCTGCCAATCAACTTCAGCATCCTTTGTGAACTCTGGGATGCTTATAAGTTAAGTAAGGTCAGCAGATGTTGCCATGGATTTTTTTTTTTTTTACTTCACGAGCTAAGGAGGAATTAAATTTGGCAGCTGTAGCTGAGATTCTTAATGATTTACATATTAACTGGACAGTGGAGTTTTTCTGTGGAAATAACAAGTCCACAGGGACTGAGTTAATTGCTGTCTTTCAGTGCAACAACCCAGTGTGATCTCTCTTCAATTCTGCGTTACTGTAAGTGTGAACCCTGGCACTAGCAAGTGCTACCTTTTCATCTAGCATTTTGAGCTTTCTTTGCGGTTATTTGTCTGAAATTATTATCTTTGTTGACACTAGTTTATGATTAACTTATTACTCAAACAGGGAAGAACAGTCTGGTTACTTGCATCTCTGTGCTTTTGATTTTGTGGGTTTTTTTTCTATTTAAAAAACAATTATTTACACCTATAAAAAAACAAAAGTAACTTGATAAAGCTCATTGGAGGGTAACTGATGTTTCTGATAAACCTCAAGTTCCCTTGTAATGTTTAATGGTTGTGTGTTTCTGTTTATGGCAGAGTGCAAAGTCTGGCGAAATCCTTTAAATCTGTTCAGAGGAGCTGAATATAACCGGTAAGAGCTACAGTCTTACAGTTTCAGGCATGGTGCTGTGCTAAGGACCTTAACTGTACTTTTCCATTAATCTTACTCAGAGATGAAAAACCAAAGCCATCTGTGGACACATGCTCATGCCAGTCATTTTTCTGTCATTTGCAAAATCTTTCTGAATGAAATTTAGATTCATGCTCATGCACTTGTTATTTCTGCCATTTTTGGTGACCTTATAAAAGAATGGAAAAGCCCAAGTGTAGTGTTCCTGGCACTGTTAATACAGTAATTTAAGCCATGTAAATGATGTCAAATGACCTCATGAATTATATCTAGGTTTCATGTAGTCTTAATGTTTGTGTGTTACAGATTTCCAGTGTGTACTTCCCAATATCCTCATAAACTTACATGCAACTACTGTTTCTCCATCACAGTTCAGTCAAATGCAGTGTATGTTGGTTAGGAGATTGGCTGGGTGAATTTTGTAGGCTATGCCTGCCTCTAAGGTCTAGAATTCTATTCTAGATTAATTTTGCTGAGTGTGACATCCTTACCAAAATGTCTCTTTTTTGGCATGTTTGCAGGTATACATGGGTAACGGGGAGAGAACCCTTGACTTACTACGATATGAATCTTTCAGCACAGGACCATCAGACATTCTTTACCTGTGACACGGATCATTTACGGCCTGCAGATGCTAGTAAGAGACCCTGTGGACAACCAGTTTTGCTATTAGATTAATGATTGCTTTAAGCTGATGAAGAAGAATGCAGTCAGACATTAGTTCTCTCTGGGAGATAAAGAATGGCAAAAGTTTGGTTATGCCTGGAAAGCTGTTGTGGTTGGGTTCCTGATATTCTAGGTCTGAACAAGTGTAGGTATAAACTATCTAATTTGTGTCCCTATTTTGTTCTGCTTTCTTGCTAGAGTAATTCAAGATACCATTTGCAAATGTAAAGACTTGGCTTTTCCTGCTGTTTCTTGCAGTGACTTCAAACATATATAGCTTAATTTGCCTCCAGCTGCAGTATGTTGAGTTACATTCTTTAGGTCCCATTTAGTCTACACTAATAGAAGATAGAGAACTTATGTAAAATTTGAGCCCTGTGTTTCATTCCCTGATGTAGTTTGAAGCTCTGTAAAAGAATAGGAGCAACACATTTATAACTGAACTTGATATAAGCAGCTTTAGTTGTGTTAATCCTTTACTGTTGACTCCGTATGCTGACATTGGTTCTGCTAAAAATGTACAGCCATGATTTTGATTGTCACAATTTGCCTCTGAATCAAAGACAAATCTTTGTCTCTTAGGAAAGGGGAAATACTGACAGTTAGGTACTCCATTCTGAGGGCATAATTACAAAGGAGAACATACTGTGCTTTTCTGACACACTATAAATGTGAATTCTGTTTTCTGAACTCAGTGGGCTAATTATGAGATAGTCTGATTAGCCTGGATGCTCTTCCATTTAACATTCACCTAAAGCAACAAACAGCACAGTAAGGAACTACAGTAAGAATCCAAACTACCCTCATATTCTGTTGTACACTCTGAAATCTACTACCCCAAGAGGAAAAGCTGTTTGTAGTTTTCACATGTGACAGTGCAGATGGCATGGTCTCTCAGCCAGATTTTTCTATGGAAAAAAAGTGTAATTAAATGTAAAAAATAAAGCTGAGTATTTGGGGCACAAGCTTATGTTGATTAGGTATCTTTTGAGTGATCACTGAGCTCTTTGAAATGCTCTGGATTGAATCCATCTGAGAGCAATAAATTCTGTTGTTAAAATGCAGTAGATTCTCCTTGGTAGTGCTGTAATGACTGATATGCCCTTGTTCTGCTTTGTTTATTAAATAGTAATGCAAAAAGCCTGGAGAGAGAGAAATCCCCAAGCTCGAATTTCTGCAGCACATGAAGCTTTGGAATTGAATGAGTGAGTGACAACAACATTAACATTTATTTCCTTTCATTTAAAAATCCATTCAATGATAGCTTAAGGCAGGGGCCTTCCTACAGCAATTTTTAACCATGTGGCAGGCCTGTCACAGGAAAGCCTACAATGGAAGGAAAAATGCACAGCTGTATGTTGTGCCAGCTACCCAGAAGGTCCTTAGGGCAGTGAAGACAATGGGAATCTTCCTGTTCATGTCAGTGGGCTTTGGATCAACATAGTGAACTGCTAATTAAGTTGCCTTCTGATGAGTATATGAAAATGCATTTATGGGTTGGAGAGTTCCCATTTGGATTTCTCAGTCATCCTCCACAGAGGCAAGAAAGAAGGGACTCATAAACACTTTGTAAAATACTGATTTCATAGTGGAAATGTGATGTCATTTTCTGGGACTTCCGATCTTTAAGTCCATTATTTTCTCAGTGAGAAGTGTAGTATTCTGAGATCCCACAAGGAACTCAGTGCTGTGATTCTTTACTGGCATACCAATCTCTGTAAGTGCTGAAAAGTGCATAGAGCAACCCTTAGGTTGCTGTCAGATATTACTGAATTCTAGAATTCTATCAACTGGAGCCTTACAGATTGTCCTTCACATGTTTCATCAGGAGGAGAAAAAGAATTCTTTCTGGACAGCAGTTTAACTGAGATTGCGTGTAGCATAAAAGGCTTTTGCAGAAGTTGGCTGTAAGCCTGTCCTTTACTATTCACATGTCACAGAATCTCAGAATGGTTGAGGTTGGCAGGGACCTCTGGAGGTCATCAGGTTCAACCTCCCTACTCGAGCAAGGCCACCTACATTGCATTGCACAGGACCATGTCTAGATGGCTTTTGAGTATCTCTAAGGATAGGACTCTAAGGACTCTACAGCCTCCCTGGACAGCCTATGCCAGTGCTTGCTTACTCTCACAGGAAGGGATGTTTAATCAGAGCCTCCTGTGTTTCAATTTGGGCCCATTGCCTAGGGTCCTATCACTGGGACACCGTTGAAAAAGTCCTGGTTCCATTGTCTTTGCACCCTTGCTTCACAATATCCTCCCTGAGCCTTCTCCAGGCTGAACAGTCCTTACTCTCTCAGCCTTTTGTAATATGTGAGATGCTCCAGTCTCTTAATCATCTTCACAGCCTTTTTCTGAATCCTCTTCGGTATGTCCATGTTCCTTTTGTATTGGGGAGCCCTGAACTGGACACTGCACTCCCAAGTGTGGCCTCATCATTGCTGGGGAAGGACCGCCTCTCTCAACCTTCTGGCAACTCTCCTAATACAGCTCAGGATGCCTTTCACCTTCTCTGCTGCAAGGCACATTGCTGATTCACAGTTAACTTGGTGTCCACCAAGGCCCCCAGCTCCTTTTCTGTAAAGCTGCTTTACAGTTGGTGACCCACATCAAGTAGTGGTGCACGGAATCTTGTTTCACCTGGACCATTGTTTCCTGTTCCTCAGCTAATGACTGTGAAATGCAGCTGGAGGCAACTACGACCACATTCTGTTTCAGTGTAAAGAACAATCTTAGCGACAGTGTGCATTGTATAAGGAAGAAGTCAATAGGCTATATACTACTTCACTTCAGCTGATAATGTGTCCAAGCTGGATGAGGTGACTTTGGCAATGCATTTCACCTTTCTGTGTATTCCTAAAGATGTTTTCCTGTTTTGGGGAGTGGTGTGGGTTGCTTTTGTGGTGTTTTTTAATTTCTACAATCACACTAATGATCTGTTCTTTGCATATCACAAGTGCTATAGTCTCTGGATTCCTTTCATCTTTCTCCATTATAGCATTTTTTTTTAAAAAGTGTCTTGGTTTCGAGGAGTTCTAGTCATGTAGGCCACTACTGCTTGGTGTGAGACAGTGCTTTGTTTTCTGAAATAGTTAGCAGCAGGTTTACTCAGGTGGTTGAGTGGTAAGAGTACCTGCAAATGAGAGTTATGATCTTTTTGCTATAGTATTTATTCATCAGAATAGTGCACCAGAAAGGTACATGGACAAAATTCCATTGCCTCTGTATTTGGTACATCCTTGCCAGTCTGCATGTCTTTGTATAGCTTTTATTTCATGCAACTTTCTTGTGTTTTTTCCTCAGTTTTGTTTGTTTGTTTATTTTTTTGCAGGTGTGCTACTGCCTATATTCTCTTGGCTGAAGAGGAAGCGACAACAATTGTAGAAGCAGAGAAGCTATTCAAGCAAGCACTGAAAGCTGGAGAAGGTTGTTACAGGCGCAGTCAGCAGTTACAGCATCATGGTGCCCAGTATGAAGCCCAACACAGTAAGTTACTTTGTAGAAAATAGTTATTTCTAAAAGGGGGAGAAGTTCCAGAGAGTTCTTTGGGCTTTGTTGTTTGTGTGCCTTTTTTTTTTTTTTTTTACTCTCAGCACTGTGTGTTAAGTATTTAAAGTTGAATGGAATATGACCTAAGAGTCAGAATATTCTGTTCCAATGCTTTTGCTTGATTTTGTTGCTGAGCTAGCAATGCTCAGATTACAGATGCACCTTTTCTTTGTCATGCAGAAAATACTGTAGCTCATACCTAACAGGAAAGAAAAGATAGCAGAACCAAAAGGAGTACAGTACTCAGAAAATGCTGGACACTGCTTTAGGAAATTACACTGAGGTGCCTTAACACATAGGCTCATGTTGTGAGCCAGGTAGCAAACAATGATGGAAACAGGAGTGAAGTGATTCTCGTCCAGCTTTCTTCAATTAGCTGTAAAGATAAATACGTGCACCACATTGTTCTGTGTAAAATTTAATGAGGCCCCTTAACAACTGTGACACATGAAAAGTTTGTTGCATACATTAAGAAAGGTCACAGAAACATAAGAATTAACAATTGGAATGGCACAGTGCTCTAATTGAAAGTCTAGATTTTATTTCTTTAAAATTTTGAATAAACAGATTCAGTTGCTCTGATTGTATACACTAGATGCTTCTTAAGCCTAAGAAAATGCAGGATAGATAACTGCCAGTAAATGAACAAAAAGAAATAAAGCAAACAGTCTAGGTTATTTGTAGTTTACAATGGCTACCTCAGGTGAAAAATAATACCAATGAATTGCATAAATGTGAGCACTAAGATACTTTGGTGTCTTCGTGTTTCTCAGGGCCTGAATTCACAGCCTCTGGCTATCTCACATAATTTGAAGATTGCTGATAAAAATTGTACATATTGAAATCACCTCCGATGTCTGATTTCGAAAGTCTACACAAGTCTGTACCTGACAACCTGGGCTTTTATAAAGCCAGGTATACTACTTGGGAGTAGTATTTTAAACATTTGTTGGTTATAAAGTGATATTTAGGATGATTTGCTTATTTTTGGTGAAAATAAAAATATAGAGCAGCTGAGCCCTTGAAGCAGTTTTGAGGCTCTAGTAGGCTTATGGTTGTCTGTGAAACCTTAATTTGTGCACTCAATCCATCCTGAGTGCAGAAAATTAGAGAGATTTTATGAAAAATTTACACGATGCTTATGTCCAAGATAAGCTAAGTGGTTAAGTTTTTCCAAGCAAATACAAGCATGGTATTTTCATAATTTCTGTTTGGTAGATGGCTACTGTCAATATCATAGCTGATGCCCTGAACATTCATAATTACATCAGAGGAAGTAACTAGTCAAATTACAGAATTAAGTGTATTGTCACAATGCAGGAGGGGCTGAAAAGTGACTGCCAGCTCTCACTGTGGCTTCAGGAGAGGCTAGATCATCACACATCTTTATATCAACCAGTCTTCCTTTGATAATGTCAATGTGCACCCACAGAAGTTAGAGAGGTTCCCACCTCAGATGCTGCCTTTAGCACAGGGTTTCAAATTGGACTGTCTCAATTATATGCTGGACTTCTGCAGGGTTTACAGAGGTGAGGAGCTCAGCTATCTTTAAAGAAGGACCACAGACATGTTTTGCAGTTACTCTGGGTTCTGAAGTTGACTTTGACGTGGGAAGTGGGCATTTAATCTTCTACAGGTGAAAAACACTATGCCTGTTTCTTGAAAAAAATGACATAGTGTTCTGATGTTTCTGTTAAATCCTGTGTTTCATCTCCTTCACAAGGTATTTTATGCTAGACTGTGAATTTAAAAAGTAAATAATTACTCATATAGTACCCAACTTAACCTCTTTCAAAAGGTACTAATTTATAGAAAGCATGGGCAATCCCCTTTATAAAGTGGCTTATGTTATGCACCCTCAAATTATTAGTCACCTCAGAAAATGTTGGCCTGGAAGGTTATCTTGATTCATAGTAACTTAATGCCTTTTGACCATTCCTTCTGAAATGACTGAAAAGGAGGTTGGCCTGAAATGTATCTCTCTTAGCTACACTATGTAAACACACAAAACAGGTGTAACAAATTGTTTATGAAATACATAAGAATCAGTATAGAGATAAGGAATTACATAATATAAAATACAGCTATTTATTTTTAATTCTAAAGTTAGACCTTTCCACCTGCTGCTTAATCTACCTGAAAATTCTAAATTTAAAATTATTTGGAAGTACTTGGAATGTTTTCAGCACACATTTTGTTCTTATTGTGGAAGACTTGAAAATATTAGGGACAGACTAAAATCTTTACAGACTGCATACTGCACACAAAGATAATTCATAGCAGAAGTCTTGTATTTTCATGATACAGTAATTTTATAGGTGATGAGCTGTGCATTAATTTCTTGCTGGTCTGGAGGCATGTGAAGAAATTTACATTGGAATTACAGGGAAGAGAGCAAGTGACAGTTCTCCAAGAGAACAATTATTCCAGTTGTTGCCATCTTTGCTGTTAGTGCAATCTTCTAACACAAAGGGCTGTCATATCTAAAACAAGTTAGTTTGCCATCCATACTTAGCAGTGTGAGGAATTTGAAGATGTGAACTGGGTAACAAGTAAAGGCTCTCTGAACAGTTCAGGGTATGCTTTTCTTCATAAGAAAAAGACTGTTAGAAAACGAGGGTTTGTTTTACTACCTCTCCTTGAATTAACTTGTGCATCATAACTTACAAGAAATGTAGGATATAATGTACATTTCTGTGGATGCCCTTGTCTTAGCCATGTTTGTGAACTGGGAAGTAATTTAGTGCTCTCTGTGTGTGAACACAGAGGTTCTGTATCAGTGTTAATTTCATAGGGCTTCTCCTTGCCTCAACTGATTACTTGATGGTCTGTACCTTACTGTGTTCTCTCAGTGGTCTATACACTACAGTATTCATTCTACCTTTAGATCTGCTGGTAGAAGGCCAACCAATGGATCCTTATTTATGCGACTGTACATCTGGAGTAATTCATTGATTTCAGTGATGCTATGCCACATCTAAATCAGCAGAATTTGCTAATCTTTTCATTATTGTGAAAGCATTGATAATAGTGCCTAACAAAAACCAGTAAGAAAGTTGCTTCTTTTTGTCTTGGAATATTAATCTTTTTTTAATCTTTTTTATCTTGATACTGTTTCTTTTTCCTCTTATACAGGAAGGGACACCAATGTGTTAGTTTATATTAAGAGGAGGCTGGCAATGTGTGCAAGAAAGCTGGGAAGGACCAGGGAAGCAGTGAAAATGATGAGAGATGTAAGTTTGGTTTTGTTTCATATGTGACACTTAGATAATAGTTGCATAGAAATGACACACATTTGCTTACAAGCATCTATTCTTGCAGCATGCAGCACTGCTGATACTCATTTTGTATGTGTAATGTACATAAAAAATTAAGAGATCATTTATAAAGTTGCAAAAGGAACACTAATAAGTCATAAAATACCACATGAACAGTTGCCCACGCCATACTGAATTTCCAATCCTGGTACATGTGCAATGGAGTGTAGTGTTTCATTATTTGATTGCGAAGTTAACATAATTTTTTTTTTCTCCCTGAAGCATATAACAAATGCTACTAACTTAATAGACAGGTATTAAGTGTTCTGTTTCCTTCCTGCAAAGCTCTGTGCATTGTTTACATCATACTATTCAGACATGAGGACAGTGTTGTTAATTCATGCAAAGCCTATTACTCAGAAGTCAAAACCAAGTAATTAATCTGTAATGAACTGATTTCCTCCTGAGATGGGGGAGGACTATATCCCTGTTTTGTTGGCAAGGAGTTACCAATGCTAATCATAAGTCAGTAAGCTATAAATTTGACACTTCAAACAGCAGCTGTTTTGGGTATGACAAGAAGGGTAACTGTCCACGTAAGGCACGGTATATTTCAAGTATGTAGAAAGCTTGAGTTTAGAGATAGCTGTGAATGTCCAGTATTTCTTGAGATTCCCTGAATAAAGATTAGGAACACAGTGCTTTGAGGAGGTGACTTTTCTCACTCAAGGTAGCAAGTCTGTCACAGGAGAAACGAACCCTGGAGTTCTGGGAAGGTGATGGTAAATGTCTTTACCAGCTTCCTGTGTTCTCCTTTCTTACACTTTGCTTTCCACCTCCCACAAAAGTGGGGTAGACTTGAATCCAGCAAGATAAGAATTCTGCAAGTTAAGCTGAGGACTTTGATTTTAAATGCGTTTCATGGAATATCAAGCCAGAATGAAGCACCTGTAAAGTGTGCTTTAAGCAGCCCAGACGAATAGTCCTGAAATCTGCCTAGTGAAAAGGGAAATTCTTGATGCAAGTCAGGGGAAAGTTTAATGCAAAAAGGCAAGTTACCTTTCTCTGAAGCTAAGGCACTTGCATCAACAGCAGTAGGGCAAGTATGTCTGCCAGCCTGGAATCCAGAATCCAGCATCTTCTGAAACCAGGGTACTCATTAATATGTTTTGAAAACATTGAGCTGAGTTCATCATAGTAATGCAAGTTCTCATGCTAAATCTGTGAGATGGCAATTGGTGAGTAACTTTCTTTCCAGTCTCAAGCTGGAGTTTTTCAGGAACACCACTCTCGCTGCCCAGAATCACAAGGCTCCTAGACAGAGGTGTTGAAAAACAGCTTGTCAGAAACACAGCCATTGCGCAGCTGGGAGTGTGAGAAAGAGGGATGAGGAAGAAAGACCTAGCTTTGGACTCTTGTGGTCAACTGGGAGAATGCTGATTTCAAAAATGTTTCCAGTTCAGCCAACTCCACTACCTCAACCCAGGCACTTTGGGATAAGTACTGAAATGTTTGGGGACAAACATTGGAATTCTAAGCTCTGGCATTAATATACAAGAAAGATAAAATTTTGAATTTCACATTCAAATGTCACACATCGTAATTATGGCAACTTCTGGAGCTTACTGTGGGTTGCTGAGTGTGTTTTGTGATTTGTAGATAGGACTATGGAGAACAGATAATCTGTGAAGTTTTCTGGTGATGTCAGTGTGCATGGTTAGATGTGTATGCAGAGCACTGGATTCATGGATGTGGGTGGTCCATATAGTCCTAGGTTTTTTATGCAATGTGAAGCCCACCATGCTTGCTTTATAGTGAATAGCTTATTCTGTCACTAGAGACAAAATGATGTGCTAAGTTAGTGTGGATCTTGACAGGCAACAATGACAGGGAGACTCACATTCATCATTTGTTAGAAACTTGAAGGCCAAAACCAGCGCTCCTCTGTAGGAACATTTTACAAAAATGGAAGGACTCGATGCAAGACAAACAACGTATAAACATACAAACTGATACATAGAAACACTAGGTCAAATCCTCAGAACTGGATTTAGATGTCTCTAGAGTTTTTTGTTGTGAGCAAGCAGAGCTGAGAATTAGCAAGTCCGTAGATGAAATATAAAAGCAGCAATATCTCTAGGTCGCAGCTCCAGTACACTGGGAAAGAGTAGGGTCAAGTCAGCTTTGCAGATGCTTTTCTTAGCCTGACTTGGAGCTACTTTCTGATTAATATATATCCTCCAGTTCTTCATAGAAGACATAAATAATGTACTTACAAAGAAATTTGAAGAACATTAATGTGTCATTGAAAGTTTCTATGTGATTGATGAGGGAGGGGATTAATTTATTCACCCTAAATAGAATATGAAGAATATGTTGGCTAGGGACTGCTCAATCTAGCAGGGGACAGAGGGTGGAGGCCTTGTTTGTGTTTGAAAGATTGAAAACAGATTTCTCAATACATGGAACATGATGGAAATGAAGTGTTAAGAGGTTCATGACACCATCTGGGAAATATGATTGGGATGTAGCAAGTCCTTGCCACTTTGACAAAATAAAAGATTTAAGAGTGTTTAATTCTGAGCATATACGAGGCCATCTTGAGGACATTATTGATGGATTAGATTGTTTTACTTGAATTTTATGTAAGAAAATACTTAGATCCTGCTTAAAACACCTTAATGGAAAGCAAATGAGTTGTTGGTGACAAGATTTTGCATTTTTGGTTATATACACTGCTGACAGGAAAATCATATTCTTTAGTATTATATTGAAGATATTTCAACCTGAAATTTAAGAAAGTTTTTTAAAACTGAGTTAAACTGGGGGTGTGGGGGGGTAACTTTAAAATAATAGGTTAGGAATTTCTCTTGCTCTGTGATTGATTTTGAGGTAGCGTTTTGCTGATGGCTTTGTTGCTTGGATGTCATTCCTTTACTTGAGCTGAATTATGAACTTGTAATTGTCATGGAAGCATGTAATTGAATCATACATAGGTGTTGCTTTTGCTTGTATTTCTGGTGATAATTATTTACTATATTTTGCTATAGAAACCAACAGCTGTCGCTGTTTGTATACATTGACTCAACTTGTGATCTCATTTTGATTAGTGCATGGTTGGAATAGCTCCAGTCTAGTCAACAGAGTTATTCCAGTTTTATTCCTTTTTATACAGAGCATAATGTGGTCTGTGAGGGAGCTAGTTCACTTTTACTGTCCCTCAGGAAAAATCTACATTGGTGGTTGTTTTTTTCCTGTTATGCTAATTATGTTAGGGGGATTTTAACTAGTTTCTTCTGAATTATATTAGAAATATTCATATGTGCAGAGGTGAAAGGCCCTAATGGTGGCTGTAAGGAATCTTCAGTATTCCTTCAAATTTAATCTGTTATTGCAGACAGTGTTGCAAGCTCATAGCTATATGCTGGTGAGCAAGAGTAGCCTTTTATTCCAGCTGCTCTCTGCCTGCTCACCATTACAATGGAAGAAAACAGAAGTGTGCTGGACTTGCATTTTGTGTTCTTCATTGATTAAAAACAGAGGGGATGTGGAAGGTATGCAAAGGCACTTTGATCTATACTTTGCAGGCAACTGCTTAAGTAACTGCACTACTGAATTGAGGAGCAGACAGACATGGTACTTCCCTCGTCTGGGTCACTGGAGTATCAAGGTGAAAATACACAGTTATGAAAGTAAATTATTAAACAAATTAGAGCTTCTTTGGATTGTCTTGCAAAACATTTGGACTGTGGAACATGCTTTCATTGAAGGACAATGTATGTTTAGAAAAGAGAAGGGCAATAGGCAGAGGGTGTGCTAGCTCTGATCACTTACCGATTCAGATTGAAGATAAAAGAAACTTATTCTAGAGTGTTCTTATGTCCTGCCCCAGGGCTCTGCATTCCTCTGAAGACTGCTTTGTAGTCTTAACAAGTATGTGATTCACTGTGGATTTGAAGTGTTCCACTTGCTTTGCAGCTTTGTTTAGAAATGAGTGAGTTTTAGGGAGAGAGGAGACACTCCAAGGCTTTCTTCAACTCTGCAGAAGGACAAAAGCACCTTTTAAAGGTCAAAAAAGTACATTTTACTTCTGGGATCTGTCATATCTGCAGAGAAGTTACTCTTCAATTCACAGAAAAGGACCTTGCCGAGGATAGTTCAACTGAATGTGTTTCTGTGTTCATCTCTGTGCCCACCTGCAGTCTCTAAATGCATGTTTTGTGCCACAGGATATGCTAGGGCATTATCAGTACCTAAGCAGCTTCTGCTGTTAGAGCACTGCATTCTTATCAGTGGACTGCTTGATAAGTTCCTTAAGCACTCAGGCTGCCCTAAGCATTTAAAATGGTTTAAGAGGTTGTTTCACTTGAAGGCTTCAAAAGGATGCTCAACTGTACTAAATCAATTTTAATGATAGGATTAGGTCGGGGTTTTATTTTTTTATAATCAGTGGTATTAGTGTGGTGTGATGGTTCTGGAAGTCTGTCATATTTTCTTGGCAAACACTTTTACTGGGCTTTCAAAAAGGTTTTCTGCTTAATATTCTCTTGAATATTCTCATTTGCTTTGCTGATTTGCTCTTGATGAATGGGTATATGTAGCCAGGACAGTGTTCTGCACCTTGAATTATCAAGCTGTGTGAAACAGAGTATTAATTGCTAATAAAGATGTTATCTCTAGCAACTTAGCTTCTGCCGCTACTTGCCTTGGCAGCTGCTGTCTCTCTCCCAAGTATTTCTGTGCTTGAGGCAGAAATTAGTGAGTCAGATTCTTTGGCTTGTATTACTTAGGTTGGATTGAGCAGGCTGTTCTGCCTTGAGTGAGATTCAGGTTTTATTAATGCCTGTGGCAGTTATTTAAAGTACCATTTATTAAAATTTGAAGGAAAAGTGCTTCTTAGTTAAGCGATGCCAAGAGTTACAGGTTTTAGAAGAGTGCTAGTCTTGTGAATGATGACATTTACCAGTCTCCACACAGGGGTATCTTCAGTTAATTCTGTTCTGACACACAGGCACTGCAATAATAGCAAGTGATAAATGTTGATTTCAACATTTCCATGTAGTTGTTTTATCACAGATTCACGTGTTACTGCTATGTGGGAGGGGTGAACTGGAGGGAAGTTCTGTGATTCCCCTAAAGGTGTTTATCCCTTGCCTTTACCTGCATGTGATTCAGACCCCTTTTTGTCATGTCTGTGATCTTGCATAAAATGCTCAAAAACTAGAAATTTGGGGACTACCATCTAAACAAAATGGTAATGTTTCTCATTTAAATTATGAGTGTCTAGCACTGTGATTGTAGTAAGGTGGGATGTAGTCTTAGAATATAGTCACGTAGTCTTGATAGGAGCCCTGGTAACTTGTACTCTTTTCATTCTGCCTTCTTGCATCACTCCATGTTCAGGGGTTTTGAATTACCCTCTATTTATGCTCTTTCATCTATCTGGAATCTCCAAGCTTATTTTTGAGCTACTAGAAAGTTTCCTCAGTGTAATTTAATTTAATAATCTACTTCTAAAAATATGGCAACACTTCTGCAAAAAGTACTTTGGGATGATGCAAATAAAAGAATGTTTTTGAAGAGGGCTGTGAGCAATGACTGTCTTTTCATGCTTTATGAAGCTGCTAATCCTTGATGTAGTGAACGTAAATTATCAGTGTTACTACTTCTATGCAATATGATTATTTAATAGTAAATGTACATCTGAAACAACTTGCACACTTCTGGTTTTGTGTCACAGCTGTCTTTAAAATTTTGTTTATTCCTGAAATACACACATTTTAATAATGTAGTCCAAATAGCGGCATTTTTTTAACTATATACCTTAAACAAGTCATGCTCTGAAAGCTTTAAGTAAGAGAGAATATAAAGACTGTATTCTGGTATATTTCCTTAGAGTTTACATATTTGGTAAAGTACTTTTCGTGTTGTTGACTCATTGTTAATCCTACATTGAAGAGAAGTCATGAGATCTGTATTGTGGAGCACTAAAGTTAAACTTACATTTGCCAAATTAAAAATGGAGTGTTGACAAATTCTATACCTGTGCTTTCGCACAGTTAGTGTAAACTGGATCTGGGTTCTGACGCTTCAGCCATTCGATGACTTGTCAAATTCCCTGAATTCCACATATGGATGAAAATACATGAATCATGCTGATAATAATTTCCAAGCTCCAAAAAACCAGGATCTGGTAGACTTGGATTCTTAGCTTCTACGTCTGTGAGCTGTGAAAGACTAACTACAGAGCTGCTTCCAAACAAAACAGAGATTATTTGCCAAAATAAACAAAATGCATGAAATGACAGAATCCTACTTTTGTTAGAATTATGCAGAACTTTAATTTCAGGTATGTCCAGTGTAGTTCAGATCATTTACCAAGTTTGAGAGCTATGAGAGTGTCTGTTTACATGACATGAATCCCACTTAGAATGAGACTGCACTGGAATTAATTGCTCTTTACAGACAGGAGTTAGCCTCATTTTTAAGCATCTGACATTGCTAACAGAGCCTTTTTGTGTGCTAGCCTTAGACTGCTGAAAATGTTTCTTACCTTCTGTCCTTGCCAGGTGATTTGGCCAGGAGAAAACTCAAGCATCTTATTAATTATCTTAACTATCTTATTGTACGTCAGGGAATCAGCATGGAGTGACATGTTGCAAATGCCTCAGGCCCAGGGTAAGCTTCATTCAGAGCTCAGACATCTGGAGGTTCAGCTGTAGACAACGAAGCTCACAGAAATGGTGGTTTCTGCGTTTTTACTCAGAAACAGCTTACAGTTTTGCTTGGGTTAACAGTTCTTACAGATTACAGGTCATATACCAGAAAGCAGTTTATGCAGAGCACTTGTGAAAGTAACAGTGTTATCCATACTGTATGTTTGATTCTTCAACTGTTGGTGGACAGTTGCACCTAGGAGACAGCCGCCTCAGTCATTTTACTATTTCAGACATCTACTGTGGGAGCAGATGCAGGCTGGTTAAGGTTGCAACAGTTTCACTGCTTGCATTTACCAGCTCTTGTTTGCTTGTTGTTCTTGGTCCTTCATCTTAAGCTGAATTCACTTTTCATATTTATGAATGTATTCATTTGAGTACATTAATCTAAAACTGTTCATGCTGGTTTGTTGAGCTGACACAGTTACAAGCAGTGACAAATGCTTGCATGCACTGCTCACAAAATATGTGACCGTGCATACAGCCATAATGCAAATGGAGAATAAATCTGTCAACACTAGGTTATATATAAGATTATTTATTATCCACCTCTATGTTCCCTTGTGTCCCATAATCCAGTTGTAGGCATAAGCTGTAGCTTAGAGTTGTTTTCTACACAAACAATGTATCATTGCTAATTGATGCATGATGTTAATGTCATCACAGGGAGAATAATGGAACTGGGAGAATAAAGCTATATTCCTTAACAATGTTTCAAAAATTAGATCAAAATGAGGAAATTATGATGACTGAGATATTCTCAGAGAAGGGAGTCTTCTTCATTAAGCTGTTCTTTGGGAGATAAAACTTGTTTCGCATCCAATAAACCAGACTGGATTTCCTTATACTGTAAAGCTTTTTTTGAGATCGTCACATTTTCATGTCCATCACAAAATCACTGAACCTACACCCTGCAGTATGGATAGGGTGAGTCTGGATATATGGCCCTCAAAGGACTAATTATAAGATATTCAGTTGTGTCAGACTTATTTTCAGAATATTTTGCAAACATGTACTCCCAAAATATTATTTCTCTTAAAAAAAAAAAAAAAGTTATTATTTATCTGTGAAAGCTACCATTTCTGTATGTTTCCAATATGCCTAGTGAATCTTCAGTTAAAATCAATTCCACTTTCTACACGTTTATTGTTTCCCCAAAAAACATGCAGAGCATCTAGTACAGATTATGGGCTAACCTGGCCTCAGGTCTGAATTTCACCAGTAGAAAATATTTTTACCAATACAGGTTCAAGGTATCTTGTGAGCTTAGGTTTGGTATGATTGTTGTTCGATAGCTATTTGAATATCCTCACAGTGTTAGGAGGGAATGGGTTCCTAGCCATGTGGTGTCCATTTTCACGTGGTATGAAAATAAGCTTTGTTCAGTGGAAGACAGCTCTTTCCTACCATCTGAGAAACCAACTGACTGGAATTTCACAATGAAACTTTTAGCCCTAACTCTAATGTTTATGTAAAAAGCTGTAGTGACTCCATTGAGAAATCTCAAGGGCTGTATTTGATGACTATCACTTGAAGTGTGGAGAAATCCAGTAACACAGCCTTCTTTTTTTAAGCGCAGTGCTTGCCACTCAAATGAAAGCATTTGTTTGGTTACTGTAAAGACATATAGAAAATTAAAATTGATAAGCCAAATGATTTTGCAGATGTTCGTCTGTAGCTTCACAGAAAATAAAGCTTTGTGTGCAAAGGGAGGCCTGGCTTTTAAACTAGAGCCTGAGTTAGATCTTGATGCTGTATGTGTTTGGGGAGCTCAGAAGTGTGATCATCTTACGATCTGCGATAACTTGCCTGTCTTTACGTCTCTGTGTGGAGTATGAACCAGCCTCCCTCTCCATCTGCTAGGAAGGGGAGGGGACCAGGCTCATGGTTGAGTCTCTGTTGTTTCTTAATGAGACATATGCAGAGCATTTGGCCTGGCCTGACCATCCCGAGGGCCTGCATTGCAACCTTTATAGAAGTGGCTTAACTTTGTGGAAAGCTTCTCAAAACCTGAATTTTTACTTAGAGGCTTTTCATTTTTTTGTAGCTACAGTATCAACTGGGTTAGAATCATAGAATGGTTTAGGTTGGAAGAGACCTCAAAGATCATCCAGTTCCAACCCCCCGCCACAGGCAGGGACCCCTCCCACTAGATCAGGACGCTCAAGACCTCATCCAGCCTGGCTTTGAACACATCCAGGGAGGGAGCAGACACAACCTCCCTGGGCAACCTGTTCCAGTGCCTCACCACCCTCACTGTGAAGAATTTCTTCCTAACATCCCGTTCAAATCTCCCCTCCGCCAATTTGAACCCATTCCCCCTCGTCCTGTCATTACAAAACCTGGTGAACAGTCCCTCCCCAGCCCTCCTGTAGGCCCCTCTAAGATACTGGAAGGTTACTATAAGGTCTCCCCGAAGCCTTCTCTTCTCCAGGCTGAAAAGCCCCAACTCTTTCAGCCTGTCCTCATAGCAGAGGTGCTCCAGCCCTCTGATCATCTTTGTGGCCCTCCTCTGGACTCTCTCCATCAGTTCCAAGTCCTTCCTGTGCTGGGGGCTCCAGAACTGCACACAGTACTGCAGGTGGGGTCTGACTAGAGCAGAGTAAATGGTTCTTAATGTTTGACCTTTCCCAGAAGAAACTTTTGTTAGCTCTTGTCGCTTCAGAAGCCCAGCAGTCCAGACAGTGACCTTTATTCTGCTGCTGCCTTAAACAGAGTTTATCACTCTAACAGAATACAATTAAAATAGGAAAAACAATCAGTGAATTATGTCAGCGAGAAACAAAGAACCAGAGTAAATTTTTTTTACTGGGTACAGTACACATATAACTATCTGCTTGTCTTCCTTTTCTTCACTGATGCAAGGAATGTTATTCTGACAGCCATTATTCATTCTCAATGAGCGGGGATAATCTTACTTAATCCCTTGGAGGGGTTTCTCTGCAATATGTTCATTCTGAACTTTAAATCAATACTTACATAGGGCTGGATTCTGTCGTGCTTATTCTTGCCAAATAGTAGCTTCTTCTGTTAAAAATTGCAATAGTGAGTAAGGACAAGAATGAAGAGAAACAAGGTCTGTGCTGCATCCTAAATGGATGAATCCAACTACATGAATTTTGACCTGCAGGTTTTTTTATTCATGAGCAACAACTTAATTTTTTAATTTTATTGCTGAGTCCTTCCACTTACCTAGATGAGCTCCAAGGCTCGTGGTACAGTTTTTTGAAAACTGGAGGACAAGGTGTGCAAACTGTACAATTTCATTTGTGTGGGTTTTTTCATAGGTTTAGGTCCGGTCATTGAAACTAGGACCTGATTTATGGCCATTCCCTTACCACCAACATAAAAAAAGTCAGTGAACTCTTTCAGCTGCTGTCTTAGGGATCATGAGTCTTGTTAGAATTTTATAAAATAATTTAAAACACTGCTATCCTTGCCTTGCAGCAAAGTCACTGTTGTCCAAATGGCCAAGTTTAGACAGACTATCCTTTATGGTCCGGACAGTTCCTGTATTTACTTATGACAGACATTAACACAAAGAGTACCATTCTCTGTGTTTGCATCCCTGTTTACCCATTTATGTGTCTTACCTAAGAGAATGAAGAAGCTCCTGTGCATTACCTGTTTTTCATTTTTCTAAAGCTCTTGGTGAATTTCCCTTTTGTTTCAGTCCTGTTGCGTTTTTAGTTGTTGTTGTTGGTTCATTTATTTGGGTTTGATTGTTTTTATATTACTCATTTTGTGAGATTAAGATTTACTGGCTCTCATCAGTTTCTCTAGATCTTCAAATGCAGGTTTATTAAGTAACAGAGTTTTCAGGTCCAATTTAGTATCTTCAAATTGAGCAAGGCTGACCTTGAATAATTTTCTTTACTTTTCTTGTTATAGTATTTCTGTTCTCGTAAACCATCTTGGAGAGATTGCAAATGGTAGTCTTTTCCTGTAGCTATCCCAGTTCTATGCTGTGTGGGACATTTTTGTGCTAATGTGTGTCGTGTAGGCAGTTACAGCCATAAAGAGCACACAAGTGAGCAAAGATCTTTTAACACTTAAGTTCTTCACTCTGACAATAACATTTAATCAATTCTGCAGTAAAAACCAGGGATGCTTCTAATAAGTGTGGCTTTGAAAATGAGATGCAATAGATTATCAGCTTCAGTCATTTGAATCTATGCAGACACAGAAATCGAGGATGTTGAAGAACAAATCTCTTCATAAAGGCATTTAAATGTAAAAGGATTATTTTAACTACATGTTTCATTCAGTCTGGATGGATTCTTTAGTTGCAGATGGATTCTTTAGTTACAGTGTATATTGTTGCTGCCTTTTCCTTCTTCTTCTTGTTTTTTTTTAACATTGACTACAATTTCAGGATCCACAATTACACATCCTAATATCACATACTTGATTATATACTTGCACATATGTAAGTTGATCTCATTTGATTTTATTCCTTTTTTTTTCCTTCAAGATATTTTCTGTTACTTACACTAATATACCAGAGAGGTGCTGTATAACTTACTACTGATATACAGGAGCTGCATGGTTAAGATTATTTTCCTGTACAATAAGATAAATCTTCACTTTTCAGAAAAGCCTGTTAATTTCAGAACAGTTAAGTATTCAGGCAGCTGTGTTCTTGGATTTGATTAATTACATCCTATATAAAGCAAGTCTTGTCAAGAAATCTGACTCATTGCTGATTAAGAGCTCAGAAATTTCTTAGATAATAGTCAACTCTGAGAAAGAGCCAAGAACAAGGGAAACTGAGGGATTTTAACTTGGTGTTGGTTATTTGAGTGCATTTTGAGCAAGAAGCCTCTCCCCATGTTAATAATCTAATCCTTTCATATGATTTTTATTTTAGTTGATGAAGGAGTTTCCTCTGCTCAGCATGTTCAACATTCATGAAAACCTACTAGAGGCTTTGTTGGAACTGCAAGCATATGCAGATGTCCAGGCAGTCTTAGCAAAGTATGATGGTAAGTTCATATATATTTATATCTTCTCTATGTGGTATACACAGAAGCAGTGTTTCTAAGTCAAATTCTTAAAATTTACAGTGATTGACACAAGCTCCATCGATTGCCTTACAGAGTCCTTAATCCAAAGAGTAAACATGGTGCATTTTTATTTCCACCAGTGCTTAATTCATTGTACAGGGTAATGAAGCTCACTTACCAGAAGCTCTTCAGTGCTTCCTTTGCGTTCTGTTGATGTTTAAAGAATAGCTATTTAGATTCTGCAGGTTTTTTATTGCATGCTATTCAAATCTTGTCTGAAAAAAGAGTTACCAGTTCCCCTGTGGACTTTTCTATGAATGTTGACTTGGTAGCATACAAGTGCGTTACAGGCTTTAATTGGTATAACTTTATGACAATCTAGTATCAGATTCATGTCTTATGGGGAAAACTTGTGAAGTTCAGAAAATTAGGTGAACTTTCCACAGTAGTTTTCAGTATTTTTCCGTAAGAATTAGTTTATGCAGCATTACATCTCACTTCTTATGTTCAAGTCACAGCTCCTGTTAACTTCAGCTTTAGCCTTTTGAACTTAAATTCAAGACACCAGGGTCTCAAAAAGAGAAAGGACAGAATGAGAAGCATTGAATCGCATCATTTATTTAGTGTAATTTAAAAGGAGTTTCCTTGTATTGTATAGAAACCTTGTAACAGAAACAAGAATACAATCAAATTCTCCTGATCAGCATTCATCAACCTGCACAGTGCCATTCTTCATCTCTTCCTGTATTCCCTGCAACAAGTGAATCTGGAATCCTGCAGCTTTCAGTTTTCAGTTGAGTTATTACAGGGTCCTTGTTCATCCTCAGAAAAGTCTCATTCTTTGCACTGGACTACATCAAGAGAGTTTATGTAAGGAATATTCTGTAATTGTGTAACAGAAAATTAGATCATAACACACATGAATCACGTAACTGAATTAAGTAGAATCAGTAGCCTTAATTTTGATCTTTCTCTGGGTCATCTTGTAACCTTTGAAATATTCTTCATTACTAGCTCTTAGAGCCTTTCTTGTGTTCTTTGAACAGAGATTTTTAAGGCTTGTAACTTCCAAAGTTAAAAAAAAAAAGATAAATAGGTATCATTTGAGATACTGCTGTATAAATGGCTACCAGTATCTGCTCTCAAGCTTATATCCGTAGTGCTTAGGCCACTCTTTCTCTTTGATTCTTTGAAGGAATTGTCTTTTCCAGCCTTTGTTTAGTTTATCCCGTCTGTTTATCTACTGAATTGTCTCTCTTTTGCATGGTCAGTTTCAGCTTTTTTTTGCTCCCACCTCCTACCAGAGGCTCCTTGTTCAGACAGTACTGCTCATTCCCACTTCCATTCTTCTGCCTTTCCTACCTGCCTATCCCAGTCTTCCTTTTGAGGCAGTGATAGTCACAAAGCATCTACCCCTCCCACTTTGCAATTTCTGCCTTACCAGGAATCTTTTCTATCTACCATTTTCTCTGTGGCTTCTGCTGCATTGCCTGAGTGCCAAAAAGCAGAACATTATGAGCCCACACAGACAGAGGCATCTCACTGTCAGCCCAAATACTTTGCCCCATATCATCATGTGGAACAGTAGCAAGAAGATGATGCAAGCTGATTCTTTGATGAGCCAAGAATCTTTGGAGGGTATAAACAAAAATATTGCAGAAGCTTCCACTGAACATGTGCTGCTTTCTTGTAGCATCTTGTAATTTAATACATTAAAAAATATTTTAATGAGACTAGCAATAGACCACTGACTTGATACTGACACAGTCATCCTGCCACATTTCAGACCCGTAACAGTAGGCTGTCACACACTGAGGTTATTTAATGAAAGCTGAATAAGCAGCTGATCACATGCAACATTAGTGGTAGCCATGGCTACCAGTCCAGTCTGGAATGTTTTCAGCTCTTTCTGGAGTCAAATAATTATAAATAGAGATAAAAATGTCACCTAGGCCTTTTAGTACTGCCATCGAGTAGCAATACTGACTTAAGGAGAGATTTTGGTTGTATTTAGTCTGGTTGAAGAAATTTGCAGTTGAAGTAGTAATATTGCAGTCTTTCTTGTAGCTTCTTCTATTTCAGTAATTCCTGTGACATAGGTGTAGATCCCCATGGACTTTGGATTTTGACACATTAAAAAGCAAGTAAATAGAATGCCCATTTTCATGCCCCAGGCACCACATGATGTTGCCACCTTCCAGTCTTTAATGTATTACATAATCGCCCTGGGAGGTGGCAGAATTGTCCTGGGAGGTAACAGAATTCCCAGTGACAGAACTGGGGATTAAGCCATGCCTTCTCAAATCTCAGACTAAACTCTTGTGCCAGCTCTACTTTTGCATAGTAAAGCACTGATCTGTAGTTTTAAACAATACCATGATGGCACTTTGTGTAATGGAAGTTGATAAAACCTGAAGGTGCAGTTTATTTTCTTGAAATCATCTGATAGAATCAAAACTGAGATTGTAGGTATAATAAATGAGGTGTTTTGAAATAAACCACTTCTTTTTTGTGTTTGAACCCATGCAGTTTCAAGTTATGCTTTGACATACACATAAAGGTGTGTGAATACACTCCGTATGCACATGGACTCAGCAAACACAGGCTTAACCAGTATAACCCTTAACAGTTCATGAGTCTCAGAAGGCCCATCTCAGGGAGTCTCAGCTCGTTTTAGAACTCATCAGCTTCATGTGCTGTAAGATTTATTTGAATATAAAACAATGAACTCATTTATACCCTCTGATCTGCAGTTTCTGTTAGTCCCACTCCACTGCCTTTTTTTTTTACTAAGGCCAAATTTGATTCATTGTATTTTGATAACATTTGAACAAATTATTTCCTTGAGCAGTTTGCCCCCACCCTGGACTAAAAAGTTAGATTACATTATGCAAAACCTCAGCCTGTGCAAGCAGATACACTGCTTTACCAAAAGCCATGTGTTAAATTGTGTTTATGTTATGTACCTGGCAACACAGTTGATGTCCATACACATCATCCATGGAAAAAGGGCCTCATTAGTGCAGCAGCATGCACCATTGCTGAGCTACATCATTATGGTTTCAGAGTTCAGTGTCTGTCAATAGAGTGCAGATGACCTAAATACTGTTGAATTCCAAAAAGATGTTTGGCTCTGATTTAACACACATCAGTATTATTTACAGCAGAAATATTTGTGACTGCTGAAGAGACTGTTCTTGATGGAATAAGCTTCTGGTATTTATACTAGATAAAGTTTTTCTGCTCCTCTTTCTTTGCTTTTTAAAAGGTTGTTTTCCAGTGGAGTAGGTCTGCTTGTTGTGATGCTTAGAACAAATATTTATGAACTTTTTTGGGCAGCCAGTTGCTTTGATGGTTATTACTTGGTAACCTGAACACTGCATGAAAATGCAGCCCTTTATGGCAATTGAAAGTCAGATTTAAAAAGAATGGATGCCCATGTATTTAATCTTAATGATGCAACAGATCCTGCCCTTGTTTTCCTTTTTTAAAATGGGTGTCTTCCAGTGAGACTATAACCATCCTGGTTTGCAGGAGAAACACCTTATATAAATTCGCCTTTCCAAAGAAACACAATGTCACCATGAATACAGAGTCCCAAATTCATAGATTTGAGAATCATAGAACCATAGAATCATAGAATGGTTTAGGTTGGAAGGGACCTCAAAGATCATCCAGTTCCAACCTCCTGCCATAAGCACAGACACCTC
>VWZI01003587.1:148380-250241 GCA_013396835.1 Psilopogon haemacephalus | reverse complement strand
TTTTAACCACCCCTACCACCTTTCCCCCCTTCCCCAATCTTATCTCACCATCTGTTGATGAAGCAGATAGGCAGAGGTAGATCGTCCAGAGGGTTAGCAGTAGAAAAGAGGTTAGTGGAATTATTGAGAATTAGCTACAAAGGCAGAGACAAAGGAACCATGCAAGAGAAGCAGCCACAGCCCAGAGAGGCCTGAAACCGTCTGACTTATCTATATTTGGGTTACAACTCTTAAAACATTTTTTTTTCTTTCTCAGTAGAGCTCTGAGTGAAGTGACGCCATGTATTTTCATTTCTCGGCCAGTAGTCTAATTTCTCACTCAGATTCTCCATTTAGTTCAAACCAGCACACACCTCCCACTAGAACAGGTTACCCAAGGCCTCATCCAACTTGGCCTTGAAAACCTCCAGGGAGGGAGCATCCACAACCTCCTTGGGCAACCTGTTCCAGTGTTTCATCACCCTCACTGTAAAGAAATTTTTCCTAACGTCTAGTTTAAGTCTCCCCTCTTCCAGTTTAAACCTACTACCCCTTGTCCTGCCACGACAAGACCTTGTAAAATAATCTTGTAAATAGAGAACATAATTTAGACCGAAAGGTATATAGAAAAAAAGTGAGTTTTAAATACTAAAGGTTGTCTTCTGCTCTAGGCAATGACATTTTATTTATTTGGTAATGGCTTTCTTGGAAGAATCCTGTTTAAAGTAATGTCAAATCAAAATACAGGTCTTTGAAGAGACACTTTCACTTGGAATACTTTCAGCTTAGTGAAATCCATTGAATACAGAGGAATTATTTCTCTTCTTTCTCCATACCCTTTCTGTCTAGTTTATTCTTGTCCTTACAGACTTAGGAAATGGATAGTTTCTATTTACATTGGATTTTAAGATACTCCTTTTGTAGAGTTGCAAATTGGTGAACCAATTGCATGAAATCTTCAGTTATATTAGTCATGGCCTTCAGAGTTTCTGTGTATGTATTTGATACCACAGCTCCGCTCCACCGCTTTCATTACTTGTTATGATCATGTTTGGTATTTTTGACATGTTCTGCCTGGTGGTGCTAACTGAGTAGATGTTTTAAGCGCAAGAATTTATTTTCTTTTGACTTGAAGATGTAGCAAGTGGCAGTACAGGAGCAACCATTACCTCACACATACTATTTTATAATCCTTTTATTTCTTTGAAAGACTGTAAGAGAAGGTTCCTCTTAAGTTAAGGTGTTATCAAAGCCTAGTTTACCTTCTCACCTCTCCCAGGAAGATCATGGAACAGATCCTCCTAGAAGCAATGGTAAAAAGCGTGGAAGGCAGGGGAGTGATTCAAGACAAATAGCATGGCTTCATGAAGGGCAAGTCCTGCCTTACCAACCTAGTAGCTTTCAACAGTGGAGGGACTACATCAGTGGACGAGGGAACACTAACAAATGTCATTATCTGGACAGCCGTAAAGCCTTTGACACAGTCCCACACAGCATCTTTCTTTCTTTAAACTGGAGAGAGATGGATTTGGTGGGTGCATTATTCAACGAATAAGGAATTGGTTGCATGGCTGCATCCAAAGTATAATGTTCAACAGCTCAGTGTCTGGATGGGGATGTTCCTCGTAGTGTTCCTCAGAGCTTTGTACTACGTCTAGTGCTGTTTAGTGTCTTCATCAGTAATACAGATAAGGAGATCAAGTGCACCCTCAGCAAGTCTGCCAGTGATATCAAGCTGAGTGGTGAGATTGACAAGATTGAGGGACAGGATGCCATCAAGAGGGATCTAGACAGGCCTGATAAATGGACTTAGGTGAACCTCATGGAGTTTAATAAGGCAAAGTGCAACAAGATCCTGCACCTAGGTTGGGACAGTCATCAGTACCAGTACAGGCTAGGGGATGTTGAGATTGAGAGCAGCCCTTCAGAAAAGGACTTGGGGGGTACTAGTGGCTGATAAGCTGGACATGAAACAGTAATATGCAGTTGGAGCCCAGAAGGCAGACTGTACCCTGGACTTCATCAAAAGAAGTGTGACCAGCAAATGAGGAACTTAGTATCATGATTTAATTAATTAGAGAAGTTAGATGATTGGTTGGACTCAATGATCTCAAAGGTCTTTTCCAACCTGGTTAATTCTGTGATTCAGATTGAAAGAGAGGTGATTCTACCACTCTTCTCTGGTGAGACCTCATCTGGGGCACTGTGTCCAGCTGTGGAGTCATTAACACAGGAAGGCCATAGACCTGCTGGAGCAGGTGCAAAAGAGAGCCAAAAATATGATCAGAGGGCTGGAGCACCTTTCATATGGAGACAGGCTGAGAAAGTTTGGGTTGTTCAGTGTGGAGAAGTGAAGGCTCTGGGGAGACTTTATACTGACCTTCCAGTACCTGAAGGGGACCTGCAAGAAGCTGGGGAGGTTTGCAAGGCCATGTAGCTGTAGGAGGAGGGCAAGTGGTTTTAAACTGGGTAAGGTAGATTTAGGTTAGACATTGGGAGCAAGTTCTTCACAATGAGGGAAGTGAAATACTGGAACACATTTCCCAGAGTTGTGGTGGAGGCCCCATCCCTGGAGACATTCAAGGTCAAACTTGATGTGACCCTGAGCAACATGATCCAGTTAAAAGTGTCCCTGATCACTGCAGTGGGGGGCTGACAAGATAATCTTAAATGGTCCATTCCCACCCAATGTATACTATGATTCTATGATTTTTCAGGAGATATAAATTAGGTAACATGTCCAATTTTTAACTGCAGTATCAAGAGAATAGTTTGTCTTTATTTTTAACATTACATCTTACTCAGATTCTGCTTCTAAGAACTGGTTTCTTTCCTCCATGTCAAAATCACTATCGCTTCAACTAGGTCTGTGTATCTGTTCATACCATCCAGTCCCTTTTTTAACCATATGCTTCTGTGGGGTTTTTGTTTCTTGTACTTATGCAAAAGCACAGAAAGCCTAAGCTAATTATACTAATCCTGGTATTTTCTGATTTTGTATAGGATAAATTATTCCTTCCCCTCTGTATGCATTTAGGATTGAACTTGGTCAAATCTGAAGGGCTGACACCTGCCTAGTTGCATATGAAATGTTTACAATCAGCAGTAACTTTCAAAACCTTTCCATTACTGAAAGTTTAGATTTTGGTTGTGGTCATGGCAAAATCAACACTTTTTGTTTGTACTGAAATATTTTTTCCCATCCTATCAGGGGACCGAAATTCAGCCCCTCATGTACAGTGGGTCTGTATTTGTGTTTGAGTGGGCCGTTCCCCACCACTAAGGAAGAGTGTCAAAAGTACAATGAATCAGCATGGCTTTATTTTGCAAGCACAAAGTAAGCATTAGGTCATTGTGTTTGTAGTTTTGCTTCCTCCAGCATGTGTTCTACCACATTATGTGGAAAAATTCTGTGACTATTCTCATGAGAGATAATACTACAGGATATTAGATCTTTTTGACAAAGTGTCTTTCCCCTGATATTCAGTTCATACTTTCTTTTATTGAATTCCATCCCATTACTCTTGCTTTTAGCCATTTGTATCAGCTTAATTCACTTTTTTAATGGTGTGCTTTTGTAGATGAGTACATCTCTCTTCTGTCATCACTGATCCAGCCTGCACATATTTATTTCCTCTAGCACTTTCAGTTTTTTCCTTAAGCAGTTCTTCCTACCACCTGTGCAAGGGCTGACAATCTAGCCTGCAGGTTTGGGGAACTGGGGGAGTTCTGTGCTGACAGGGCAAGTTTTGGCAAGATAGGCTGAGGGAGAGAAAATGGGAGCTGAAGTTCATCCCAAGTCATGGCCCAATGTATGCCTGTATGCCACCATTTCTTTTGTTTTACCTCCTTGCATATCTCCTTCCAGGTTGTCAGTATACTTTCAGTTACATATTTGGAAAAACATGAATGATTCCAGCAGCTTAATGTAGTCTCTCTCCAGTGCTATATTAAGAAGAAATAGTAGTTTTACTGTGCAAATTATGGCATGGTAGATCTCATCCTATTTCAGCAAGTATTTAAGTCTTGTTAATGTTGGTAGGAATATTTACCTCTCTGAAATTAAGCCCATAGAAATCTGTATTGTTGACTTGGCAATAGCATACACTTTGGCATCAAAATAGTGAGGGAAGCACTATAATGCTGCATAAAAAGAACTTTATGCAACTTCTGCATAAAATTTTTAGGGAAAAATGTTTGTTTTACTTTCTTCCCACTTGGAAAAGTTTATTCATTATTTTGCCTAATGTAAAATGTAGTCAGTTTTTGCAAAGTCAATGCATATTTCGGGTGGATGAGACCTTGAGCAGATGAATCTAGTTGAGAGGTATCCCTGCCCATGGCAGGAAGGTTGGAGTAGATGATCTCTAGTGCCCTTCCCAACCTAAGCCATTCCATGATTCTGTGATTAGTGAGTTAGATTTTGCATTTATTAATGATTAAAGCAACTCCAGCATGTCTATCTCTTCATGTTCAGGGCCTTCTGATGACATGGATAAGAGATGTTACAGCAGTCCACATTTAGTTTCATTATTGCTGCTGATGAGAACAATAGATCACACAACCTATTTAGGTGATTCTATTTAGGCATATTCTGGATATATTGAATCACATCAGCAGTGATGTTATGGTAGCAAATCTTATCTGTAATATCTTCCCAATAGTTTACTATCATAAGCAACCACTTACGAAGCAAATGACCAGTGTAAGAATTCAGTTTCCCAACCCTCCTCATAACTGACTGAGGCTGATTGAAAGAAAAATCTCATAAATTAAGTCTAGGCCATGTTGTGTTCTGCTTAATGACACAAGCAGTAAGGAAGAAGGAGGGCCTTTGTTGGATTGACACATCAGTTCCTATTAGGCAAAAATGTCCTGATGGTTTTGACAACAGAATAGCAGTCACATCTTTCAGCACATTGTGAGAGCTCCACAAGTAATTGCAGGAGGGTGGGAACAGTACATGTGAAGATACTTTGCCAGATGGCTCACAGAGCTGGACACAATCATTTATGAAAAACTTCACTTTGGTTGCTGATAGAGGATGTGTCTCCTAGGACTAGTTTAGATTTGATTCCCTTGCTAAATTCAAGTTTTAACCAGACACAATTGTTTTATGCTTTTCTGAAAAATATGAGGGTCCACTTTTGGAGATGAAGCCCAAGTTTTATGAGGATTTTAAAGTGTTGTAGTAATCTGATCAGAATATAGCAGGACCAAATACTTACGGTCTAATGTGGAGAAAACAAAAAGCAAAACACTTTTGGAAGGAAGCTGGCATGGACACACTGAGGAGTATCTCCACAGTAACATAAACACGAACATTTGTATGTATTCCTTCTGTTGCCAAGGGACTGTAGGTATTAGCCTGAAATACTTGCTGCTTGCTCATTAGGAGCACAGTACTGCAAGAGGCCTCCCTGGTTGAGTAAGGTCCCCTGCTGCTGCATTCACCACATAAATACTATCCCTTCCATGAGCTGAATAAGTTCCATCCTTAGTTATTAGCCATTTTGTTTGCCTCAGTATTCTACCTGGAAATCTACCTCCAGAATCCCCTTCTCAGAAACCTTTTGATCTCCAGACTAAATTTGATTTTGAATGGTTTATTTATTCTTGAGCTAACATTATTCTTTACCTGAGCAGCCCTTCTCCTTTTCTGGTGTACCTTATGGATATACATAAGAAACAGTTCTGTCTTCTGTCAAACTTTATTTCATCTGGACTTTTACAAAAATAAGCCAGTCTTTACTTTTGTTGCTCTTGACTGTGGGTGATCATAGTTGAACAAAACATTCCTTTAGAAATCCCATTTCCTCTTCAGGAATGACTTGGGTGGTGTACCTGAGTTTTACGTCACCACATTCCCTTCCTTACAGATTTCAGCAGCTCATTGTGGATCATCGAGCAATCTGTATGCACAGATGTTTCCAACTCATGAGTCCTTACTGCCTACTAGAAGATACTGTTTTGGGGTACATTGTTTTGTTTTACTTTGCTTAACCTTGTATCTAGCTCACTTCCTACTGTATGGTATCTTTTAGCCAAGAATTATAATAATCATCACAATTTTGTAAAGGTCACATCCTGAAACAACATTACTAGGTTTGAACTGATACAGGGGGAAATATTTCCTGTGAGGGAATTACGGCTTGGTAGCCCAGGGAAACACTTACAGGTAAGGGCAAAAATAGGGTATTCTGTTCACCCATTGAAAAATCACAGAATGTTAGGGGCTGGAAGAGACTGTGAAAGATCATTGGTCCAACCTTCCTGCCAGAGCCGGATCATCTGTAGTGGATCACACTGGAACACCATATCTGCCCCTTTTCTACCTTATGCACCCTGTTTTGCCCTTTTATCCCAGAAATCCCAGAGCACCTGGGCTCTGTTGAGTCTCCTCCCACCTCAGATGTAGCCACTTTGCCCTTCTTGCCCACTCCGTTTTATAATCTGCCCCAGAAAAGGCAGAAGCTCTGAGCTTGCCCAACTGGGCAGTGGGATCTTCCTCTTGTTATCACTGGTGAGTGCCCATGGTGCACACTGGGTGAATGATTGAAGGGGATCAAAGGCCTTGGAGCCTGGTGGTCCCCTGGTTAGGCAGGATAGAGAGTTAGTGGTCACTCTAAGATCACCCATGGGTGCTGGCCGGGCCTCCTTACTTAAACTGAGATCCTCTCTGCTTAGCTGCTTCTTTCTGCTCACTTGTAAAACTGTAAAAAGGGCAGGACTGAATCCAGGCCATCTGGTTGTATTAGAATATTAGAGATTGGAAGGGACCTCCAAAGATCATCGAGTCTGACCTCCCTGCCAAGGCAGGATCACTTGGGTAATCCACACAGGAATGCATCTAGGCGGGTTTTGAAAGTCTTCAGAGAAGGAGACTCCACAACTTCTCTGGGCAGGCTGTTCCAGTGCTCTGTCACCCTCACGGCATAGAAGTTCCTCCTCATATTGAGTTGAAACCTTCTGTGTTCCAGTTTGTTTCCACTGCTCCTCATCTTATTCCTGCTGACCACTAATAAGAGATTGGCCCCATTCAATTGAAACCCACCTTTCAGATATTTGTATACATTGATAAGATCTCCTCTCAGTCTTCTCCGGACTAAACAGTTCCATGTTTCTCAGGCTCAAGCCTGCCAGTCATCCTCATGGCTCTCTGCTGGACTCTCTCCAGCAGATCCCTTTCTCTCTTGAACTGGGGAGCCCAACGTTGGATGCAATATCCTAGGTGTGATCTCTAGGGCAGAGTAAAGAGGGAGGAGAACCTCCCTAGCCCTGCTGGACACACTTTTCTTGATGCACCCCAGGATGCTGTTGGCTGCGTAGGCCGCAAGGCCACATTGCTGTCCCATGCAGAACTTGCTGTCCACCTGGTCTCCAAAATCTTTCTCTATGAAACTGCTTTCCAGCAGGGCAGCCCCCAACCTGTACTGGTGCCTGTTGTTATTCTTCCCCAGATGGAGCACCCTGCACTTGTCCTTATTGGACTTCATATGGTTAGCCTTCATCCAACATTCCAGCCTGTCCAGATCTCTGTTCATGGTAGGATTCCCTTGGGAACTAATCATCTGAAGCACATCCTTCTAGTTCATGAAATACAGGTCCTGGATGGAGTGCAAGTGGAAAAGAGCAAGTAAAGAGACAAATTCCAACCTCAACATTAATTTAGGATTGAGTGTATGCTTTTAATAGTCCTGTATGTATCATGTGTTTTGGGGTATGGAAAGCAGGGACCTTTTTTTTTTTTTTCAGGAGTGGAAAAGGAAGGATAGAGGAGAAAAGGGAGATAAACCTTGCTCTGCTGTATTACCTTTTTTCCATGGTACTTGTATGTAAAGCCTACTGATGTCATGACACTGAGGACACTGTCTTATACTGATAATTCCCCTGGGGTTGTTACACTACTGCCACTGAGCCGCAAGGTGGAAGGGAATATAAACCCGTTATTGTTTCATGGAGGTGAAGTTGAAGGAACAAGAAAGTAGAGGAATGGGTCAGAGAAAGTGATGGTGTAAACTGGAAAGCAGGGAAAGAGTCAGTAGGGTTGCAGAAGTAGTTTAATTTTCATTGATCACAAGGAAAATCTTCCTGGAATCCAAATACTTCATTTTTTAATAAATGGCATTTGTATGACCCATCAGCCAAAGGTCTTATCATTTCCATGAAATCAACTTAGAGGCACTCACAAAGGAGGATTTGTTGTCTGTTTTCAGCTGAAAAATATATCTTGTGTGCTCAATTAAACCTTGACATTACCCTTTTTTTTTTCAGGTGGTGATTTACTCTTTGAACCTGTCTGTTACAATTTCCTTAATTAATTCTGTGCTGTGGAAGTGCTATTGTATTCTAATAGAGGCTTATAAACAAATTAATCATTTGATGTTCTAAATAAAGAGATTAATTGTATTATCTCTTTGCTGTGATACCAGAACTGTTGCCAATCTTTGCTTCCCCTATTTCTGAGTATTCACAGAATCAACAGAATCACAGAATGTCAGGGGCTGGAAGGGACCTTGAAAGATCATCTAGTCCAACACCCTGCCAGAGCAGGATCACCTATGCCAGATCACACAAGAATGTGTCTAGGCAGGTTTTAAATATCTCCAGAGTGGGAGACTCCACAACCCCCCCGGGCAGCCTGTTCCAGTGTTCTGTCATCCTCACAGTGAAAAAATTCCTCCTCATGTTTACATGAAACTTCCTACACCTCAGCTTCCACCCTTTACCCCTTGCCCTGTCATTGGGCATCACCAAGCAGAGCCTGGCTCCATCCTCCTGGCACTCACTCTTTACATATTTATAAACATCCATGTGGTCACCCCTCAGTTTCCTCTTCTTCAAGCTAAAGAGCCTCAGCTCCCCCAGGCTCTCCTTGTAAGAGAGTTGTTCCATGCCCTCAATCATCTTTGTGGCTCTGTGTTGGATTCTCTCAAGCGGTTCTATGTCCCTCTTGAATTGAGGGTACTCCAGACGTGGCCTCACCAGGGCGGAGTAGAGGGGGAGGAAAACCTCTCTTGATCTACTTGCCACACCCCATCTAATACATCCCAGAATGGCATTGCCCTTCCTTGCCACAAGACCACATTGCTGGCTTATGGTCCACCTCCCGTCAACTAGGACCCCCAGATCCTTTTCCCCTTTGCTGCCTTCCAACAAGTCAGTCCCGAACCTATGTTGATACCTGGGGTTGTTCTTTTCTTGGTGCAAGACTCTATACTTGCCCTTGCTGAATTTCATTAAATTTCTTCCTGCCCAAGCCTCCAGCCTGTCCAAATCTTGCAGAATGGCAGCACAGCCTTCTGGTGTGCCAGGCATTCCACCCAGTTTGGTGTCATCAGCAAACTTGCTGACAGTGCACTCTGTACCCTCATCCAGGTAATTGATGACTATATTGAACAGAACTGGTCCCAGTACTGACCCGTGGTGGAACAGCACTAGTTACAGGCCTCCAACTGGACTCCGTCCCATTGACCACAACTCTCTGGCTTCTTCAACCAGTTCCAAATCCACCTCACTACCTGATCATCAGACCACATTGCCTCAGTTTAGCCAGAATGATGCTGTGTTAGACAGTCTTAAATGCTTTATACTGAAATCAAGGTAAACCACATCCACTGCTCTACCATCATCTATTTACCTCCACCTGGTTATGTCCTCATAAAAGGCTATCAGGTTGGTCAAACATGGCTTCCCCTTGGTAAAACCATATTGACTGCACCTAATGACCCTGCTGGCCTTGATAGGCCTAAGCACAGCACTGAAGATAAGTTGCTCCATTAAAATGATATAAATGACAGCACATTGTTGGTTTCATTGGTTGGTTGTATTTTTCTTTTCCGTCTATCTAACTTTATTTATGATTTAATGAATGAGGTTTATACTGAAAGACTGAGACCACTGCATTCTGAAAAAAGTTATTTCTGTTTACTGGAAGTAACTTTTAACCCCTTAATACTGTGGAAAAGCTGGTATAAACAGGGTTGTTGAAAGTGCTTATAAATATTTTCTCCTGTCATTGAAGATGCACTCAGGTCTGTGTCCATATCACCCAAACTGATTTGCATGCTGTTGATTTTAATTGCTCTAGTAACTAGAATTACATACTCCAGTGAAACTGTAGTTGGAATATATTGTGGGGAAGCCTTCAGCAAGATTTTTATATCTCATACTTAAAGTGCATAAGAAGACAATAGAGAGGATTAACAGCATTTTCATAGTGCCTCAGTCATTATGGCAGCATTTGCTGCTTGGTGGCTTGTTTGTTACTAAGTGAAGGGTGGTGGCTGCTAAGCTATGGCTTGCTTGTCTTTAACTTCTCTTTGGAGTCTTAGGATTCAATAAATCATTAATTTCTCTTAACCTTAAAGTTAACAAGATCTGTGGTAATTTCGTCTTTCTAACCAATTTTAGCAACAAACTGAGGGATATATATTTGAAAAAAAATTAGTTGCATTAGCTTTCACTTTTATTGCAGGCCTGCTCCAGTGCCTTCTTTTTACTGTGCTGTGTATTTGCTGTTTACTATAGGAAGCTGTAATATTACAATCTGCAGAAGTGTTTGCAGAATCCAGCCTTTGGGAGGCGGGAGATATTATTTGGGCTTTTTTTCCTCTTTAACTGTAATTTGCTGGAGTATATCAGTCACTATATAATATGTGTCTGCTGGGTAGATTGGCTAGTGTGGAAGTCAGTCCTGCTTTGTAACATCAGGATCAAGTGTGTAACTCCGGTCTGTTAAGCAGCATTTCTCCCTACCTCTTGGTTGTTTTGTGTCAAATTACTGGTAAAGAACAGGTATAAATTAAGTTTATCTAATAGATTAAGTCAGGTTAATGGCTTTCCTGTGTCTCTGGGACAGCATAAAATGACCAGAAACTGGTGAATATTTCGGTCTAACATTTCCATAAGAAGCAAAACTCTTATTTTACTGTTGATTTTTAACTACAATAAATATAATGGTTGTTTGCTTGCAAGTCAAATCTATTATTACTTAAATAGCTGTCCTAGCTTGTATAGCTGCAACATACTCATAATTGGACAACTGCTTTTAAGTGAAACCAAGAAATGTGAATAAGATAGCCCTCAGATATTACTTAGATATTTTATTAACTGTGGAAAAAATCATGCATTCCAGGCTACCTATATATTTATATATGAAGTAATTAATTCTTTCATTATTTCTCTTTCATGCCACTCTTTCAATTCATTCTCTGAGGGTCCCAGTTGCTGCTTAAGTAACAGTTCCAGTTGTCATTGACATAGACTTTAAATTAAAGTTTGTATATCGGGTCAGAGTTTAAAAATCCCTGTGACATGGAAGTACAAGTCCTAAGATCAGAAAGTATTCTGATTTTTGTGTAATAATTTTGCATACACTGTGTGTAGTCTGAAGTATCAATTAAACATTTTTCTTTCTGCAGGCTTAAATTTTCACATGCTTACTTTTTTCTTTCTTTTCAACAGATATAAGCTTACCAAAATCAGCAACAATATGTTACACAGCTGCATTGCTCAAAGCCAGAGCTGTCTCTGACAAGTAAGTGCAAAAGAACCACTATCCAGCAAAATTCTTGATTTAACTCAAGATTTCTCTCTAAGCCGAGCCCACACCCTAACAATCTGCTGGGATAGCAGGAGAATTCAGTCCTGCAGTAAATTCATAAAATTACTATATATAAGAAAATCTGCGGCGGTCAAACATTGCACTTCAAATGTTGCAGAAGAAGAAAAAAACAGAAGTAGCAAAAGTTCAATTCTTGTTGCACTTCTATGTATGCTGTCTGGGTGAGCTTTGACTAGTTCCTAGATAGTATAGTGCAACTAAAAGGTGTTGTGTGGCTGAACCCCTTCAACGTTATATAAATGTGACCACAAAAAGGTAATAAGTACATGTGGATGCTCTGGTAGCAATGTCATTTTACAAGTGCTGTCGAATGACTGCTCATTAAATAGCAGCAGGTGAATTTAGCATTCCTATGTCAGGGATTCTGAAAGGGAGATGATGTTAATATTTTTAGAGACACAAATATCTGCTCATTCCTGTTATAATTTTCTCTTGGGTCTCAACCTTCCAAAGTGTTGAGTACATCTACTTGATGTCTGTGGACTTGGGAGCACTGGCCTGCTCTGAAAGGGTGACTAGAGCCTTATGAGATTAAAATTCCTGATTCTGCTCTCAGATGCCTTCACACAAATCCCAGGCAGAGTTGTGTCTGTGCATCTGAGCATTGAATGCTTCCCTAAAGTTGGAAAGCAAGTAGAGTGGAAAGCCATTTTCTTAACTGACATCCTGACAGTTTTTGCTTTTAAAGTGTATGTACACATCAAGATCTAAGTAATTTTTCTTTCATTCTTTTTGTCCTGTAGATCGCCAGTACCTACTGCAACATCTTTCCTCCCTACACAGCGACTCCAGCTTGGGAGGGCAGGGCTAAGGTTGTCACAGCTTTCCCTGTGGTGTCTGCCTGCCAAGTACAGCTCTGGAGTTAGCCGTGGGGTGTGAGGTGAGAAAGAGATTGCATGGTCTGGTTTTTCATTCACTGGGGCAGATGATTTGCCCACAGTTTGGGCATGCTACCCTTAATGGTGCTGCAGACAGTAGATCACCAGCTACTGCTGCTGCATCGTGCTTCCATCCCAACCTGACCCAGGGGCATTGGGTTGGGAACCTCCCTAAAGGCTCCCCAGACAAGTTTTTAACAGAAACCCTCCAACAATAATTTGGCGCTTTTTTTTTTTCTTTTCTTTTTTTCTGCAATTTCAGCCTTGAATATGCCCCTTAGCAAGGTACCTAGAGCAAATTTAGATTAGTGATAGAGAAAGAATTGTTTGAACTGATTTTCTGCCATGATTAAATACAAACATGCTTTCCACTTCTGCTGGGATTTTCATTGGCCTTGATGTAATAGATCACTCAGAGTTTCCACTTGCTATGGAAGTTTGGAGAGCATAGGAAATTGACTCAGTTTGGTTACATGGGCCCATGTTCTAGATTCTTTTCCTGTCTTCTTCTTACTAACATTTCTGACCTAATGTGTTTGTTTCTTTGCTTTTGTAGATTCTCTCCAGAGGCTGCCTCAAGGCGAGGACTGAGTACTGCAGAGATGAATGCAGTAGAAGCTATCCACAGAGCAGTAGAATTTAATCCACATGTGCCAAAAGTGAGTACAGGGAAAGCATTGTTGTAGCTTTAACACTGCTGAGGACCTGACTCCTGAATTCTGTTACATTAGTGATTGTTGTGGGAAGGGGAGCAAAAAACAGGTAGAAAAAGAACCTAAGGGAATTCACTTTTTTTTCATTTAGTATTTCACATTCAGTGTCTCCTATCTGGACAATGCAACTTGAAATGTTAGCTGAAGTGAGTGCTCTATGTGAGCAAGAATTAAATGGTGGATTGCAGTAGTAGATGCTACCAAATTCAACAAGGATAAGTGTCTGTCACCTGTACCATGCACCAGTACAGGTTAGCAGTTGACTTTCTGTCACAAAGAAGGACCTTGAAGGCCTGATTGTTAATAAGTTATCCATGTAACAGCAATGTGCCCTGGTGGCCAAGAAGGCCAATAGTATACTTGGGTGCATTAAGAAGAGTGTATCCAGCAGGTCGAGGGAGGTTCTCCTTCTATTCTACTCACCCTTAGTGAGACCACATCTGGAGTATTGTGTATAGTTCTGGGCTCTCCAGTTCAAAAGGGACAGGCCATCCAATGAGGAGCTACAAAGATGAGGAGCTGCAAAGGGCCTGCAGCATCTCACTTAGGAGGAAAGACTGAGAGGCCTGGGGCTGTTCAGTCTGGAGAAGGCTGGGAGGGGACCTTATCAGTGTCTACAACTATCTGAAGGGTAATTGTCTTGAGGTTGGAGCCAGTCTCTTTTCAGTGATACCCAGTGTCAAAACAAGGGCAATGGACGTAGAATCCATCACAGGAAATTTCATTTCAACGTGAGAAAAAGCTTTTTTCCTGTGAGAGTGATGGAGCACTGCAACAAGCTCCAAAACTTGGATCTTCAAAACCCACCTGGATGCCTTCCTGTGTGACCCACCCTAAGTGGTCCTTCATGGTGTTGGACTTGACGATATCTGGAGGTCCCTTGCAACCGCTACCATTTTATGATTCTATAATTCTGTGAAATCATAGAATCATAGAGTGGTCTGTGTTGATAGGGACCTTTGAAGGTCATCTAGTCCAACACCCTGTGCAGCAAGCAGGGGCATCCTCAAGTAGATCAGGCTACTCAGAACCCTCTCAAGCCTCACTTTGAATATCTTCAGGGATGGGGCCGCAACCACCTCCTTGGGTAACCTGTTGCAGTGTTCTACTAGCCTCATAGTAAAGAACGTGTTCCTGACATCCGGTCTAAAACTGCTCTTCTCAGGGTTGGAGCCATTGCCCCTTGTCCTGTCACCACAGGCCTTTGCGAACAGTGTCTCTCTCCATTCTCCTTGTAGGCCCCCTTCAGGTACTGGAGGGCCATTATTAAGCCTCCCCAGAGCCTCCACTTCTCTAGGCTGAACAACCCCAGCTCCCTCAGTCTGTCCTCATAGCAGAAGTGTTCCAACTCCCTGACCATTTTTGTGGCCCTGCTCTGGACCCACTCCATCAGGCCCATGTCCTTCCTCTATTGAGGGCTCAGACCTGGATGCAGTACTCCAAGTGAAGTCTCGCCAAAGCAGAGTAAGGTGGCAGAACCATACATACAGACATATGATTGTTTACAAAATAGCCATTAAAGGTCTTCTGGATCAAAACAGCTTGGTTTATTTGCTTTGACAATTGCATCTAAAAATGTTTTTGGCACGCTATACAAAGGAACCTGTTTGGAGTTCATGGTGTGCTTCATATAAGCTGCATTAGCAATTCC
The DNA here is from genome assembly GCA_013396835.1 of Psilopogon haemacephalus. Classification (NCBI taxonomy): domain Eukaryota; kingdom Metazoa; phylum Chordata; class Aves; order Piciformes; family Megalaimidae; genus Psilopogon; species Psilopogon haemacephalus. The sequence continues at coordinate 235,394 of VWZI01003587.1, read as the reverse complement.
TCATGCAGCACCCTGTCATTAAGTTCTGAGAATGCAAAGCTCAGAAATGAAAATTGCTGAAAAGTACAGAGTAAGAAAAGGGATTTATGTTCTGATTCCCTAATCCACTCTCTAGATATGTATCTAAGCAGTAAGAATCTTGCCCACAGGCTGCTGAAAGTAATGTATTTTATTATTTCATCATCTGGTATTCAATATTGCAGTCTGTAAATTCATTGTAAAGGCAGACTAGAGGCAGATGTTTCTTGGCCCTTAGAGATCTGCCTCTGAATGTCACCCCACAAACTGCTGGACCATTTTTGACCTTTGAAATTAAGAAGCCTCCACTGGACAGCAAAAGACAGATATCTGTTAATATAGGGAGCCTATTCATCAGGTGTACCTGAACACCAAGTCTGGTGAAGATAAACCCCATCCAGGAGGACACATGGATTACAGAAAGTTAATTCTCATGCATTACAGGTATTAAATATTTTATTCCTTTGGGCTACACCTGTTACGCCAACTACTAAATAACATGGCTTAGCTATTAGCTATCTGAAGGATAGGCCATCCATTTAATAAAATCACCTAGACTTCCTCTACAGGCAGTGGAAGGAAGAACTACCTTAAATATCTCTAGATATACTTTCCCTCCAAGATGCCTGTTTTTACACTGATTATGGAAGAAATAGCTATTCTACAATAGATTTTGTAGACAACAAGATTTAGGTGAGATAAGTTGCTTTGTATTATTATGTAACCTTCTATTTTTATGCCAGGCTGTAAAGGGAAAATATTAAATTACATTTGGCTCTAGAACTGCTTCTTTTTACTTTCTTCAATTCTAATGATTCTTGGACCAACTGTTCATACTTGTCTTCTGCCTGGTTACCTTTCTACATTTCTATTCCTGTCCTGTTCCGGGTGTCCCTTTCTGAATATTTTACTGAAGCCTGGTTGGAGTATCCTATTACTGTCTAAAAAATTAGACATCTTGCCAGGCAAGATACTAGTTTAACCTGTCATGTTCAATCCTTGGGAGCCTGCTTCATTTTCCTCACTTGCATTCTCTTAGTAATTCTTTGTATAAAATTATTTTTTAGCCGTTTGCATGCTAATGATTCCATGTGAACACATACTGTTGCCCTCTTTAGATGGAAGGCATTGCATTTACTTCTGTGATCACAAGCGTTGCCTGTTTTCTGAGTGGAGATCTTTCTGCTAATAAGTCAGTTATGCAGGTCTGCCCATTTCTGAGACTGATTTATTCACTGTTCAGGGACAGAGATAATTTGCTGCAGTGCCCTCTACTTCTGTACGTGTTCCTGATGTCCATCCTGTTATTCTCTCTGCGTTCTGCACTGGCATGATACTGAGTCTCAGTTTACTACCTTTTGCTTGTTCTTTTTCTATTTTTTCTTAATACCTTGCTTTTCTTTAGTAATGAATTCTTTTGCAGAATTTACCTTACTGTAAGTTGCATCAGTTGCTCCATGACATGTGCAATTCCAGCCCCCAAGATCCTGCTTTTTCATACAGACCTGTACTTTTATTCATCACTTGTGACCTTCTTATCACTAGCCACCTTCTGTTTAGATGGCTGCTCAATACAGGCTGAATCTCCTTTCTGACAAGTATCCCCATATGTGAAATGCAGACCATGTGTTATTTTCAGTACTTCTGATTTAAAGAAATTCCATGTCTCTTCCTCATGTAAATTCCTGGGCTTTTCAATCAGTTCATAGTTAATTGACTCCTTCAGTTTTTCAGAGTTAGTAATTCTAAAATTGAAAACTTTTGTGAAATGTAGATTGTCAGGATAACAAAGTAGCAATGGGAGCAGACTCTAAGGCTTTTTAGTTCATATTGTAGCATTAAAGTACAGTAACCTAATACAGATTAATAAGCAGCAGTGTTGATTTCACACTCAGATCTTTCTGCTATTAGCTAAAGGATAGTAGGGTGGCAAAAATACTTCTTGAATTATAATTTTGTGCACAGTATAGATATTACACTTCAATTTCCACTCAGTTATGACTGAAGTCATAGATTCATAGAATGATCATATCCAATTTGCTATTAATGGAATGAAAATAAGTTTTAGAAAGGAACATCAGAATAAATCTTAACAGTGCCATAGAACTAGGAACTTATCAAAGCTTCTCTAGGATTTAAACACTGTTGAGTTTCTTTTTGATACTGATAAATGAAATTGCAAAGCTAACAAATTATTTAAAGCATTTGCAAAGTTCCTAGCATAATCCTTCAAAAAGTGAGCTTCACTATTAGAGGGAAAAATTGGTTTGGTAGGTTTCTGGTTTGTCTCAAAAGGAGATTTTACCATTTTCTGTATAATTCATTGAAACTGTCACATAAAAAGAAGATTACTGCACGTGCATTCTCAACAACACATTGAGCATGCTGAGAGATGCTGCTGAGCTGGATTTAACAAGAAAGGGTGACTGTGTCCTATTGTGACCTATTGCAGGGGTTCTTACAATGCTGCTGATTTTGCCTTAGGAGAGCATGGCCAGATTGCAGCCCAGTGCTCCGTAGTGATGTTGCCAAGGTCAGATATACTTCTTTTGAATGTAATGTAAAGATGTAGGAACCTCTTTAAAAGAAGCAATTTTAAACTCCCAGGTTTCCATCTTTACATAGAGGTGAGAAACCCTGCAAAAACACTTTGCTTTCACATAGAGATCAGTGTGTATGCATGGTTCTGGGCATCTGCTCAGTATGTATGTCATGAAAATGCTGGCCTCCACTTTCGCTGATTCTAGATGAGTACACATCACCTTGGGTTTGATTTTCTGTCTGCACAAGAATGCCTTCTACAGACACCTAACATGGCTGAAGGTCTTTCTTCAGCAAATTATCTTCTTTTGACAGCTATGATCTCCTACTTTACTGCAGTGAAAACACTGTCAAACAGATTAAGACTTATTCTATAGACTCTTAACTGTAATACCTGTAAAAGGTTTCTGTGCTTGAAATTGGCTTCATTTTTAAATCTGTACCTGAAAAATACCTTGTAAAAGATAACTACCTCTATCTATGGTTTGTCATCTTTTGTTACACCTTAGCTACCGCAAATTTCAGCTTTGAAATTTTTCAGAGTTTGTGTATAAAGAAAGCACTTCACCAGGCAGAGTATCTTCAGGGTTCTTTTTGTTAGAATAAACACAATCAGTAGGAGCTTGAAGTCAGTAGTACAGCAGGAGAGAGAACAAAGAGCTGTGATTTTCACAATGAGAAGAATCACAACAAATTGTATTGCTTGTTTATGAAGATTATTCTCAGTTCCATTTTTTTTTCCAACCCTCTTTGTCTTAAGTGAGATTCTGTGAACTAATATCCTTCTGGTTTAGTGTAGCATTGTGAAGGTCCCAAGGAAATGTGCTGACATTCTCTGACAATACACTGATCAAAAATTTAAGAGTTTAACAAAAATGTTTTTATTGATATTGAAGCCCTTGGAGTATCACTGTAATACCAGAGGGTTTTGTACATCATATGTCATGGAGAGTACATGATTTGTGGCATGGGTGGGAAAGAAAATTATATGTGAATACACACACAAGACTTCATCGGTATTATTTAAATGTTGTGTTTGGAGGTTTCCCACTTACATGTAATGCAACTGTCCCAGGCTAATGCTGGTAAAATACCACAGCTGTTTCTGGGACATTCCTCAAATGTGGAATATACTTTCAGAACTGATTTGCAAGGCTCCCTCCCCAAACTCAAATTCCTCCAGAAATGCACCCTCTCTTTTCTGTGATCTGTGGGGCACAAGCCATTCAGTCAAGTCAACAGGTGGGAGAAAACAGCTGATGGTCCTTATATGTCATTGCCAAAAGAGAGTGAAAAGTGTGCTCTGCACACTATTGTATAGTTTTGCTATGTAACCCAAAAGCAGAGTTGATTTAAAGAGACTATCAACTGATATGCTGCACTTGAAACCGACTACTTAAATATTGATGTTACTTTAAGAAATGCCAGGTTTGTGTGTAAAGCATTCCTTAGAAAGATGTAACAAATCATTGACTTAAATATTTTAAAAGATTTATCTGTTCTTCACTTTATCTCTTGCCATGTCTTTCTTACTTTACTTTTTTTCTTTATAATAAGAACTATGTCTGTGTGCATGTATGGTTTCTAGTAAGTTGTAGTTGCTAATAGAAACAAATAATGCAAACAAATTCATATACCAGGTGGGAAATGAATCTGTTCTGCACAACCCATGATATTACAGAGAAACTATTCCAGACATGTTTAAAAGAGAGTTTTTAACTCTTAAGTGAGACAATGATTTGGTTTTGTATCTCCAGCAAAAAGGCCAAACTTCCTGGTTGCTATTAGTCCAATGAGGTGACCCAAAAGTGGCTTCCCTGGACATGTAGGAATGAATATTTCGGAACTGTTTCAAGCTTGTGCTGTTCATCCCTCTGAGAATAGGAGGATTCCTGTTCAAACAATGTTAAATTCTCATGTTCTGGCCTGGAGGGATGCTGTCACAGGTGCAGGAGTGACTATTGCCTATTTATGGCCTGAGCTGTAATTTCAGAAGCAAATTGTGCATGTGAGAAAGAGAGGGAAACCTGCCTGAGACAGGTTGATTTATTTTATAAAAGGGCACTGAAGAAGCTCATTAATGTGGAATATTAAAAGCACTCCTAGCAGAGCAGACTTAGTAGTCAGAGTGCTGTCAGTATTAAGAAATAAATAATGTATAAACAATTCAAGTAAGAGAAATATAAACTGCAGCATGTTGTCCATTGTCATCCTTAGAATGCTTGTTAGAAGACATACTTGCATATGTGTACAGATTTGCTGTAGCTGAGCAGTCTCTATTACAATCTCATGTAACTGCTCCAGAATCCCTCTGTGGAAGCATGTGGAAAAACACACTTACCCTTGTCATAATTCCTAAAATACAGGTTTTTGACAGGAAAAGCCTTAGGGTGAGAGGAGAGACCAGAAAAACTAAAAAGTCAACCAAAAAAATGAAAGCAAAAACAATTCAGTGGAGAAGGGCTGATTAAGCTATCTACTGATAACAGAAATCATTGTGCAACTTTAGTATTCACCGATAACTTAAGAATAGGTCATTCTGACTGACTTGTCTTTTTGAGTGGATTCGTTTTCTAACAGAACATGATCATCTCGGATGGGAATTGTTATTGACATGCTGTTTCTTATTCTAGTTAGACTTCTTCATTCATTATTGAAAAACAAATGCAGTTGCAGATGTGCTGGGCTTGCCATGTCCATTTCCTTCATGATGACTAGCTCTTTGCAAAGTTTTGCTTTTTACTTGATTCTTCCTCTGAAGCAGAACCACATGTGTCTTGAAAGCCCTGACAGAGTAACAGAAGGCTCCCAGCAACCCTGTGTATTCAAAGTATTGAGAATATGAGAATATTGAGTTTTATTACCCAAATTTTAAATGTAGTGGTTGAATCTGAAAGGATGCCAGTGTATCAAAAGTTAACAGTAAATGGGAACTCTGGGAGACTGTCAAGAGCTGTAGGTTATGTTCCTGGAAAACCAGAGAGTTCATACATGTATGAATTTTAGTGGTGTGGTAGGATTCTCTGTCCGTTTCAGCCCTGTAGCAACATAGACTGTGCTCTGAGGTCTTTGGAAGTGTTTAGATATAAATAGTCAGATTCCTTCCCTAAAGGCTCTGGTGGCTGAAGACTGAACCTGTCTAGTGTAGTATCTTTGATTAAATGCAATAGCAGCCTCTTAGTAACTACAATCAGATGTCTTTGGCTGACTTTTTGCAAGAGCTGGAGGTGCTTACAGCGTGCAGAAGTCCATCAGAACTGTGATTCACATATTATGTGGGCAGCATGAGGGCTGCAGCTTATAGGATAGTTTTTGAAGAAAGATTTTTTTTTCATTAAATTTCATTTCACTTGAATTTGTCTACTTGGGTAGTTCAAACTGTTTCAGGGGACCTGTGTTGTTGCTTCATGGTGATTCAGTCCTATTTGTCAAGCGTCTGGAGTAGCCTGCAGTTACAATATAAAGGGACTGCCCATGGCTATGCTGTCTCCAGGTAAACTCTGAACCTCTTTCCTCAAAAATTCCAGAAACTTGAACTTTCTTTGAAAACACAGCAGTGCATGAATGGCTATTCAATGACATCAAACATCAATTTCATGGACAGTCATATGTCTCCTTTCATAATAACCAAGCCCTACTGAATGCTAGGTACTCGTTGGCTATCCATTACTTCTGTTTAATGAAGTTGAACAGATGGAGATTTTCAGGTGCTTCCTCACAAATAAGAGCTTTCAATTTCTTTGATTAGCTCTATTCTATACTTGTAGAATTTGGTCTTCATGTTTCCAGAAGTGCCTAATGAGAACTGTATGCAGTTAACATTCCTGCTGGCAGGAACTCCAAAATAAATTAATTGGTAGTTTGTATGCCCAAAAAGGCATGGATGACCATTGTGCATAAACCAAAACCTATTATGAGGCCCGAAGGAGACTCAGACCATCCATCAACTTCATATGTGTGTCTTTTTGAGTACTACTGAACCAGAGTACAGACTTTGTTTGGGAAAGCAAATGTGACAGAGTAGTGAGGGAGGAGTGTTTCAAATTTTTGATCTGAGGAACTTTTTAAAATAGGCTTTTCTTTCTGAAACTAAGAAAAAGGCAGACTGAAAAGTCAGCACAACTGAGCAATGACTACGAATGATTTGCAAGTGTCAAAATATATCCTTCTGTCTGGTATTTCCCCGTGATTTGTTTTTAATTACTGATAACAAGCGTTACATATTTTCCTATAAATAATGACATGTCTTCAGTTTTGGTTTGGGGGTTATTTTGCATTGACTGAAATATTTAAATATTGAAAACTTACTTTCTGCATACTCTAGAAAACAAAAAAAGGAGAGTAACAATAATAAAGTAGATAGAAACCTCCAACTCTTGCAGTTGTATTCCTTTCTGCTCAATACTCTGTCACTCTTAATACCCTACCCTGCCTACTAAGCTGCAACTTCCTCCTTGAATCCACCTCATCTGCAGCTCTCTCAGATTTTCATGAAAGGCTATTACTCCCACTGATAATTGGCTTTCTCCTTTAATACTCTTACCTGCATCAAGAACACGCATTCCCTTTCCTCTTTGAAGTATTTATCTGTTTCCCAGGGTTGCTAGTTCTCCGCTTTTTTAACTGTACCTTTAAAACCTTTACCTGTTTGCTACCTCCTTCCAGCTCCTTCAGGCAAATGGACTCTGGGATGCCCTCCAAGACATCACGCTCATTTCCCTCTGTCCTTTCTTCTTTCTTTCCCTAAGGATGATTTTCAGTCTTACTTCTTTTGCCTTCTTTTCTCCTGTTTTCTGCACTAACTCATCCCATTCACAAAAGTCAGCATTAAACAGGTGCTGTGGATGGTTAACACTACTCGTGCCACTGTTTCACCTCTGGTGTCACATTGCCTTCTTTTAGGTGCCTGCACTGGTTTGTTGTTATTCTCTGGGTCCTCCAGTCTTCCTCCTTCTATATCAGTCTGTAGGCATAGGGTGAAATGAAGGGGTTGTACACTCACTCTCATTTTGCCAAAGATTAACCATAACTTTCCCATTTGGACCTTGTGTTAGGACGTGGCAGTCTACTGCCTGCCTTTTGTGTTAAATAGTCATGTACAGAGATTTTTCTCTTGGGCATCCTGGAAGGGAGTGACAGATTCCCTGTGCTGCTGAAGAGCAGTCAGCACACAGCTGGGAAATAACTGCACTTCTCAGAGAAGATCTGACAAACAGGACTTGATTCAGCAGCTTGTGATTTCTGTCCCTCACTCCTTTTCCTGTAAAGCATGCCAGCCAGTGCTGTATCTTTTTCCTTAACTAACTGGAATGTTGTAACACCAGTGATGAGATAATGTCTGCTGAGCTGGTAGTGGTCTAGTTCATGGGCAGGGGAAGGAAGGAAAATCACTGACTTGAATAAAATTCAGGACATCTACTTTCCTCTGTGGCATGAACCTGCCATGTGCATTATCTGCTTCTATTATGGGGGATCCTGTAACAGGGAGATTACGTGTGGGTTTAGTCACTGGTGCTATTTGGTTTTCATACTGCTTCCAGCAACAATTTCAAATAGCAGGGTTAAACATTCAATACTTTCCCCTGGAAATTCATGTGTTTTTTGCTTTGTGATTTGTTGGTAACTTTGCATATCCATCCATATAGCAACCAGCTGATGGCAATGCAATAAAGCAACCCATGTGCATGCTGTATGTGTAGTGTGTTTCCTTATAGAAAGAGTATGAGCCTTATGCTGTTCAGTGTCTTCATTTTATTAAAAATATCTTGTAACTAGATTCTCTTTTCTATCTCTGGGCTGTTTTTCATCTCCTCTGACAAGAGAAACACCTCATTTTGAAGTTCATTGTAGTCCCCCTACTACAGCTGAAGACCAGAACATGAACCATCTGTCAGCGTATCTTAAATCTGTGGGAATAATTCAATAATTATCTTCAAGTGAAGTTGGTGATGTGACACATTTGATGAAACACTTACAAGGGACAGTACTTCAGGGAAAAAGACCTTTCAGTGTGTATTGTAGAATTGCCAGCAGCTTTTTATGGTTTATATTATGTCTAAAATAACTGTGCTCTGTTTTTTTATTGCAGTATCTACTAGAAATGAAAAGCTTAATTCTGCCCCCTGAACATATTCTGAAGAGAGGGGACAGTGAAGCGATAGCATATGCTTTCTTTCATCTTCAACACTGGAAAAGAGTAGAGGGGGCGTTGAATCTCTTACACTGTACATGGGAAGGCAGTAAGTAATTCTTTCTTACACAGGAGCTAATCAACAATTTTTATTGAATGTCATTGTGAAGTATAGTATATGAGAATTTTGGAGCTCAGTTATATCCACATCAGCACTGAAATATTTGAAACTCAACCCGAAATTCTAAGAAGGTTTATGACGTTTTGGATTGTGTTCTCTGTGTGATGCTGAAAAAAAGTTCCCATCTTCTTTAAGACGTATTTTCTTACTCTTGTATAAGGTAACTGGAATAAGTTGTCCAGATAAGTTGCAGATGCCATCACTGGAAGTGTTCAGGGTCAGTTTGGACAGGGCTTCAAGCAACCTCATTTAGTGAAAGATGTTCCATCCTGTAGCAGAGGAGTTGGAATAGATGATATCTAAAGGTCTCTTCAAGTCCATAATGTTCCATGATTCTATGAATGCTTTGATGATGGGAAATTATGAAAGTGCCTTATAGGCATATAAATATGAATGTGTAGAATAAAATAACACAGTATTATATTATTTTTGTGTTTTAACTGACAAACTGGAGTGAGTTCAGTGAAGGATTACTTAGGGTGCCTTGGGGACTGGAACATGTGATGTAGGAAAAGATGCTGATCAAGCTGAATTTGTTGAACTTGGAAAAGACTTCTGATAGGTGAAGAGAGGATCCAGTTGCTGTCTTCTACCACCCCATGGAAAGATGATATGAAAGACAGAGTAAGAGTCTTTGCAGAACATCACAGCAAGAAGAGGCAAAACACAGAAATTGAAAAGGGAAATTTAATCTAAACATCAGAAAAATATTTTGAGAGTGAGAGTGGTGGTGCACTGGAACAGACTGCCTACAGGTTGTGGTATCTCCGTCCCTGGAGATACTCAGAGCTCAGCTGGATGAGGCTCTCAGCAACCATAACTAGCTTTAAAGATGACCTTGCTTTGAGTAGGAGGTTGGACTCCAAAGGTCATAAACTGATATTCTAACCCATCTTACTCTGTCTTTGAAATGTGTAATTTTTTCATGTTTCGGAGAATTAAGAAGTACTGTTTATGATCAGCTCTTGTGTTTTTTTTTTAAATCAATTGTTTTCTTCTTGGAATTTAGTTTCCTTGTTCTATATCAGTCTCTCAGTATCATATCACACCACTTCTGGTTTTTTTTTCTTTCTTCATTTGCTGTTCTTATTTAGTTTTATTAGAAAAGATAGTTTGTCACCATGATAATTCCTACAAAAATGCATTTAATAACTCCATTGTAAAAGTGACTTAGTGTCACAGTGACTGTATGAAGTGACCTGAACTTTCCCAATTTGCAGTATAGGCTCCCTGAGGAAACAATGACTTTATTTCTAGGTGTGTAGAACACCTCACTCAGTAATCCATACCACTGCACCTGGGGTTTGCTCTGTTGCATTGTTCTCTGTCCTACCTGCTTGTTCTTTTTCTGTCCCAGTGGTCTTATTTTTTCTATCATAGTGTCCTTCCCAGTGGCTTATTTTCAGGTGTTTGCTATTAGGTAGTGTTTCTTCTCTTTCAGATGTTTGCAGAAATCCTTTAACCCAAGGCTCATTATCCTATTATGGAGCAATATTTTTGCAGGGACTCCTGAATGTCCTGTGATAGGATAAGGGGCAATGCATGTAAACTACAGCATAGGAGGTTCTACCTCAGCATGAGGAAGAACTTCCTTACTGTAAGGGTCACAGAGCACTGTAACAGGCTCTCCAGACAGATTGTGGAGTCTCTTTCTCTGGAGACTTTCAAGACCTGTCTGGACGTGTTCCTCTGTGACCTGCACTAGATTATATGGTCCTGTTCTGGCGGGGGTGGGGTTTGAACTCAAAGATCTCCAGAGGTCTCTTCCAACCCCTAATATCCTGTGATCCTGTGATCTTCTTTTGCTTTGTCAGGCCAGAGACTCCCTAAAGGGCTGTTTACAAAGACCAGCTTTGGGCAGTGATCCTGCCACTTAGGAAATCCAGTCACCTTTACCTGAAGACATTCCCATTGAACTAGATTGACTGGTTCCTCTCCTTATTACCTCCACAACAGTCTGAATGTGTACTTTATCAGCTAATATTTGTATTGTAGCCTGTAAGGATGTACTTTAATATTGTTGCATAGCCTTTACATAAAAATCCTTAATTCATTTTGCACAGTCATTTCAGAGAGATGAGCAGTTCTTAAGAATTTTGTTCAAAGCTTGCTCACACATAAAGGCTCCCAAGGGTTTTAGTGGTTTCACCAGTGTCTAAAGCAATAATCATCACTTTTGTTCCCTATCTTGGTCTGGGTGATGCTTGTTACAGGTGTAGTGAGTATTTGCATCACTCTTTAAGTCCTTTACTTGCAAAAGGTTTGCTTGGCATCTCTGTGCAATTGTAAGTGAAAACCAGTGGAAACATGACAGAAAAACTAAATTTAATTAAACACTATTTCTAGCCAACAGCCTATATACAGTACATGGTCAGTTGTTCAGTTTCTTTCTAGGTATTTGTGTACTTGTTGTGTCTTTAAATCATGCTATTTCACACATCTTGCTTTTGTAGCTTGGATGTAGGAATTCAATGCCCACATACACACCATTCAATTCTCACCTTGTGGGAGCCAGATGGAGTTAAGTACAGTAAGTCAGTCACATGGAGGGTACATTTGGAATGCTGCTGATAGAAATAAGGTCGCTGCTAATTAACACAGCTTCAACCAAATGTATGTAGAAATGTCTCTGTCATATTTTAAACTCCAGAATTCTCAGTTTTCCCCACATGGCTTTCAACAGTTAAGAAAAGTGAGCTTATAAAAGTAAGGTTCAACATTGAACTGGAAGGTTGGTTGTTTCCTGTTTTATCTTCATTTGACCTGTCAAAGTCCAGTTTTATCCATAGTACAGCTGAAAACACCCAAGTGACACCACATGAAATGTTGCTCTGGGTTTGGTCCGGGTGCTGTAGTTTCAAATGTAACCAAATTTCATGAGAGACTGAAGTGCTTGTTTATAAACTTGTGTCATGTTTCCTGTTATTTGCATGATAAGAAAAACCTAGGGATTCTTGGATGCTGTGGTAGCTGTTATGACAACCACAAACAGGTATTTGAATGGCAAACTGCTTCTGTGCTGCTTCAGCTGATTATGTAAAATAGAACCAGATAACACCAAGAGTAAGGCAGGGAAGAGTAAGGCATGAACCAAACTCATACAGGTTAACCAGAGCACTTTCTTCCATGACTTTATATCATTGCTAAATATTTTTTTTGCTGGCCATATTCCCTATTCAATCTCATATCAAAGGTGACTGTTGGAATTCCGCAAAATCTATTCAGACTTTTTTCACTTGTTTTCTAAAAGAAACATCTTTACTGCCCCTCTTATTTTTATTAGAATCCTAATACTAGTGGATTTAGGCTAAGGCAGAAGAGGCATGGTTGTTTAAATATTAAGACAAATGGGAAAGAAAAGCTTCTGTTAGCAATTCTGAAGTAATGAGCAGGGAACAGAGATTCAATTTTGTTGCATGAAAGCACCATATAAGGCTTGGATTATTGTATTTGTGCTTGGCTTTTTGGAGTCCTTTGGAAGGGGGGATCTTAATACTGGAAGAATGTTATAGCCCAAGTTGGTTTATAGTCTTGGACAATGCCTGCCTTCTTTACTATTGCTTTAAACATAGTAATCAGGGAGAAATATGCTCATACAATTGCACAAAGAATGCAGCAAACATAAATTTAAATGTAGTGTGCACATCTGAAAGTGGGCTATTGTGTATGTTAAGCTGATCTCTCAGTTGCCTTGTGAGCAACAGATAATGGAGTGTTCCTCTGCAGCAGTGGGTGGTACCTAACATCTGAAGTACAGAGTGCTTCTAGAACATCTGTAGAGGAAAAAATTGCTTCAGTAACTGATGTTCTTAGGAGCAGTGAGAACAACATGTTGATGACATTTTAACAGTGAAAATAATATATAGGATAATGGAAAAGGATGCCTTGATTGCAAAGCTGTAATTCAGTCAAGTATTCTGATGTTTCCATAAATCACACTCAGATGCCCTATGACATCATCACCATCTAGATTTAGTAATCTATTTCCCTCCCTCTCTGTTATTATCTTCAATTTAAAAAATGCGTGAGTTTATGTGTTATTTAATCCATGGCCTGAAGATTTATATTGGAAACATGAATTGATCTGCTGCATTTAAAAAGAATGCATGTGAGGAACCTGGTTTTAATAACTCAGTATTAATCTTTGATTGCCAAATGTAAAATGAAAACATGTCTGTGTTGGAAAACTGGTTCTCTGGGCTTGAGTTGTCAGTGTTACCTGGTTTGACAGAGTGTGATGGGGAATAAGTAGTGTATTTTTTCCATGCAATGCTCAATGCAGAGAGATTTTTGCAAGTATTGGCCTGAATTCACAAGCTTAGCTTGTGATTTTGTAGGCTATAACTGTTATATCAGATACACTTTTTTCCCTCGAAATAGGAAAACTCTGCAACTTAAAAGCCTAAGACAAGATGTGTAAATTTGGCTTTGGAGTTTTATGTACAATTGACTCTGATCCTGCAGACATTTGTGTGATCTCAATTGACACTCACGAACCTTCTCCCATAAACTGTAAATATAGTTAAGTATGTCCAGTCATTGCCACAGTAACTCCTGCATGGTCTTCTTTTCTTTTCAGCTTTCAGAATGATCCCCTATCCACTGGAAAAAGGACATCTTTTCTACCCTTACCCTATTTGTACAGAAACTGCAGATAGAGAACTACTACCATGTACGTTCAACTTTTCTAATTCTTGACATCAAAGAATCATTTAACTGAGTCTTGCAGCACTGATCTCTATTGATGCATTTTAAATTGAATGCACGGGTTTAGAATGAGTGAGTTGACCAGTGATTCTCTGGAGCTCCTGTCGTGGTTTAAGAGGCAGCTCCTAGCCATAGTCCATAGCAGTTTATTGTTGTGTCCAGTGCAGAGACAAGGAGAGAGGTTACTGAAGAGATAGACTCAGTAAGATCTTGCTATTCTCGCTTGCCTAGACACTGGAAAACATCAGATCTTTCCTTTAGGGTAATGTCCTGTCAAAGTAGGAGAATAGTGGCAAAGCCTTGTTAATCTTGTGTAGGCAACACTAGCTTATGAAATTCCAAACTAGCAGAGGGGAGATTTAAACGGGATGTTAAGAGAAAGTTCTTCACAGTGAGGGTGACGAGACTCTGGAACAGGTTGCCCAGGGAGGTTGTGTCTGCTCCCTCCCGGGAGGTCTTCAAGGCCAGGCTGGACGAGTCTTGAGCATCCTGATCTAGTTGGAGATGTCCCTGCCTATGGTGGGGGGTTGGAACTGGATGATCTTTGAGGTCTTTTCCAACCTAAACCATTCTATGAGACTGATGTGAAATTACCTCAATAATTTATTATATATTTATTAGCAAAGTGCCAACAGTGTTCTCAGTACTCTGTGAGATAACAATATCAGATTCAGCCTTCAAGAAGCATAGTCCAAGCTAATGAGGCTTACTCCAGTGCATGCAGTTAAGAACAAGAAAGCAGTGGCAGAGCTGAAGCAGCCAATCTTGCAAATAGTTATGCCTCATTCCCATGTTTTCTCAAGTGGGACTTTGTATGAGCACAAGTGGAATATACACAGGTGCAGAGAGGTTTGCATGGTCAGGACAGAGAGACAAATATAAATTGATCCGAGGAAGAAGATTATTCTCTTTTCTCTATCCTGAAGAAGGAATAAAGAGAAATCTGTTATGGAAAAGTTAAAATGTAGCCTGCTTCTGTTGTGAAGGCTGGTTTTGAGGACATTTGCACTCTTTGTAGCTTTTAATTCAGAACTCTCTGGTTCAGGGTGAAAAATACATTACCACTTTTTATAAGTCTGCCCGAGTAAACATTAGGCAAGAGTAATACAGTGAAAATCTATTCCTTGTAAGTCTCCTTCACAGTGCATTCTAGCTGATATTACACAGAAATCCTTGGCAACTGACATAATCTCCCCACCCCATTATAATCACCCAAATTATAACAACACCTCTTAGAGTGCTCTGCTTGCTTTACTCAGAGGGATGCTGAGCAGGAGAGGGTGGAGTGTCAGGAGATTTAGAAATGGCAAAGTCATGCAGAATAGCTCAGCGTTCTCTTCGATGCAAAACTAAGCATTCTTGTCAAACCTTAGAAATGAGGGACACTTTAACAGCATCTGCAGTGGTGTTGTGCTCTGGCAGCTATGGGAAATGCCTTGAGTCTCTCGAGTTTGAGTAGAGAAGTGTTTAACGTAACCATGACAGACACAAGGTTAGTTAAAGGGGGTTTGCATACCTGTCTTCACCCTTTAATTGCATGTATTTTAATGAGGAGTCAGCTGGAATTACATCAGAACGCTAAGATATGATGTGCCATGCAAATTAAAAATATTAATCATAAAACTTTGTCGTGAGTGGATCTGAATGTAAAGTGCATGTTTCTATATCCTTTTAGGTCGTACATATTGTTAGGATAACTTTTCTTGGTTCTACCGATTAAAGCCCTCAGAATTTATTGTTAGAGAGCTATAGTTTTCACAGTCTGCATAAACCAATCTACAGCCATGTTTCTGCAAGGCTGGTCTCGGTGCTGCTCCTGGGTGCATATTTCTGCTCTCTCTTGCAGACCAGCATTAGCAAACATGTAGTCATGTGGCCTCTCAATGGCCTGCATTAAAAAAAAAAAAAAAAGGCTTTTATTTATAGGTTAGCTTTCTGGGGTTAGTTGTTGCACAACTGCATTATAGTTAGTGCTGAACTAAGGAAGGCAAAAGTAACATGTACATAGGACCACAGTAAGCCTGAAATAAGATCTTAAATGAGAATTATTTGGCAGTAAGATGACTGACATACCAAAACATTGACCTTCAGTCTTTCAGGCCTCTCTATGTCTTCTGTCAAAAGCATGTTTAGGTGTCTCTGGCTGTTCAAAGCAGGTGAGAATGTCAGTTTGGTTTTGACTGCATTAATTTTGTTTGGGGTTTTTTTTAATGTATAATGTATTCCCCTTCATGTATTTTTTTTTTCTACAGCATTTCATGAAGTTTCAGTTTACCCCAAGAAAGAGCTTCCATTCTTCATCCTCTTCACTGCTGGACTGTGTTCTTTCACAGCCATGCTGGCCCTCCTGACACATCAGTTTCCAGAGCTTATGGGAGTTTTTGCGAAAGCTGTGAGTATTCTCTGCTGCTGCTCTCTTCTAGTAAATAAAAGAGACAGATGCAGGAAGAGCTAAACTAAATACTGACAAGAAGGATTAATTTCCATAATGTAAGTGCAGCTACCCTTGTTCTTAATAAAATAGATACCCAAGACTCTTGTGGTTATTAAGTTCTGCTTATTGGAGCAGGTAAAGCTCCTAGTTAGTGGAGTAAGCAGAGGATTGACATGTGGGCTGAATTATGTGCATAAAGGTGGTGAGATTATTCAAGATCTCTGAATTGGTATGAATGCAGTTACTCTGTCAGTATATACTGTGACTTGTTTTAGCTATTATCTTCATAAACCACTACATGGAACAGCTGAGATTTCAATGTTCTTGGGAAGGGCAGAATTGAAGCCTATGACATTCTGCCAGCTTTGAAATAGACAGCTTGATAGTTTTGGTTTAAAATGCAAACTTATTAATAGCAAACTTTTTACAGATTTCCCACCACCAGTTCTGCCACCATGAATTCTCACTGTACTGCTGGTGCTGCTTTTTCTATTCCATTTAGAAAAAACAGTCAGTTTCAAAAGGAAAGGGAGGAAAAAAAAGTAACATTTTAAAAAGCATATCATGCAGCCTAGCACTGCCTAGGTGCTACCATGTGGTGAACAAGACAGATGTCTCCCAGTGGTGTCTGGGGACAGGAGTACCAAGAGCTTTCCAAAGGCCACATAGCCCCAGCATGAGTTTCAGTGAAGCTGGGCTTTCATATCCATGAATTTAAATGTACTCTGTAGACCAGCTGATTTTCCAGATGAAGAAAAACTTTGCTCATTTTAAGCTACAGCTAGTTCTCTGAGTTTGTTGTAGGACACAGTCAACTACTTCAGCAACAAAATCCCTGTGAATTGCAGTAAGGCAAATTCTTCTTGTTTCATTGACTTGACAGGTGTATAATTTGCACTGGCTACAAAGCTTTAATCTCAGTAGATCAAGTGCTGCTCAAAAGAGCAGAAAATACCCTCTGGTGAGCATTTTGCAAAATTAAAGGGACATATTTATTTAAACAGTTCACAGCTTAACCAGAAGGAATGCTTCTACTTAGGCTAAGCCACTTGAAGCAACAATCCCAAACTCTCAGATTGTGTACATCAGTGTTGCCTTAATTCAGCTGTGATTCACGTTACACAGCTTGACCTTTAGCAAGTGCAGTGCTCTGTGCAGCTTCAGTTAGAAGCTGATTTTTTCTTTGAACTGCACTTAGGACCAAATCTCAATACTAGCGATGGTGTTAACCTGTTTTTACCACAAGGCACAAATAATCAATGAGATAGTGTCTGCAAACATTGCAGACATGTCCTAGTGGGAAAAAAAGAGAATTTGAATGCTTACTATTGCCTTTAAAATGCATAAGCATTGTCAACATCATATATTTTTTACAATTAAACACCAAACAGAGCCTATTTGGCAGACAGCTAAACTGCAGATATTTTCTTGCTTGATACCATGCAGTAGTTATAATCTCAGTCAAATATTGACATTTTGAAGTGCATTAAGTGCATGTGCCTTAGATAGCTGTGCTTTAGCAGCATGCAGACCTTTAGAAATTACATTTTTCACTGAACTTTAGATACTGAGGACCCTAAGTTAAAGACCAAGGACATACCTGGATTAATTAATGAAGTGCTGTTTGATCTGTGGCTCAAAAGGCAAAGGCAAGTGACAGATCACAGTTCATGTCTGTATCTCTAACTCTGCCCCTCCAAAAGGCAGGATGACCCTATCCTCACTGGCTGCTGTGAACTGTCCCTGCTCTGTGCCATCCCTGAACTTGGACTTTGTTGAGGAAACACTACCTGTCATGGGCTAGAACTGTGTCAGGAGCTGTGCTAGAAGTTCAGGACTCTGCCTGTGGCTGGCCAGCACTCCATACTGTCCACCATCCTCCTTGCTTTATGGAAGAAGACAGGAACTGCCCTGGCTCCCTCTGCAGCTGGGGGTAGAAGGAGAAGGACCATTACAAAAGGCAGTTCTGATGCTTGGTTCTCTCTCTTCAGTGATTGCATGGGGACTATACCCCCACCTCTCCATCCTTTAAGTGCCTAAAGACCATAGAATCATGGAATGGTTTGAGCTGGAGGAGACCTTTAAAGGTCATCTAGTCTAATTCCTCTGCAGTGACCAGGGACATCTTCCAGTAGATCAGGTTGCTTGGAGCCCTGTCCAACCTGACATTGAAGACACATGGGACAGATTCAGAACACAAAAAGGGATGTGTGTTTATATATAAAGTCAGATGCTCTGTTTTATCAGGAGAAAGATTCTTTAGGGCAAAAAGAGAACACATCCAGCATCAGATTTGCTTTAATGCAATGCAGTAAGCAGTTTGTATGTTTGGCACCAACTGCAAAGCAGCAACTGAAACACAAACCTCTTGCAGCTCTGCCAATCAGTTCCAAACAGAACTGTTTATTTTTAGCAAAGTCACAGCAGCCTAAATGATGACAGCAGCCACAGGGTTCACAGTCTCAGGGTGCTGACTTTGCATGTTACTGTACTTATATACATATAGGGCTCCAGCACAACTGTACGCAGTGTGTATAGTTAAACTGACATTAATATAAAACACAGTTAATATGCATTTCCCACAGATGTGTGAGTTCTTTTGAATACTGAGTTCTGGGATGTTTTTTGGTGGGGTTTTTTTGTGGGTTTTTTGGTTTTGTTTTTTATGACAGAATGGTTTCTGTTCACTTTATTTTTATCCTAACATTAATATATTGAAATCTCTTTCAGCACTGCTGTGTTCTGTGATAGAGGGAGGATACTAAAATAAATTTCAGTTAGTGATTCCTCCGCATATATAGCAGATCTGTAGATAACCCAGAACCATTTTAAACCTGAATCTAAAGCCAGACTTTTGTCTCTGAGAGGTGGTCTGGCAGATTTTGCTCTTATGAAAAAGCCTTTCTTTCCCTTAGTAGGTTTCAAGTTGATCTTATAGTGCCTTTGGTATGAGCCTGAATCTAGGCTGTGAGATGTGTGCAAACCTTTGTAGTTCATCACTTTGATCTTCATAAAAGTGGGACTCTTGCTGTCTTTACTGCAAAGCACATCAATCTGTATATATGGAAGGCTCTGAATTTGGTAGCAAGTCTTTATATGGAATAAATTACATCATCTTGGTTAGCCTGGAGGTTTTCACAGAGGAACGCAGCAAGAGTTCTTGTCTTACTGGACAGCTCTCTCTTGAGGTGTATTGCCTGCTGTATTTTGATCTGAATGTGTTTCTGATTTTTTTGCAGTTTCTCAGCACCCTCTTTGCCCCTTTAAATTTTGTGATGGAAAAAGTAGAAAGTATCCTGCCCTCCAGTCTGTGGCACCAGCTGACAAGGATCTGAGGGAGCACACCTGCTGACTGACTGCCATGACATCTTCTGTGCCAACTTTTTGTTGACCACAAGAAAGCATGATTAAAAAAAGGGAAGCAGTTCTAAGACTTAAAAACTTTTCATGGATTGTCTGTTCTCATATAAAAACTGTTTTGTTGTACAAAATACATTGATGTTAGGTTCTATTATATTTTGCCTTCAGAAAAGAAAAACTTAAAAATAAACTTTTGTGTATTGCAGCATTGCTGTCTCTTGGCTGCTTCTTCAAAGCTCATGTTGTGCTTTGTGTTCTTAAACGCGTGTGGTGTATCTGCTTCAGCACAGCTAGGGCTTGCCTTTCTGTTCAGTTAATGAAAAATAATAACACTTCACAGTTAGGCAGCAGTCTCACTGCCTTTTCTTACTGAGTTCAATCAGGGTGAAGTCCTCACCTATACAGGAAGTCCATAGATGACGCTTAACAGTTAAAGCTTTTGCTTAATGCAGCTTTAGGCTCTCCAGGCAGTTCAGATGGAACATTGGGCTTCCAATGTCCATCCCTACACAGAAATCCATTTTATCCTCCTTTGAATTTTGAAAAAGTCCACATACTTAGCAGATTTTTTTTTTCATACTGCTCTTACTTCAGGTATCTTCAGAAGCTCCATGCTGTGTTGTCTACGGAACAAGCATAAGTAATGGCAAGGAAATGTAGACAACTTTACAGGTAGTGAGTTGATCATTGCATTCATGCTCTTAGGTATTTCTTCCCAAGATTTTATTGCCTTTCTAGTATTTTTCAAGTCTGAAAAAGCAAGTGCTTTTCCCTGTATAGATTAAACATCAGCACTATAAACTGTTGCTTGAGACCAGAAGTTCATTGGCAAAACTGGTGTTGGTTCATGCACAGTTAATGGAGAGGCTGGTGTTTTGTCATTGGTGCTTACCTCAGGAAATCTCATCCCTGAGCTGTGAGAGGTTTAACATAGCCACCATAGATGGACACTTCCCACAGACGCTTCTGCTAATGTAGGTGGCTGGCTCCAAGAGCAAGAATTTGATCTGAAAGTTGAAGCAAGCATTTCTATCAAGAAGTGCATCCTTGCAGATGCCTCGGATATTTTTTTCACTTCCTGTCCTAGCTAATGAAGAATAAACTCGATGCAACAGATCACAAATGCCACTTTGCCAGCCCAACATTGCTGTTCTAGAAATACTGAGCAGCTCAAAGGACTGTCAGCACCAGCAGATGTTTATCAACAAGGAAATAACTGAGTAAAGACAATCCCATAAAAGCATTTCTCAACAGCAGGAGATGCATTACATTTTTGTCCAGGTGAGCAGTGGTACAGCATTGCCACAAAACTGTTTTGCTATGGGAGTGGGGGGGGGTGGGGAAACCACACCAGAAGAAATGAGACCTGAGGAAGGACATAGATGTTGCTAGATGTTACAACTGGTGAGGTGTATGGAAATCACTAACTGCATCACAAGTTTTTCATCTCTGCCCGTTAATCCTGCAAAACAATTCACTATAATGTTGGAATTAGTATGAGGTAAGACTAGAGGTAGTGGATTGCTGTTGGACAGCATGTGGAAGTGCGAAGTGGGACAATATACAAGTTCTTGGCTTTGCGTCTGAAATGTTCTATAACACACAAGGTGAACACCTTTACAGCAGGTGCTCCTGTATATCTCTAGCTGCATAACTAGGAAGGATTGTATTCATCTTTGCCTCACAGTGGCACAGTCTGAATTATTTAAGGTTGATGGAAATCAGAAGGATCAGACACAGATGTCTGCACATCAGTGTTTTCCTAGCTATATGTTTGTCAGCAGCTAAGGTAATAGTTTGGCCTTATGTTAGAAGAACTGTGAGCGGCAATTTGTATGGGGATGACTATCTGTAATAACCTGATAAAAAGGAATGTTTAACTCATAATCAGATCCTTCCCTTGAGCAACAACAAACTTCTAGGAACTCTAAAATATCTTTATGCAATTCTATTCCTACTGTTTCTAGTTTCCATCTCCCTTATAAGCAGTAGCAAGTAATGGATTTTATCTAGAAAATACATCTTTAATTATAATTCTAGGCATCAGAGAGATCAGGCAAGTCAGAAAAAAGGATTTTCTTTTTCATCAGGCAGAGTTTGTTGCCTTAGGCTTTTCTGCTTCTGACATGTTTCCTGTGAAGTTCATCATGGCTTAGATCAAAAATCAAACACAGNGGGGCAGTTAAGGAAGATATGTGAGGATGGGGGCGTGGTGCTTTATAACTCCAAATATTAACTGTTACTGGGGGTTTTTTTGGTTGTGTTTTTTTTTTTTCTTCCTCCCTTTAAAAACAACCTAATACAGTTTAGGAACATGCTATAAATACAGGCACTGCATAGAGTAGAAAGGAGAGACCTCTCTCCCAGTAGTGTCAGGTAAGTCAACCTGGCCACCTTCTGGCCCTCCCACCGCATAGAATTACAGCTGCTCCACTGCAGGAGCCACATTGGGGCAGTGAAGGCTGCTTCTTCCTCTGGTTGGTAATTATTTGCTGAGATTTGTTGCAAACACTAAATATATTCTGATTTTTTTTTTTTTTTTCAGTGGGATAGCATGGAATTCCTTATCCCAGTGAAAAAGAATAAAAGTATCAGGAATTTTCCTATGTTGCAGAACCCTACAAAAGGTAAACATCTGAAGGAAGTCACATTCCTTGCATGCACCCCCCTTCTCCCCACTGTGGCTGTCAGCACACAGTGGGCTTGAAAACCTCACCACCTCTATTTAAGGCACAGTGTGCACAGTAGCCCCTGGACTGCATAACCAGCCAGCTTCCTGCCAGGATCCCAGAGTAGAGTGGCTCCACTGGAACAATGAAGGAGGAGCAGTCAATACGTTGATTCTTTTATGTTTGCTTCTTTCACACAAGAGAAGATCTTACATGATGAAGTTGCATCCTGTTAGTCAAGCAAATGAGCTGTTAAACACTTTCTAGTTTTTTTGGAGGGGATTGTGTTGTTGTGTTGTTGTTTTTTTTGGTGGTTTTTTTGGGTTTTTTGTTTTTGTTTTTGTTTTTTTTTAGGTAATTACACTACTACTTCTTTCAGATAATAAAACAAGTTTATTTCTGGTTTTTTGAAGTGGCAGGAGACAACTGCAGGTTCTTGTATTTGTCCAGAGAACCACCTCTGCCATCAGAGGTGGCCATCGCCCGCACAAGAATACTGTAGACTTCATGAGACAAAACTCCTGGACACGAGCAAGCACTGGCACACCTCGTGCTGCACACTGGACTGAGCTGTTTTTTTCCTAGTGGTCTTCACTATTCCCCAGTAACATGTTTGTTTTCCCCCACGCCACCATATGCCAGGTGTCATGAGAGACTGGCACAAGGCCTGTGGGCAGGGACCACCAGCTGCTTACTGAATGCAGGTGTGATTTGGACATCCAGGCTGCCATGTGGTAGAAGAAAATTACTTCATTTTTGTTGTTGTTGGTTTGTTGGGTGGTTGGTGGGTTCTTTGGGGTTTTTTTTTTGTTTGTTTTCGTTTTGTTGTTATGACATTTCCCCTGAACCAACAAGGCACTTAAAGTTTGTTTAAAAAGAAAGGAGTGGAGAGGAGGCAATCCCAAAAAGCTTGGCAGGCTAACAGCACTGCAGAGCACTGTTAGATGCTGATTTCATGCAGCAAATTAAAGGAAACTCCCTTAAGAAAATTGAGCTGCATATTTTTAAACAAAATACTCCTACAACCTTTTGCCTCAGCTAACATTACTCTGACACCAAAGTGTGTACTTAGGGAGAGCTGTTTCTTCCTCATGACTAAATACATGAGTGAATTTATTCCACAGGAAAAAAAAATAAGAAAGAAAAAATTATTATTTCATGTGCCTTGCCTGATACACATTTTTTTCCTCTCTGATTAGCTGAAGGTCAAGGAGGTGCCTTTCCTGTAGTATTTACCCCTCTGATTTACATTGTCTTTTCCCTCTAAGAAACAGCAAAAGCTCTCAGGAGTGCTTTCTCCATGGCAGAGGCAGCAGGAATGCTTTCACAGCTGTATCAGACCTTCAGCTCTGTTTTATTTAAAAGAAATGATAAATACAGAAAAAAAGTAATCAAATACTTGGCCAACTCAGTTGTTACACATTTGCTGTGCTGCGAAATACTCTTTCTCCTCTGGTGAAGGGAGTTTGGCAGAGGCATTGCATTGCAGCTTGTTAACATGGCACTTGTGTGAAATACCATATTCAGCCTGCTGTGCTCACCTCAGGTGGGCTTGTTGCTGAATGGGACGGGGGATCTGCTGATGAAGAACACTGAAAAGGCCAAGTTACTCAATGCCACCATCTTCCTGGTCTCACTGGTGGGATGAGCCTTCAGGGGCCAGAGGCCTTCTGAGACCCTGGGAGCTTGGAGCAAGAAGATGTACCTTGTTTGAGGAAGAGGAGGGCCAGTTTGGGGAATAGAAGTTCCACTTTTAATAGAGTGACCCCAAAACACTTTACCTTGGACTGCAGAATTCAAGTGGGTTTGTTTTCTGGTATATTAACCAAGTAATGGTGTTAAGAAATTACCTGATTCCTTTCAGCTGCCTAGAACAAGTTCCCTTGTAAGAATGAGACTTCATTTTCCCCAGAACATTGAAGTATTTTCAGTTTCGCTATGTTGGGAAATTCGTAGACTAATCAAAATGTCCCTGAAACTTTAAAAAAAGCTGGCACAAAATACTACTTTTAAGCTAAGTTCATTGCTTAAAATGTTGTATCGCTCAGCTTGTGAACTTTATGCAGATTAATTTAATAATTAATCTTTATAAAAATTCTCCTTGGAGCTCATCTTTAAATACAGCTGGGTATGAAATTTTCCTTACTCTGTCCAGAGCCAGAATTGCCAGCAGTAACGGATGAGACCAGTGGTATGACCACTGCTCTGAGCACACACACACCTCTAGGCAAATGCTGCACACTACCACGCTGACAGAGCTCTTCCCACCAGCAGCTGGGTTATACCCAGGAGCATGAGGATTATTCTTGCTTCTAGCTGTGATCATTACATTAATGTCAGGTACAGCTACTGAAACATGACCTTCTTGTCCAAGAGAACACCTTTCTGGATCCTCTTAATCTTTTCTTGCCAGCTGTGCCTTCCAGACATGACTTTACCATTTTAGTGATACACCCTTTCAGATGGGAACAGCTGTTCTCTCAAGACCTTTGAATTATTTCTAAATATTTATTTTAAAAACAACCCAAACCATGACCACAGTTTTTACCTATTTGCTAGAGTATGCTACTTATGTATTATGTCTTCATGCACGGTTCCTACTCGCTAGGGTTCCCTCACTTTATTTAGGGTGGGATTTTTAATTCATATGGAAATTCTACCTGCATCCACAATATATTCTATCACCCATTCGACCTCTTTGTTTTTTCATTACCTTGCCTGTCTTTGCATGTCATGAGTGCTTTTTCAGAGCCTTATTAGACATATGCGCACAGGACCCATCTTTCATCTTATCTCATTTGCTGGTCTCTATTCCGAGGAGAGGTGGCTGGTCCCTTTTTGACCCAGCTTCTCTCCAGTGTCTAATTTCTGGACCTCATAAGCCAGCACTTTCTACTTTTGTGCTGATCACAGGACAGTATACAGACCTGGCACAACCTCTAACTGCCTCCATCAGAGGCCAATGCACCCTTAAGCAAAGGCATGAGTTTTTTAAGAAAGCATTCAGAGCATATCTCTTTCAGAAGTCCCCACCTGGGTGTAATTTTTAATGCATTTAGTAGATTTATTAAATTTTAGAGAAGACAGAAGCTGGTAGGGTTTTCAGAAAATGGATTATTACTGTGACAAGGTATTCTCCAACAGCTTTTTGCAAATGTTTTTTTTCCCTTATTCAGTAAGTGAAAAATAGGAAACTTTATCCTTAGGTAGTTGAGTGTCCTACACTCAGCTCTCACCAGGTTGAGAAACAAATCTCTTTAATCTTCCAGATCACAAAACACCTCAGCAGTTAATATTATGACCTCTTAAAAGCTTTTAAGGCAAGTTATCACAACTGTATGACAAAGGCATTGGCTTTGACTCCTTAATGGTTTATGAAAATTATGAAAATGTTGTGGTTGAATACATCTCCTGCAGTTTCCTTTGCTCTTCGCCATGGGCAAATTTCTGCCCCACAGGAAGCCTCAGCATACCAGCCAGGTCTGGCATGCTCAGGTAGCCACCTCACTGCAAATTCCATTCCACTGGAATGCCTCCACAAACACCCCTCCAGTAAATCTCTTCACCAAGCATGGCCTCAGATTTTTTTTCTCTTGGAGGAATTGTCTACTGGTGCTCAAACTCCAGAGCACTTCAGTATCCAGGGCATGACTGTGACCAGCACAAGATCCTTCAGAAAATACTCGAGTAAGTTCAGCACCATGCGGGAAGCGGTGCTGGTCTTACACAACATGCCCTATCTCTGAATCTTGCCATGTTGCTGATAGTGGGAGTTACTTGCCTCAAGGAAGCTAGGTGAGAGTTGTATGTTGGTTGGAAGACTCCCAGCAGAAGTATGCCCTTCCAGAGCTGCATGGGTTTATGGACAAACAACTATGCAGCTAAAGGGTCACATCAAAATGTAAGGTAAATGCTGCAGAGTTTGTATTCGTTATTCAGCAGCTTTTGTGCAATGAAAGACAAACGCAAAAGTAGAGATCTCAGATGCTTTCCCTGCATGGACCAGGAAGGGCAAAAGCTATGATGCTTAAGCATCATGTCCGTGAGATCCAGCCAGTGTTCTTTGGTGCTTTGCAGGTGTGAATATCTACCACTTCCAGGCAGTCCTGGCAGCGCACAGCACAGCACCAGTGGAACTTGCACTCGCATTTTGTCATTCTGCTGACACGGGAGGTGTCGTAGCCTCTCCCACAGCACATGACTTCACAGCTGTCCATGCCACGGGAGGTCTGGTTGCAAACCCGACCAGCTGTCCCGAGGGACCCTACAAAGGAAGCACAGTATAGATCAGAGGGCGTATTTTAAGGAAGGCCAGAAAATACATGAAGGCAAGTACGAAACATAATTTGCAAATGTTTCTGGTCCTTCACATCACCCAGGATTTAGTATCAAGCCAGAGGAATGCCTATAATAACGTAAAGTTGCTCTCAAATTCTCAAATGTATCCTAGAAATCAAGTCTGGAGATGAGAAGCAGTAAAATGAACCAAATACTTCATGGTTGCTCCTATCATCATGCTTTGCTTCATCTGTCCATAGCACATTTTCCCTCTCCAGGAAGTAGATACCCTCCCCAAGGCAGCCATGCAGCCCCTGCTCCTGCCCCCTGCATCCAGTCCCCCAGAGCTGTGTGAAATGGAGCAGCCACTTGGTGCTTGGGAGCTCGTGGGCTTTGCAGAGGACCTTGTGGGAGACAGGGGAGGGCTGAGAAAGAGAAGATAGCTACAAGGGACATGGTTGGCAAAGCAATGGTACTGCTAGTGGCTAAAGTTGTGGCAGACTCAAGCTCAGAAGCACTCCCACAGTTTGGCACAGCTGCTGTGTCCACCCATGGGCCCCATGTCCAGTAGATCAGGTAGCAGTTGAAGATTGGCTGCTCTGTGCACTTCTCATCTCTGTGAGGTAAGCACCAAGAGTTCTTCTCCTCTTTCTTGATCAAGATTATAAGAAATTAAATTACAGCCTGCTGTGGACAAAAACAGGGGTAAGGAAGCTTCCCATACCACTTTGTGCTCTTAAAACCTCTGTGGATGGTTGAAACGCCTCTGCTCACCTCTAGCTCTTTAAAGCATGTCTTAGCCTTAACAGCTACTGTACCACTGCACTGTATTGAGATGCTACTCATCTACCATAAATTCATCTTGGGAAACACTTTAGGATCTATAATCACAGCTGTCGACAGAGCATTGCCACCAATCTGAAAACTCAGATTGCTCATTGCTTCAGCTAATTCAAAATGCATTAATTTAAAAATCAATTTCAGCTGTATCCATGAAATCAGTATAATACTGACATTTCCCCTAGACCTAACTGTAGCTCCATTCTTCAGTTCTTGGCCAAAATGGGATTCCTAATTATTGACCATGATCATTAAATTAAAACTGGGAACATTTCACAAAGTGTACTCACAGGTGTACATCAAATGTGAACACTTCACCTTCTCAAAAAAAACCCAAACCCAACAAACATGCAGACATGAATTCAAATATGTATGAGTTAAAATAGCACATTAATATCACTAAAACTTAAGCTGTAAATAATCTGTAGTTACCAAAAATCCAAGGTGCATTACTTCTATTTTCCCCCCTCCTATGATGTATTCATGGCTTCAACTGTTGCCACAGAGTGTTTCAGTCCCTAAAAGGCATTTCAGCCTTTTCTGCTATTGCATATAGTCACATATTTATTTAAATAGTCATTAGGTAGATATATATATATATCTGAAAAGCTTCAGTACAACATCATTGTTGTTGGCCTGGCTGCTGACCCCCAAGCCCAGCAGGTGCCCACAGCAGCCTCAGCCACCCATCCCAGAAGCCATTCACCAGCTACTGCCAGTGGTGCAGACACAGGCCCTGGCTTAGGGGTCCTGAGCTATAGAGGTGCTGCTGAACTGGCCAAGTAGATCTGTGGAGCTACCTGGGACAGAAAAGGCAGAGGGAGGAGAAGAGATGCTGAAGGGAGCCAGAGACAGGGTCCTGCACCTGCAGCCTGCTAAACTCCGTATCTCCTCAGTGTGCTGGCCTGTTCATGCTGCTATCCATGGACTAGTGCTCTGTGTAGTGTCCTGGGGAGGCAGCTGAGCAACATTTCAAAGAATAGTGACATGTTGAATCAGGGACACCTTGCACCAAGGGTAACTCCTGGTCACCTGTCCCCACAGGCAGGGGCAGGATCTGGATCCCTTACTGGGTGTGTTGGTTTGAGCTAATTGGAGGATTTGAGTGAGAAATTAGACTATTGGCTGAGAGAGGTAAACACAGTGTGTCACTTCAACAAGTTTTACTGAGAAAAAAAAAAAAGAAGTTGTTTTTAAGAACTGTTCTGAAAACAACCAGAGAGCAGACAGTTTCTGGCGGTTCTGTGCTGCAGCTGCTTCTCTTGCATGGTCTCGTTTCCCTTGGTACCTAATTCAGAGTAATTTTCGAACTCCTTTCTACCATTAATCCCCGTGGCCGATCTACTTCAGCTTATCTGCAGCATCAACAGGTGGTGAGATAAGACTGGGGAAAGGGGAAAGGTGGTAGGGGGGGTTTGGTNGCCAGTCTGAGTTCTAGCCTGGGTTATATCAAAGGGGGGGGGGGCAGGTAACTGCTAAACCACAACACTGGGGATCCTGGGGAAGAGGAGAGGTACCACCAGCAATGACCCACACAGGAACACACAACCCCTAGCAAGCCTCTGCCACACAGCTCTCCCAGAAGGCCAGTGGCACAGGAGCAACCTACACAACCAGCAAAGCAGTAATGACAAAAGGTGTTTCCCAGATCCTTTTTTTCAGGAATCACTCTACACTGGGAGAAGAGACACTTCAAGGAGCCCCTGATGGCCCTGATTAAGTTAGGGCTAAGGAGTCAGGAGGATGCAGAGCTATGTGATCCACCTGTGGTCTTGTAGGAAGCCTATAGCAGAAACAAACCAAACAAACCAAACCAAACTCTGCTTCCTGGACACTACATTCTCCTGTATCCATGATGCTGTGCTAGAGGCTAGGACAGCTGAATGTAAGTGCTTGTGTCAGCCCACAGCAATAACCATCATGTCCCAAACTGGATAAAATACAACTGAATAACCACTTTTGTAGGCACTTCTCCTGCCTCCTCTTCTCAGATGGGGGGGAAAAAAAAAAAAAGTACAGAGGCCAAGCTTCTGACTTGTGTGATTAACACTCTGCATCAGAAATGTGGTGTGAATTCTCACCACCCTGCACCTCTCACCTCCCGTGCTCTGCACACTGCTTTATCTTGCCCACAAGGCCCAGCTCCAAAGTCCCAATGTGCCTGGGCTGTGTAATGCAGCATGCCTGTGACAGTAACCTTCAACAACCACAATTTGGGCCAGATTCTTAAAAACTCAGTGTTTTACACCCTGCACATGTGAAACATTCAATAGCCTTCAATGTGCCATCACCACGTGGCAGTGGCCAGAGAGGTGTCAGTCCTCCAGCAAAGGGAAAGCAAAGCTGCTCTGCACTTCAGCACACCTCCTGACCAGGAGCAGAGCAGGGCTGTGCCACCTGGCTGCTGAGGGTGAAGGGAGATCCCACTTCCCCCCAGCCTGGCCCAAGAAGGTCTGGCTACATTCCCCAACTGAGGCACAGGTTAGTTTCCAGCTCTGAAGTTCTAATTTCCAGATATCAGGGGAATTGCATAGCGGTGAAGGAGAAACCTAAGTGGGATTATGCCTGCTGATTTCAACAACAAGGTTTGCCACTGACTTCAAACTTATTTCATCCACTAACAGTGGGAAGCTGGTATTATCTGACACAATACATCAACATTGATTAGGCCTCTGAGAGAGGGACTAAATACTTCACAGAATGTGACAGAAAATGCACTTATAGAAAGGCTTGCTTTCTGAGCAACACCTGTGCTTTTCAGAAGTTCAAACAGCATCTTCAGCACCTCTGTGGCTTCTCTCATGAGAAGGGAAAGGAGCAGTAACTGACAGCAAGCAGCCAGGCAAGTTGCTGCACTCCTTGTAGACACTCAGACACCTCAGCAACAAACACAGCAGAAGACACTAAGGAAAATAAGGCTGAGTTTTCTGATCTTTGCCTGCTAGCTGTAATGCAGCTTCTCATCACTTCAGAGGCAGAAGTACATTCTAACTTGTAAAAAGCTTTTGTGCACTGGAATTACCATGCCGACACACAACGCTGTACCTGCAAAAACATCCACAGTTTTTAATACTGCCAGCTCCACAGCCCATGCATCGAGTCCTTTCTTCTGGATTTGCACAGTTGTTTTCTTAAGCAAACATACAGTAAGCTTAAAAGTTATTTTTCCCATTCCTAAAGCACTACAATGCATTTATGCCTTTAGAACATGAGATTTTCCCCTTCTGCTTCTATTGATTAAAAATCCAGCTTCAGGCAACAAAGATCATTATTTGACTTCCACCTTAAAAAACAAGCAGTGACAATAAACTGACAATAAACTAACAATAAACCAGTTTTTACATGGGTGTTTTGAGAGAAAAAGAGTGGGAAAAGAAAAAAAAAAAGGAAATAGTGACCAAAATGTACCTCTGAAACTACTTTTTAAATCAAGAAAGATTTCCATGTAACATTTTATTCAAGATGCCCATGTAACCTATATACAACACTCCAGTACAGCAGGGCTGGAGAGAACAGGCAGCACCAGAGGCAGTCTTGCCTGGAGAGGCTGGGATTTCCCAGTCAAGCAACTAGGAGACAGCAAAGTGCTGATAAAAACATTTTCTACAGATCCAGTTTACAGTAAATGTGTCTCATAACTTTCACAGTCACTGATAGCTGTCGAAACCTCTAAGCTCCCAGAGGCACTTGGGCAATTGTACTGCTCACTTGCTGCACTGTGCTTGGAAGAGAGCTGCCCTGGTGGAAGTCATTGCAAGTTCCACTGTCAGCTTCCACAGGGCTGGGACCGCAACCAACATGTTTGCAATGTGCGAATTGGGAGATACAAGCCAAAAACTCACACAGGGACTGCCTGTATATGGCTAACCTCAGTGAGGAGGTTTAGACATACATCAAGATTGATTTCCCTCTACGGGTTACATACCTCGAGTACTAACACATCTTGCCCAACACCTTTGCAGTCTATATTTTAGTTTTGCATTTTTCTCATTGGCCTCATTCATGTAAAAAATGCAGCATATGTGGGGCAGCAAGGGAAATAAATTAACAGGAAAATAAACCTGTGAAGGTGAAGGACCTGAAGCATATCACCCTGGGCATGTGGTTTATGACCCAGTGCCCAGCTCTATTGGCCCACCTGTAGCAACACACATGCATTTCCACAGTGTTTTGCACCAGGACACTAGGTGTGGAGGATCCTCAGACACAGTGGCAGCACCCTATCTGGGGTGCTGGGGATACAGGAGATGGCCACCACAATCCAGATACACAACCCACACTCTATGCACAGGCAGAAGCAGTGACACAATTTACTGGGACCATGTGAGTATCAGAAGAAACCTATGGATAACTTGAAGCATGGCTCAGAGATTTGCAGCAGCCTGAGACCATCTACACGCAGATGTGACCTGCCTTTTGCTCTTCCGCCCTAATGCAGCTGAAGCCTTGTTGCAACTAAAACAGTTGAAAAGAGCCAGCACGTGCTCACTAATGCCCACCACCTCTACCTTGGTGCCCACACTTGGGGACACCACCTCTCTGCTCCATATGCACCACCACAACACATGTAGCTGATCTCAGCTTGCTCTAACACAGGTTCTCCCTGCAGAAAGAGGCTTCACTCAAACACTGCTTTTTGGGTACTCCATACCAATTAAGTTTTAACAAGTACCTTTTAAAATGGGAAGCTGTGCAGTAAGACATGATACAGCTTTAATGGTACCTATGAAAAACAGCCTGTAAAAAAGTCTCAGCCAGTAAGCTGGCGATGTCCACGCTACAGGAGCTCAAAGGTTTAACTCTGAAGAAGTCTCTGCTTGTCCACCCATACATTCAGAACACGATAAACTTGAAACAGCTTTCAATCAGCCTGACCAATATGGATGGTCAAATAGCAGTCACAGAAACACAGAATGCACTGGCTTGGAAGGGACCATTAAAGGTCACCTAGTTCAACCCCCCTGAAGTAAGCAGGAACAGATCAGGTTGCTCAATCTTTCAAAACTTATTAGCAGGTTATAAGCAGACAAGCAAGAAGGTTTTTTAGAGCATTTCAGAAGTGAAGTTACACATTCAGGATAAGACACTGCACATGACAGGGGTATTGTCACTTGTGTAGTCACCACTTTGGTTCTCTTTATAGTTTAATAATTTCTAGCAGGTCTCTCTCCCTGCATAGCCCTGGGTGTACTTGCACTGATTTGGCAAGCTGAAAAATCACAATGATAATATAACGGAAGGCCATACAAAGTGCAGCAATATTTGTAAGATTGTGACAAGATTTTTTAAAGCCCTCTGGGATGTCCTACCTCTGTTTCTATCAAATTTCAAGCACAAAATTGTAAGGGAAAAAAATTATTTTAGTATCTATGTAAGCAGAGTTAAGTCAATTCTGAACACTTTGAAAAAATCTGCTTTTGACCCCTGTAGAAAAGTCACAAAAGATTAACCAAGACAGAGGTGATTAAGTTGTTATCTTCTCTTGTTACTGATTTGCTAATAGTGATTTCCACATACTATACATCTCCTGAAAGCAGTGACTCCCCTTGTCCTTCCAGGAAAAAAACCAACCAAACCAACCAACCAAAACCAGCAAACCACACTTTTCACATTGTGGGGGTGACCCATGTATGTATGTCCAGCTGCTTCCCTGAGACTGTACTCTCAGTGGGTTGCTGGCCATCACGAGAGAAGAGCCAGCATTTAAAGCTCCAATGGCAGAAGCCAATGTATGTGGGTTTTTTCGATAGGCTGTTGATAATTATCTTTAATTTATTGCCTAATATGTGTTAGCATACCACTGTACTCTCAGTGGGTTGCTGGCCATCACGAGAGAAGAGCCAGCATTTAAAGCTCCAATGGCAGAAGCCAATGTATGTGGGTTTTTTGGATAGGCTGTTGATAATTATCTTTAATTTACTGCCTAATATGTGTTAGCATACCCAAGCCTCAGAAGATATTGACTTAGTTGTTTTATAATTTGTGAAGCTGTCTCCTGGTTCAAGTTGTGCCACTTCATATGATTATTCTGGCAATCTTTCACTCAGTCCCAATACTAACCAATCTCCATATATGTATTTTTCCCTGAAGCACTAAATTACTTGACTTCCCTGGAGAATGAAAAGCAGAACTGTGTTCAAGGACACATTAAAGCACTGTGGTATTAGGTTTAGCTGACACTGAAATGCTCCTCACATCCAGAATCTCATTTATTTTTCAGCCATTTAACAAGGCTGATGCTCTGGAGCACTCATTAGGACAAAACAAAGGTAATAAAGAAAAAAAATGCTGCTCAGCTGCTAAAATTACCTCTCTCAAAGCCAGATCAGTTTTTGTTCATCTGATACTCGCTTTGCTCCATGTGAGCAGCAAGGCATCCCACATCCTGATAAAGGTTTACTGCAGCTTGCCAAAAATGTGCTCTTCCAAACAGCTACATTCTCTGAATTCTGGGCAGCAAAGTAACACCACCTCAACCACAGCCTTATCTTGAGCTGAGCCAAAGCATGCATCAGACTCTTGCCATCTCCGGGCAGGCTTGACAGCGTCAGAAAGAGCACATAACACACCATGGTGAAAAATGCCTGCTCTCCTCCACAATAACCAGACTGACAGATAAAACAAGGCTTAGCACAAAGATATTATTAAATGTTTGGTGTTTTTTTGTTTGGTTGGTTTTTTTTACACAAAAAGGGGTTGTGTACAGGTTCTTTTTCTGGGAGGAAATAAATTTTTTGTTTGTTTCTTTCTTTTCAGTGAATGAGGCAACTTCAAGAAACAAGGTTTTGAATAAACCCTGGTCTGCAAAGTTAGTCTCTGCACAATGCCACAATATGACCATTTATCCACTTGGGTGCAAGTACTAGACTTCACAATCAGTCACTATTCAGTGAACAAGCTGTGCTTGTGCAGGGAATAAGCATCACCTGCAAAAGCCATAAATAACATTTATAATTACCTTGACTACTCGATGAACCAGAAACACTGTACAACGTAAGTGTACTGGATGAAATTCTGGGTTCACTGAAGTCAACAGTACATGACCAGGATTTCACATATTGTTCTTATTTAAGTATAATTGTATTGTAATGCTTATTCCGAGTAAACTTGGACTGTAAATAGGCAGCAGTGCCAAAAAGAGTTGATCTCCATTGCTGTCCAGATACTTATGGATATGTCACACAGGGTGCAATCTGGTATGTTATACAAGCCATTAATTAGTTCCACAACATCTTTCATACATTACTCAGTCTGGTTCTCTTTTCCAAATTTCTGGTTTTCTAGTTGCTAGTTTTTAATTGCCACATCAGGAAATACTATACACGGGTCAAGAACCTCTAAGCAGGATTCCTGGCGCTTGGCAATGCCTTGAATTCTATAGCATTGTTAAGTGTATCCCTATTGAAATCTCTGACAACAGAAAAATCCTGTGGTAACAGAAGCCCTGAAACTTTACCTCTTCCCACTAGAGCTGGCATATCTCTTCAGAAAACACGAGAGTTATCATGGATGGAGCCAATATTGTCTCCTAAGAAGTATTAAACAGCTGTGTCAACTGATGCAGTGTGTCACCTGGTGCAGTGTGCTGTGCCACACTCTAGTCTCTCATTTACCTGCACATCCCCCAACTTCCTCTCACCACATTATCAACAGCTGCATAGAATGCCAGAAGCACAGTTTGCAGCAAGCAGATGAATTTCCTACCTTACCAATAAATGGGGAGAGGCTGTTTAGTCTGAAAAAAAGAGGAGGCTGAGGGGAGACTTCAATGCTGTCTACAGCTACCTGAAAGGACATCGTGGAGAGGTTGGTGCTGGTTTCTTCTCACAAGTAATTAATGATAGAGCAAGAGAGAATGCCCTCAACCTGTGACTGGGTAGGTTTAGACTTAATATTAGGAAAAAAAAAAAAAATCACAGAAAGAGTGGTCAGGCATTAGAATGGGCTGCCCAGGGAAGTGGTTGAGTCACCAACCCTGGACGCGTTTAAAAGTTGCTTGGATCTGGTTCTTAGGAATATGGTTCAGGATGAACCTTGTAGAGTAGGATTATTGGTGATCCTGAGGATCTTTTCCAACCTGAATGTTTCTGTGATTCTGTCTAGAACTAAGAGGTCCATGGTCTACAGTGAGCTGTGGGGAATGTGCAGATAAAGGAGGACTCCGGTTTCTTGCTTGTCTGCAACATCAGCATAACTATATGAAAGAGAAGCAATGCAATGGGAGATGATTTCACAGGGACATCAAGGGACTTTAAGTTGATCTAGTTACTTTTGGCAACTCTGGGGTGAGCTGTGTGATACAAGCATGTGTAGGGTATGGACCTGCCTCCAAAGCATGACTCAAATTTGTCCTAAAAGCAGCTTTTGCCTTGCAGCATCTCCAGGGCTCCATAGCATCTGGAAGGAACTGCTGAAGTTTATTAGAAAAACTGGTTCTTGTACTCATAGGGATATCAAAGAGCTCATGTTCTTGTACAGAACTGTCCTTCCAAAACATCTTTTTGCCTGTTTTCTGATGGTTATGTGAACAGATTTTTATACACACAAAAAATAATAATGACTTTTTTTTTCATTCAAAGTAGAAATGTCTGAAATAAAACCATTCACATATAAGGATAGAGACTTACCTACATCCCTGTCCCTGACACAGTAGTCTGGAGAGCTTTCAAAGTATACTAGGTCATTCTTAGTTGGCTTCTTAAATCTCTTATTAGCCACAGTGAAACCTGTGCCATCTTGATTCATGACCACCTGAATCGCTCCGTTGTATTTCTTCCACAGATAATCTCCTGTTTTCCTAAAGTCTGCCATGGCCAGCCAACAGGTCCTTAGAGTGCATGATCCACTCACACCGTGACATTTGCACTCCTGTTTCAAAAACCTCTTCACAGCCTGTTTAGAAACGCAGTAAAATACACAGAGGTAAAGCAAACTATGGTGTATGCCCTTTTCCATTCACCCTGTAATGCCAGGCTTGCAAATGGGTCTTCAAAGCACGGTCTGTAGTGACACCCACTGGTAGCATGAAGTCATCCGCACATGGTTGGTCTGTGCTGGTTGCTTGACTCAACCATAAATGCAATCCTCTGGCTGGTGGGCTTAAGTTCTTTGTTCCTGTCAGTCATCCCAAGGACCGAGATGGTCCCTAAAGCTACGACACAGACTGGACAGGAGGAAACGATCTGGGAAATGGACAGAATCACTTTGCCTACTGGTAGGTGAAGGTAATCCCATTACCCACTGTGCCAGCTGAAGTACCTTCAGGCTGACCCTATCTAGCCCACCTTCGTGAAGCTACCCTTTGCCCTGAATACTGTTTCAAATGTTGCTCAGAAATTCAGAGGCATTTTATATTTAATTGATCTTACAGAGATTGTGCAAAGCATCATACCTGGGGCTAGACATCAGGTTTACACAAAATTTTAAAACAGGACTTCTAAAAATGCTTATAAGCCTTTAAACAAATGTTTCAGAATAAGCCCTTCATTAGCTTGCACTGCAGAGATCACCATCACGAATTTAATGTCTGGATAGCTTTAAAGCCACTCCAGTTTCATCTCAGATATTTATCTGCATTATGTTGGACAACAGATGGTTTCACATACAATAAATCATTCACCCCTAATTCTGAAGATACAGATATTTGATCTATAAATACTACGCCTGAAGAGTTCAAGAAATGGGAACATTTTTTATTTTGTACAAGAGGAACAGCATGATGGGAGGGAGGGAACAGAGAGGAAAGATCTGTGACTGCAAGTGAGGCTAACACACAGCGGGGCAGCATTTTCCAGTCAAGCACTTAGTAATAAAGCAAGAATGTATTAGAAAACCAAAGTACTTTTAATTTTCTTTCCAACTTGTAAACAATAGGACTACTTCAAAGAAGTCACTGACATTCCCACAGCCCCACTTTCTTGCCAATGGTATTATCACAAAACCGGGACTTAAGCAGATGCTTGGTTTTAATTATCTGAGCAGAAATCAGTTTAACTACTTACACCTTTAAGACAACTTGCTGTAAGAGTGGAAGAAGCCCATAGGAATGCAGGACTTCTGCTTTGTCCTGCATATTGTTTGTTATGATTCGTATGGGAATATTATAAACATTTATTCTACGTATTTTTTAAGTTGTAAAACATCAATAGCCTAGTTTTGAAAGAAATCTGTTCATGCCCCTCTATGGGAGTAAGAAAAAGCTCTGGGCCCGCCTGGTCTTACCCAGACCTGAATGCTAGGCTTGTGGGTGGGCTGAGGCACTGAGATTCCTGCAAAGTTAAATCTGTACTGTTGCATTGTAGGTACAAACCAGTATGTCTTTCTGTAAAGAGGGTCCCAGGGCACATGAGAATGTGTTGATTATTTTAAATTGACCATACTGATTAAAGTCTCTTGGTCTTTTCTAAAAACCCCACCTGCTTACCAATACTGTCTTACTATTTAGCATCCGTTTAAATTTCAAAATATACTCAGCTATCACAGAAAGTGCCTCCCAGTATGGAGCTATTTCATGTCTCTAAAGCCTCTGATTGTACTGCAGACTGCAGTCTCTTTTGGACAGTAAAGTAAATGCAGCCATAGCATTGCAGATGCCTGTCACTGATCCGCATAGCCACACCTGTCTACATAGCATACTAATTACACCTGCTGCTAACTAAGGACAAGAAACAAAGAAGTGCCTACAAATCATTTTGGAAGTGCCTGCTCTAGCACCATAAAATATTTTTCTGTATTATTTCAGGTGTCATGGATGTAGGAAATTTTGGATATGTTTTGAATAGTGAAACAGGAATTTCCAGTTTCATCTACTATTCTTAAAATTCACAGCTACCATCACAAAATGTTAGGGCATGTATTCCTCAGTCCTTGCACCAGCAATGGGCAATAAACCCTCTAACTACTGCTACTCACCCACAATAAAAAAGTAGAGATCCTTTTTGTTGAAATTCTGGAGTGGTATTTTCATACAGTGTTTAGAAAAGAGATTTGTATAGAGAATGTCATGCCCCAAGGCCAATGCCTTTTGCAAGCACATGTATTTTGAATTTATTTTCTTTAAAAGTGAAATAATCACACTTTATCTCTGCTGATTTTGTGTTTAAGTCTATCTTACACATACAGGAATACACAGGATGTTTTTTTTCTCCCATACGTTTTCAACTTGCTCTTTAATAGTCAAGCCTGTTCTTCGGTGTGATCTACAGCTTCCCCTAAGAACTT
The DNA here is from genome assembly GCA_013396835.1 of Psilopogon haemacephalus. Taxonomy (NCBI): domain Eukaryota; kingdom Metazoa; phylum Chordata; class Aves; order Piciformes; family Megalaimidae; genus Psilopogon; species Psilopogon haemacephalus. Next base: position 197,016 of record VWZI01003587.1, on the reverse strand, counting down.
CTACTCTATATGAACCAGAAGTAAAACTTCATATATAAGCACTAGGCTCAAAAGAAAACCTCCATCCAAACTGATCCTTCAATGACTTGGATTGGTGCTGAACTTCCTACACATGGAGCCACCGCACTGACTCCAACAGAAGCACCATTACACAACTGCTATCGGTCTGCTTGGAGATCTTTGCCATGCTGAACTCCCCAGGAGACAAAAAATAGCATCTCAGGCTCTACTCATCCTATATGTCTTCCTAACCGCTGAGATCAGTCAGCTGGGGACACATACTACTTGCCTCAGACCTGTGAGAGGTATCTGAGGGCATTTCCAGGCATGTGTTGGATGGGCACCCACCTTCCTTCCAGCTCTGTTGTTGTGAAGGTTCATCAGTGCTCTTGCATCTTTTCCTTTCCGTTCTTTGGCATCCACAAAGGCTCTGGCAAATTTAATGCCATAGTCAATGTTATCGCTGCAGCCACCCCAATCAAAATGGCCCTTGCTGTCCTTGGCAGAGCCTTTCCTTTTGGGATCGCAGGAGCAGGATTTCAGCTCCCCTTGGCTACATGCCCTGGTGATGGCAAAAACAACTCCAGCAGAGGAGATGGCATGTACAAAAGCAGATTCCCGACTACCTGAAACAAACAAAACAATAGCTTTAACACCCACTGTGGTAGTTTATTTGCACAGCTATCCTAACTACAGCCAGTTAGCCTGGACTTTCTTGCTAAGCAGAAGATAAAACTGAGCTGAAATCACACAAATACACATTCCCTGGAGCCAGAATTAGTCATGGCTCAAACTTGGACCCCTCCCTGGTAAAAGCTCATCAATACAGCCTGAGAGTAATAAACATGAAATGCTTGGTTCTGATATTGATTAATATACTTTCACAGGTCTGTTGTTTTGCTCAGATATGTGAACAGGACAGCTGGTGTTGCTATTGTGTTTCATAGGTTTGGAAGAATAAATGAAGTGCTATCTCAGAGATAGGTTTAAGAAACTGTTAAATAAGGACATGGCAACAACACATACCTTGCAAAATACTGCAAATAACTTTAGAAACTGGCTTTTCCTCTTTGAGGTACTTGGAATAAACTTGTCTGCTGAAAAGGCGGTAAGGAGGTCTTGAGTGTTATGTTCTGAAAGCACATTTAGGTTTTCTGCCTAGAACCAAGCCCAGCAACCATAATCCACACAAACAAGTTTCATTAAATCAATGGCACTGCTTGTGTCACGCCTGAGGCAGGATTTGGCCTGGCAGCTGTGACTTCTACACACCAGCTGCTTGGGCAGTCTTCCCTTCTCTTAACTAAGACACTTTATTATACCAAACATGATTTCTAGACTACGCCTACTCTTGCACTATCAAGTACACATTTCAGTGTAGGAATTGCTTACATTTAGTTAAAAATGTAGTAATTTATGACAGAGAGCCATGTTTCATTGGCACAGCTCTATTTCTGGTAATGGAGTATTTTCATGCTTTAAAAGTTTTTAGCATGGAAGGAGTGAGAAGTATATTTTCATGCAGTGAAAATGACCTGCTTGGAGGACTTGTAAGCTTTCAGCTACTTTAGCACAGTAAAGCAGGACCCAGAAGAGGAAATGTTATCTGCTGATGTTATATGATTCTGTTGCAGGGGCAGCATTAGGCCCTATAACTATTTATTGTTTCTATTCCAGTACACACAGGTACTGAACTTCCACATGCTGTGCAAACCTTTGGCAAGTGGCAACTAAAAACTTGCAAACACTGGGAGGTTTGGCTGACACACCAGAAGGCTGTGAGATCTGGCCAGGCTGAAAAGTTGCGCAGAGAGAACATAATGAAATTCAACAGGGATAAGTGTAGAGGCCTACACATCAGCAAGAATAACCCCATGAATCAGTGCTGACCTGCTGGAAAGCAGCTCCACAGAGAACCTCGGAGTCCTGTTGGACAGTAAGTTGACCACGAGAGCAATGTGTTCTTGTGGCCAAGAGGCACAGTGGTATTCTGAGGTGCTTTAAGAAGAGTGTAGCCAGCAGGTCGAGGGAGGTTCTCCTCCCCCTCTGCTCTGCCCTAGTGAAGCCTTATCTGGAGTACTGTGTCCAGTTCTGGGCTCCCCAGCTCAAGAGACAGGGAACTACTGGAAAGAATCCAATGGAGGGCCACAAGGATGGTTAGGGGCCTGGAGCATCTCACTTATAAGGAAAGGCTGAGAGACCTGGGGCTGTTTAGCCTGGAGAAGGCAGAGAGCGCATCTGATCAATGTTTACAAATACATTAAGGGTGAATGACAGGGAGATAGACCAGTCTCCTTTTACTGGTGCTTAGTGATAGAACTAGGAGCAATGGATAAAAACTGTAAGTTCCGTCATAGCATGAGGAAAAATCTCCTTACTGTGAGAGTGACAGAGTGCTAGAACAGGCTGTTCTGAGAGGTTGTGGACTCTCCTTCTCTGGGTACTTTTAAAACCCATCTGGACATGTTCCCGTGCAACCTGCCCTAGATAAATTTGCTCTGGCAGGGAGGTTGGGCTAGATGATCTCTAGAGGTCACTCCAACCCCTCTATCATTCTGTGAACCCTACCTTCCCTTCACTGCCTGCAAAATCAGGCAGGAGACATCACGGCTTATGACAAATCATGGTCTTCTGAAGAAAATGTATTCAGAAACATCAAAACATCAGAAAAAGTGCTAATTAAAAAGAAACACTTGATGTTGGAAGATGATAAATGTTTCACCTGAGTTTATTAAACTAATCAAAAACATTTCATTTCAAATTACAGCAATATCAAGCTATAGTTTCCATTGCAATCACTGCCTGCTCAGTCTCAGTGTAGAGCTCAGAAGCCTGATGCCTTAATTATGTCCCATGAGCCAACAGTGGAAGGATCTGACTTTTGGAAAAAGCACATTTTTACTGTTTTATGAAATAGCCTCATCAGAATTAGGCCATGTTCTGCCAGACGTATTTTCCTGAACGTCAAACCTCATTGAAAATTTCAGCTGATGGATGATGTCACTGGTTACTCAAAAATAATTGCTGAGGGAAGATTGAAGCCACCAGTAGTGGAGTCTGGCACAAAATGATGCTCTGCGGATTAAATCCCACTGCTTGGGTCAGTATGCTCAGTGTCATCTAACCCACTTCCCCATTTCCACTGCAGAGATAACAGCCTTGGGGTACTTTCATTCTCCATTCTTTGCAAGTGCCCCATGCTCACAGCCTGGAGAGGCTGTCTCAGATAGTACTTGGGACATCTCAGAGACACAAGTGCCAGGGCACAGTCAGCCCCACCACCTGTGCACCACAGCCGTGTGCCCACGTGTGCCGTGAGATGGAAAAAAGATGCAGTTTAGAAGAACCTCAGTACATTTGGCATGCTAACAGATCTCAGACCGCCCTTTGGATCAAATGGAGCAAGCTGCCTGAAGATATTTGGATGCCTTAATCCAACATTCAGGTGGCAACAACACCCTGCTTAACCACTCTCTGCCCAGAGTGAAAAGCACATTGCAGCCCCCAGCTGCTCAGAAGCTGTACAAGTCCAGCTCACTCCTATCAAATGTACCCTGGCTTATCTCTCCCAGACCCTGACCTGAGGGACGAGTTGCTGCAGCACCTGCAGAGGGCCGATGACCCAGAAGGCAGCACAGGGGCAGACCCCACACCTCACAAGCAGCACAGCCTTGATGGCACTGCATCTGCTGCTGCATTTCTCCAAGGAAATGCTCCATCGGGAAGCGGCTTGCAGACAGGGTTGCTCTCTGCCATTCCAGCATGCTGGAAAGCCTCTTTCTCTGAGCACCAGCCTGCCTAGCCAGAGTGGGCTGTACTGGAAAGACCTCTGTCCAACTGCTGCATCCTTGTGCCTCAGCTTGGGGTTCATTATGCACCAAAAAGTACTAAGCTGGGAACTGCAGGACCAGCCCCTAATATGGCAGAATCCCCTTCCTACACCTTGTTCGTGCCTTTCTGCTCCGATACAAGATTTTGAACAAAGCAGCATGTGTCGTTGTCGTATGTGCTGTCCTGCCAACTGTGAGACCCTAAGAAGGTTTTCCATTTCGCTTCCGCCTGAAATGTAAAACGAAGCTTCACTGTTTCTAGGAACAGGGGTAACAGGACGAGTGCCATCGCATGTCGTCGCTGCCCCGGTGTCAGGGACTGTGCCCGACAAAGCCAAGTACTAGCGCTGACCGTCTCCAACATCCCTTTAAGCGTTTAATCGACTCCCGGAAAACCTCCTTGGCTACGGGGAGGCGGCGCCGCGGCGAGAGCTGAGCGGAGACGGAAGCGGCTGCGCGCCACACCCCGCCCCGCCCCGCAGAACTCACTGCGCAGCAGGACGCGGCCGAGAAGGCGTTGTCCCCGCTCCAGGGCGTTGCAGTCCCAGCGGTGCCGCCGAAACTGGTGCTGGCACTCAGCCGTCCAGGCGGCCACTCCGCGGCCGATGGAGAGCATGGCCTCAGGGTACCGTCGACAGAGCTGCCGCTGCCGGCTCACCAGGCCCGGTACGTTGTCGCACATCACCCGCGACGAGCCCACGGCCCCCATGTACCTGTGGGAGGGAAGGAGCAGGGCAGCGGAGGAGGCCCACGGCCATCCCCGGGCACTCCTCATGTCGAAGGGAGGTCTTCAGCACCCCGTCTGCGCGCTGGAGCCTACCTCTGGCGGACCCAGAGCTGCCTTTTTGCTAGAAATCCTTTAAGATTAGCCCCCGATGCTGTGGTTTTAACAACGGGAAACTTTTAGGAGAACCCCCGGTCTTGCTATTACAGATCCGTGCAATATTTAAAATCAAAACAAAACAAAACCCCGAAAAACAGTGAACCAAAAAAACAACAAGCCTTGACAAAAGTTAAATTACATCATCTGTATCCAGATGGTCTCTATTAGTCCTGAAATGTTTCGAAAGGTACCTTTTGTAAAACCCAAACTACTATAGGTGTCTCTTGAAGGGATCAAACAGAAGAAAATGTCACTTTCTTGTATTTTCATTGTTTTCTACGATCATAAAATTGTTAAAGTCGTGGCTCAATAAAACTCCACTAAAACAAAAAACCCAAACCTGTGTTTAAGTGGCAGTTAAAAGACACCATGACAAAAAGCTGTGGCAATAAATAATGTTTATACGGCTAGGGACACAGATACTGATTTTACTGAAATACGCTCTGATACGTCAGGCTTTGATCCCACCTCTGCCTAGTGTCAAGGTTAGATGTGCTCCCCAGATTTATAAGAAGCAGTTTAACCCCTCTTCTACGCCAAGACTTTTCAGTCTGGGCTTACTTAGGGTCCCCAGTTTGAAGGGAGGTTTGTGTTTCCACTTTAACCCGTGACACGGATCCGTTTTGCGTCCCTTAGACGCCCTTCAGAGAGATCAGGTGTTGTTTAAAGTTGGGTCCTGCGCTGCCCACGGGGCTTTCCGCCCTTTGCATTTAGCAGTTCAGCTTTGGAGAAGGGAGGGGATGGGGAGGGCGAGGAAGAAGGGAAAAAAAAAAATCATTAACAATAAAAAAAATTGCCTGCTGCAGCCAATTCCCAGGGCCGCCGGGGCGCGGAGAGCTGGCTGCCAGCCGCTGCGCTACATCCGCGCCCCTCGGGCGTGTTCCGCTCAGCCTGCCCTCCTCCCACTCCCTCCGGCGGCCCCGCCGCTCCCGGCAAGCGCCGGCCGGGCGGTGCACCGCGGCCCCACCGGGACAAGCCGGGCAGGCGGGGTCCCTCCGCACTCCTCAGCCCTCCTGACACCCCGGTTAAGCTCCGCGGCACCTTATGGTCATGCGGAGGAGGCCAGGGAGCAGGAACGGACTACATAAAGGAGATGCCAAGACCGTCTAAACCCGCTGACGGGCTTTCTGGTCCGGAGCAGCTGGCAGCGGCAAGATCCGCTTGTACGAGCCCGAGAGGGAGAGGCTTCCCCACGCTTCCCTAATTTACAGTTAATCCGACCCCACCTTCCCCAAGAGCAAATAAAAATTTCTGGAATTGCACAGCTTACCACCATGAGGAGGTGACTGGTGGGGTCGTCCAGACCAAGACCAGAGGAAGAGACCACCAGATCCCAGAGATAAAGTTCATGTTAGAAACGCTTTGGTCCACATCAGGTCAGTCGCGAGGGGCAGAAGAAATCCCATGGAGCAACAATGACCAGCAGAAGCAAACGCACCTTGAGGGCTTCTTTTTTTTTCCCGTGGGTCAAGCGCCTCCGCATCCCCCGCACGGCCGCAGGGTTTATTTATCCCCTCTCAGGCTACGGCGTATGGCGCTCGGTGCATCACTCCAGCTTCCCGCCGATTCGCCCCGCACCAAATAGTCCAGGACAAGGAGCTCTGTCCTGCGCCTATCCTTCATGTTTGCCCAGATCCAGCTCTTCCCTACAGTCACCGCGAAGCTCAGGGGCTGGTGTGGGCTGCTCACAGACTGGGTGGGTTCTGCTTTGGTCGGAGGTTTTTGGTTTTTTTTTTTTCTCTCTCAAACTCTGATGGATGAAATGATGTCAAGAGACACTGGGGGAAGAGGAGGAGGTAACACCTCTGATTAGGCAAGGAATCCCGAGAAGCCAGTTACTTTCCAATAACCCTACAAGCAGACAATTCAAACACCAGCAGATGCTACGCGACCTGCTGCGAGCCCTGCTGCGGCGACCACCCCGGCTGCTGAAGCCCCGCTAACTTGGCATCTCCTGGGGTTTGACAAGACGACGCTGCACTGCCCAGTTAGCGCACACCGAGCACAGAACCAAATCGCAGCAAGACTGCGACCTGGCCCTGCCACCTCCCCGCGCCCCGGGACAGCGCACCTCCTGCGCGGTCCCACCGCAAGCACCGACGCCGCTCTGCCCGAGCCTCGTTGCCTCTTCCCGCCCGGTGAGCTCCAGTGGGGTAGAGGAGCGCTACGTGACCCATCGCGGCGCAGAAAGCCCTGGGGGGCGGGAGGGGAGGAAGGAACCCCACGGCCCGCCCTTGCCAGAGCAGCGTGGGGAGGCGTCCGGGAGCGGCTGTGGCAGGGAGCAGGGCCGTGGCAGGAAGCAAATACGAGAACAAGGATTTTAACAGCATTTTAACTTGGACTCATCGCTGTAAGGCAAATGCAGATTAAGAGAACAAGGAACCATGGTCCGCAAGAGAGATGCCCCGGCTCCAAGTCAGCCATTGGTGCCTGTAACAAACTGAGGGTTGCTGGGTGCAAGAAAGTACCCCTCGAGATCCTTTCTTCAGGCAGCACATTACGGTCATGACTGTGTGCAGAAGACATCGGTCTTCCAGGTTGTCGCTCAGTATTACTTCTGGAGATTACACAGAAGCAGGGGTAAGAATGTAGTGTTTCAGAAAGAAACTGTATCAAGTTTTGAAGTGGCAGCATTAACCTATTTATCAATTCAGCTTAAAAATAAAGCAAAAACACAAAAAACCACAAAAAAAAAAACAAACCCCAAACCAAACAAAACCAACCAAAAACCCCACAAAAATCAAACCACAAACAAACGAAAACACAAAAACCCAACACACACACCCACATATGTCACCACCCCAATAACAGAAAAGCTTTTGGCTGCAAAGATTTGGGATTAAGGGCAATTGAAACTTGGCGCACATTACTGCTTCTCCCGCAGCTGCCCGGAGGCAACTACAATTCCAGTTACTAACTCAAGCAGTTCTTAAAAGCAAGAGATGAGCTCTCAACACCTATTTGATATAGCATTATCAGCATGAAAAAACACAACCAAATTTTTAGCTGCTGGCTCAATGGTAAGGGAGACAAACACCAGGGAGACGACAAGAAATTCAAGCCGTATTTTAAGACCACTCTGAGCAGAATGTACAGTTCTCCCTGCTGCCAGCCTTCACAAGTTTGCAGCAATGAAGTTATTCCGTTTGTTTTTTTCTAAGATATTCTTCTCTAGTAATAGGAGCTCCTTCACCCGTGGCAACTACAGCAGTGATTCATGAACGACCAGTACTCTTCCTCTCCAGAAGTCACATCATTCCAGCTTTACTGTCATCCAGATTCCTTCTCCAAGCCCTATCCTCTGTGCTGACCTTACATGAATTCACCTTGAATTCATTACTTCTCTCCATTAACCACTTTCATTATACAGAGCGACAGAATGGACAAGGTTGGAAGGGGCCCTTGGCAACCGTATTTGGGTTGTGTGGCTATATTTTGGTACTGAGTGGGCTACAGAGGTGCCTTCTGTGAGCAGCTGTAGCTTCCTGTCTGATGGAGCCAATGCGAGCTGGCTCCAAAATGGACCTACCACAGGCCATGGCTGAGTCAATCAGCAACGGCAGCAGCACCTCTGGGATAACATACTTAATAAGAAAAGAACCCAGCACATGCTGCAGAACAGCAGATGGCGAAGAGGAGTGATAAAAATATGAAAGCAATAGTGCTGCAGACACCAAGATCTCCAGAGAGGGAGACTCCACAAACCCTATGGGCAGCATATTCCAGTGCTCTGACACCTTTAAAGTAAAGAAGTTTTTCCTTAAGTTAAACCTCCTGTGTTCTGGTTTGTACCTGCAGACCCTTGTCCTATCACACATTTGCTGGCAGAATTTGCGACCTCATAGGGCACCGACAGCAGAGCAGTTTGTTCCTGAAGGACTATACCCTGTGGAAGAGACCCACACTGGTGCATTTCATGGAGAAACATAGCCTGTGAGAAGGACTCACATTCAAGAGTTTGTGGATTACTGTCTCTCATGGGAGGGACCCCATGCTGAAACAGGGGAAGTGTGAGGGATGTCCCCCTGAGAAAAACATGGCACACATGTGCGATTAACTGACTGCAATCCCCATTTCTCATCCCCCTGCACCACTGTAGAGAAGGCAGAGAAAAATTAAGAGCAAAATTAAGACTGGAAAGAAAGGAGGAGTGGAGGGTAAAGGTGTTTTATAATTTGGCTTTATTTCTTATTATCCTTTTCCGATTTGATTGGCAGTAAATTAATTTTCAAAAGTTGTGTCCGCTGAGTAATCTCTCTGTCCATATCTCAACCCATAAGCTTTTTCCCTGAATTTTCTATCTCCTGTCCTGAAGAGGAGAGCAATAGAGCACCTTTAATGAGTACCTGGTGTCAAGACAAGGTCAGCACACAACAAGGACATCCTCTAGTCTACTCAGCCAGGCCCAGCCAGCAGGTTGTTTATGGATGTGTCCAATTTTTATTTTCTCCAGACACTACAACCTCTCTGGGGAACCAATTCCAACATCTGACCTTGGATGATTTCTTTCCCTCCTCATACATGTAAATGTATTTCCCTATATTTCAGTTTGTACCTATTGCCTCTTGGCCTGCCCCTGAGCACTGAGATAATATTTGCTCTCCCTTCACATTTCCCTACAGGTATTAAACACATGGATAAGAGGCCTCAGAGCCTTGTCTTCTCCAGGTTGCACAACCCCAGCTTGTTCATCTTCTCCATGTAGCTCACATGCTCCAAACCATTTAGCATCTTCACAGCTCTTCACTGCACTCACTCCAGTCCCTAATATACTGGGGAGCTAAGGTCTGGACTCCAGCTGTGGCCTCACTGGTGCTTACAGGAAAAGAAGGATCACATCCTCAGCCTGTATATGATATGATGCTGCCCTGGAGTGGTTGTTGGCCCCTGCTTGCCACAAGAGCAGGCTACAGTTGCAAAGCTGTGTATGTGCCTTCAACAAGTATTATGCAGGCACAGTTTCTCACGCAATCAAGAAATCACATCATGTGCAATACAGATGACAGCAGAGTAGACAGGAACACCAAAAGCCCAATTCTTTGAAGGCAATTTATTTGAAACTAAGCTAAGATTTTTCAATACAGCAGTGAAAATAACATAGTTAAACCTGTATTTCTACGTTCATATAAAGACTGTTTTCACATAAGCTGAAGGCATTGAAAGCTCATCTGATAGAAATAATTAGTAAAAAAAAAAACTTCCACTAAACCCTTAAGTAGAAGGCAATCTTCCCATATATATGACATTCAGTAGCACAGCTTAAAAGAACTGAAGATCCACCCCAGAGGGATCCATGTAAGTCTCAGTCCCAGGGACCATGGCATGAAACTACACCATTCGAATCATCATAAAACCAAAAGTAATTTAACAGCTGTTAAGGATACACATCACATTATTCACTTAATGCTCATAACACCCCATTTTCATACCTCTCTGCTTATCACTTCTGGTCTGTAAAATACAGAGTCCTGTTATTCTAGAAATAGGAATTTCTGGGTAAGGAAATACCAATTTCCAAATATACATTTTGGCCGTGCCTCTAGAACAAAGAAATAGCAGTAGAAATCTGCAGTTATGATTCCTGTTACGCCTTCAAGGTTTTTTATCTGTGCAGATAAAAAACTCCCATGTGAATATCAAAGTAGACTGCAAGGAAGTGGACAACTAACAGACAAACTATGGATCACTCAGTTGCCTTTCCATGACACAAAGTAAAATGGATTTACCCACTTTATTCCAAAATAAACTTGTTTAGCTGGGCTGGAGACTCAAAACCTTCCACCACATAAGGCCCCAAACACCTTTCATAGTACTTTACTAGTAAAACTAAAGCTTTATTTGGGAAAGATGGCCTGCCAGTTCTGTATGACTCCTGAAACAGGGAATGCAAAGGCAAGCAAACATCTATTCATGCTTATGAACAAATTACAGCTTTGGGGAACATCTGAAGAGATTCAAAGATGGCAAGAGGAGAAAGAATGAACCGTACAGCTCAAGCTTAAGTTTTGTCCCCAACAAGGCAGCTGGATGAAGTAAAACAAGAACAATCAAACAGAGCACTTCTGTATGCCAGTGGAGAATGTAATAAAAAAAGCTCAATCAATTAAAGAATGCACATTCTAAAAATTACTGTCTATTTGCAACTGGAATCCAACAGTAGTAACTGGGCAATGCCTTGTGATGGACCAGATATGTCACAAATCATAGTTTGGCAAATTTCAAAGCACAGGAAGGCACAACACATGCAACCTGCAGTTTACTTTCAGCTGCATAAAATTCTTGAGGTTCTTTCAGATCTCCACAGGAAAACCCACGGCCCTAATTCTATGTAACAGTCTTAAGATTCAGAAAAGGCAATTGCATACATATTGCTCTGTAACAAGGGAAGTCAGGTATCCAACGGTATTTCAAGTAGGAACCTCACTACATCTTGAAGCAACTACCTATCTCTAGGATTTGGTGCCAAGTCAATCCACTCAATCCTCCCACACCTCAATTTGCACTACTGTAAGAGAAGAACAATACCGCACAGGGCTTCGCGGCTTACCTCTTTAATGTATGCAAAACTCTTCGGCATTCTCCTCCAATTACCTCATAGATGTGCAAATCATCGTATTCTCCCTGTTCTGGGATAATGACTTTAATTTGATGATTTACAGAAGAAGGCCTCTCAGCGGGGACATTTTCATCTGAAGGGTCCTTTCCCGGGTGCTGGTGGGAGTGAGAATTTTGACAGCATAGCTGAGGGGCCAGATGCTTAAAGAACCTCTTTCTTTGCTTCCTGGCCTGTCACAACCATATTGTGATACCTTCTCCAACAGAGAATTTGAAAGAGGCACTGGAACAACATGAAAGTGAATAAAGGACCTTGAAATTCATCGTTTAAGTCTAACTTTGGAATCTGAAAACACTTGGCTTTTTAAAACTAAGGTAGCTTAAAACAACCTTTATTTGGTTCTTTACATCTCTTATGCAACATGGTTCATAACTGATCAACTAATGAGACAGCTCTAAAGGGTATTCCAAGACCCTTGCTTCTCATGTGTGGTTTATTCAATTTTGAACTCTATTTTTGAACAGTGCACCGTGCTAAGGATGCTGCTGGCAGAAAGCCTACGTTTAACCTGAATGCTTTTCACATGTGTTTGCAACAATGATTATAAGCACTCACATAGGTGATCAATAAAGTAACAGGATCACCTTCTCCAAAATGTGTTTTGGAGGTCAGGGCTAAGTGTTCTGACTTTTGACTCATTTCTGCAAACACTATTTTATTGTAACTCTCCCATTGGAAAAAAAAAAAGTTTCAGCCAACTATCATGCATTATTTTTTCCCCTCACAGGTATTTTACAGTGGTGGCATCATTCACGTTATTTTATCTGTAACTTTGTTAAACACCAATAGCAGATTTCAAATTCAACTGCAAGATCTTCAAGGTTAACTTAAAAGGTCTCCATGCAAGTGTATCTTCTCTTCAAATTCATGGAGCAAAATTAATTTTTACAGATTTCAAACAGCAAGTGATCTGAAATGGCATCTCTTGAAGTGGCAGCTATGTTCAGTGTCCTTTGAAGTGACTTTATTAATGCAAATTTTCGCTGAAGTGGGAAAGTAAGGAATAGTGAAGCTAAGTAACAATTAAAGTAACAGAAGTTTTCCACAGAAATCTTGGTAGTGTCTGAAGTAATTCCACTTAACTAAAGTGAAAGTACACGTTGGAAGCACATTCTGAACAAAATGCCTGCCTACTCTCCCTCCCATCCACAAACCCAAAAAAACCCAACAAAAACCCAGAAGACATTAAGTGTCAAAGTTCTAGTAATACTTGTAAGCCATCCCATCACAGCATTTGAAGCATGTACCAAGCTAATTAGAGGAGGAGTGCTGTGTATATATAAAGGTTCAACATGTATGATAAGCAATAACAATTACATTTCACAAATTTTTTTATTTCCATGGATTTTTATATTCCAAATGGATTCCTGCTTTTATGACAGGTCTTCTTGGTTTAGGATTAATTCTAAGGTAATATGAAGAAACATAACTATTTTTAAAACTCTGCCTCTTATGTACTTTGGTAGTTCAAGTCTGTATACTTATAGTATGTGCACTTCTCCACTCTGCTGGTACATGGTGGTCATGGGAAATACAGCTTATTCCCTCTGACCCAAACTTGGGAATAGAACATAAAAAATCCCATCTTGTATCTGTCTCTGGCCTCAACACACTGTACCATCTTCCTTGCATTGAGGGAGAAATCTGAGAGGAAAGGAGGTAAAACAATTGCAGAAATAAGGAAACATTATTTTAGTATAATAGTACAATGGGAAATGACATTTTAGGCAATGTGTACCAAGATCTCCAGAGACCTGTTATGGTGACCAAAAAAAAAAAAAAATCCACAAACACCTCACTGGGAAGTCTTTCTTATGATTGACTAATATGGAAAATTGCAAGAAAAAAGATCTTTAGCAACATCAAATTACATGAGATACTTAAAATATCTGAAACCCCTAGAACACCCAAAACACAACTGCATCATAATTTTAAATACAAACATGTGATATAATCAGAATTATTTGCTTATCTCTCAACAACAGCTAAAAGTTAAACTAGTAATTAGTAAACAATAATCACAGCTCTATGCCAAAAAAGAAAAGCAGTTTAGGTAAGACTTCAGACCCACAGTCTGTATCACAAATAATTCTGAAAATAAAATGCTTAGATAATGTAAATAGCAGTTCTAATTTTATGTAACTATTTCTAGATCTAAGTGCTTACTGGATACAAATACTATAGATATGAGAAACTACATAGATTTTCAGGTGACTTCAGTTCAGCTCTGCACACCAAACAGAATCATAACATTACCAAGTTTTCTAAAAGTAGTCATATCACTGAAACTTGAAATCAAGTTTTCTTTACCCTTAACTTAGTTACAAAAAAGAAAACACCAAATCCCAGCAATGTCACCACTCCCATTTTTACTAGTCTTTTTGTCAAGGTGGGTGCTCTCTCAGGCAGTTTCACTCGGCAAGGGTCATTTCTCTGTTCACGCTGAGGCAGATGTTAAGTCCATGTAAAAAGTCCAACAAAGAAAAAAAACAGTGAGAACTTCTTAAGTACATGCTAAAGTATCCAGTCCTAAGAATCTGCATGCATCTAGGATTGGTATTACTACTTTTTCACTGTCTGCCCTATTTCAATTGAAATAGACATGTGCAAACCATTATCTTGTCTGATGCTCACTCTGTAATATACACTTGAAAAACAGACTGTTTACAAACTTAATTCCTTGGGAGTAAAATACACTGCTTACAAAAATACAACAAAAATACAAAAATGATTACAAAAATACAACAAAACATTAACTAACCAGTATTTTTGTCCTTACTAAAAACAACTACATATTAAAATAGGAAGTTAAATATGTAATAGATGAGATTCCCTTGAAATTAAAGGGAGTGGCAACAACCTTACAAGTGTCTACTAAAACTGAGTGCAGCTTTGTCATAAAGGGTTAGGTTCTGACTCCTTACTTTAATTTATAATAATTGGAAGGCCATTTAATTTACCATGCTTCCAAAAATTGCATGCAGACACAATGTGTACTGCAATGACTAAGCTTAGCAAATCTTTAGTACTAAAGATTTCAAGGGAATTTAAACAGGAGTTTTACACTGGGTACAGAGCCACCATACTTTATCTTGACAGCTATAAAAACTGTAAGTACAAATGAGAGCATATTGAAGTGACACCTAACTTAGAAGCCACCCCAACCCTTAAAGTTAGGGCTATACAGAAGGCAAAAACATATATATAATTAACAGCTGCATATGCAAAAAAAAAGGAACACAGATAGCTAAAAAGTTCTTTGCCATAGCCTCTATCTACTTCTTAAATATATTTGGTGTTAAGTGATTTATTGGGAGAAGGCTGTTATACTACATTAAATTTACTTAAACTACAGGAAATTGCATTAGTAGCATTATACTCAAGATTTGAGTTCCACATGGCTTCATTCAGCAACAGATTCCTTTCTGACACTGATGCTCCATTTACTTTGTCCCAGCAGCCATTCCTTTTACTATCCTATTACTTAAAATGACCCCATCTGACAAGAGCGTGTCATTGTGTTGGTTTGAGAATGACTGATGTGGTGCTAACATCTAGCCTTGACCTCTCCCACCCTCTTCTTTTGTCACTCTGCAGAGTTATCTGGGATGCCTCCCATGTAATACCTTAGTATCTTCCTTGTGAGTCAATAATTCTAAACAAAAGATTCCTTAATTAAGAAGAGAGTAAGTATTCAGAGTGGCATTTATGGCACAGTGACTGTCCAAGAGTACAGAAATACATTCAACTTAATTCCTTCCTGCAGCAGAAAGAAAAAGACTGACTCTGTCATCCTTTGGAGACTGTCCATGCTGATGTGGAATATTCTAGTCTATTTCTCATTCTGACCATGGAAAAGATGAAGGAAGAGAAGCAGATGCAACAATCAAGCTACAGCTATGAAGCTTTTGGAAGATGAAGATACAGGAACTTTTCACTGCTTGACACCACATTTGTCTCACACATACCTTCTTCACCAGGTCCTTCATTTTGGTAACTTCTTCTCCCAGCTTTTCAATGCTGCAAGCCAAATCTTCACAGGCTTCAATAAACCTTTCAGTCCCTGCCCACTGCAGTACTATCTGTTAATAAAAATAGTTATTTGTCAGAATTATTGTATATTCTAATTTAATAGTCTTTATTTACCATATCATAAAGGACAGTCTCAGAAGTTTATAACCACATTACACTGGATTTTCATTGTATGATTTATGCAGTACTGCTCACTATCAGCTCTTGAGGGAGCTATCTGTCAGAAACATGAAGAAACTTAAAGGTGGCTTAACTCTTTGAAATAAGTTATATTTAAATGGTGGTGTCCTTCAGAGAAAGAACAAGACAGCTCTATATAATCATATAATAATCAAGATAGCTGATAAGCATTCACATTTTTCCTTTTATAAAGCAGTATAACATTCTAGCATAATAATACTCTATATCAATCTTTCTCCTTTGGTTGGATACCTTATGAGAATTTTCAAGGAAATGTTTATTCACAGTCTGAACAGGAATGGTCAGCTTACTACACTCCTTATTTATCTTCTGAAGAAACTTGAGTAATTCATCTCCCCTACAAAAGAACAACAAAAGATATTCTGTTATTTGTTAAAGGCTAAATATTATCAATGCATTTACAACACTGGATAGTGAGTCAGACAGGCAGTTTCATGGCATTAAAAAAAAAATCTGGTGTGTTTTTAACACACGGTAGTTAAACACTATTTTTAACACTCTGTGTGTGTTTTTCGTCTGGTTCAGTTTTTTGTTTGTGCTTTAGGTTTTATTTGTCATCCCCCACCTCTGTGAAAGAACAACAAATCATAAAGTTATCTGGGATGTTCAGCTAGTAAGACACACTGAAAGCTGAAAAAGTGCCACCCAAAAGCTTCTTGGAAAAATTCTGCTAACCTCTACTTCTGTTTCTAACTCTCAGCAATCCTGTGTTATTGATGAAAACATTTCATTTTCTGCTGGATGAGTAATTTTTTTAACACTGCACAACAACTGCAACTCTATTTTCAAAAATTCCAGTACATATGTGTATGTACAGATCACAGTCTTAAAACAGTACAAACAGAGAATTTATAGTTTGTTTTACGGCGAGAGATCAATATTCCTGACCTGCAGCTTACGTTTTTGAGGAAGATGTGTGTGGTTTGGAGAATAAGTATATAAAGTTGGTTTTTATTTTGGATCTAGAACTGAAATGACTAGGTTAGAGGCATTTAGTTCCAGTACTGTGGAAGAAAAAGAATTCAGTAATACTGACTTGACCTTGGATCTAAAAATACTTTTCTCAAAGTCTAAAATACCTGATGCTATCTACTTTGAAGGAAATTTATACTTAGTGCTCAAATACAAGGAGGTAGACAATTCCAGAAATTAGTATGACCAGTATCTCTAAAGAATGGAGAAAAATTATACAAAAAATAACAGGTTCATTTCAGTGCTGAGTTTCTAGAGGTTCCATGTGACACTGATTCTCCTTATTTTACTGGCAGCCTCAGAGAGTGTCAGTTATAAGTCCTGGTGCTGGCCAGAAAGTTGTTGCCACTGCCTGGCCAGAGGAAAAGATGGTAAGAAAGATCATTCATTTGCTTTTAGAGAATAAGCTCTCAAATCCTGAAACCCTTGAGAAGGGCATGTATCTCCTCCAGTGGAGAAGATTCACTGGCTGTAAGTCATTCTGGTAAAAAACAAGCAGGGCCAAAACAAAAGAAAAATTAAGTTTCTGTTGCAGGACCTCTTATTTTATTTATGGAAGGATATTAATAAATTAATGCAGACCCAACTGTTCTTTTCCCTGGGGCAATCTGCTACTAAACCTAAATGCCACACATAACACCTTTATTCTGTTGCTTGTGATGGCAAAAAGGTATACACTAAATGTGCTATCAGCTAAACCAAGCCATGAGCTAGTGTAGTGCAAGTGTCTAAACAGAGACTGGATTTAGCCCATACACTGTTTTCTTCCAGCTTTGGCACAAGATCATCAGTGAACAAAGTTTTCACCACTTCTCAGGACATCTGTGATTTGCAACATTGCTTAACTGTTTAGACATTAATACTTAAACCAGAAATACATAGAAGCATCAATAAGAGTGCTTGCTAGAGGTTAAAGCCCAAGACTGTTCATGGTTTTAATGAAGATCAGGATATAAGGAACCCCTGTTAACTTATTTTTCTGAAATAAATTCTCATTTCAGAATAAAACATCTGAACTGAATATTTTAAAAACTCATGAAGGAAATTATTTTTAATAAATCTGGAAGGATTCTCAGCAAAGATGAAATATCATCATGGAATAAGGAGAAAAAAAAATTACTGGTGTAACAAAGTAGTATAATAGTTCTTAAAAACAATTTGGTAGAATTTTGTATCTATTGCAAGGACATATCCTTAAATTCTAAATGGAAGTAACACTTTCAAGAAATGATCACTTTTAAAAAGAATTAATGGCTGTCAAAACACCAGTGGCTAAACAGTGCTAGACACTCTGAGTTTATAATCAATCAGTTCAACATTTTCTACTATGTTAGTTTTTCTATGACTTAATGACTGATTTTCCTTCTCAAAGAACGACTTTGAGCAAGTGGGAAGTAAAATCTGTATATGATAGCATGTAAACATAGCCTATGATTTTAGTCTCAAGGTCAGATTCCTAGAATACATGTCAAGTCAGTGTCTAAAAAACTAGGCAGTACTTGCCACAGCTGAGATGCTGTCATATTTTGTGTACTACAGTCTTTAATCAATCCACTATTTTCTGGTTTTGAGAACTACATATGATCTAAACCCACATTGTACTGGGAATTAGATATGCCACTGGTGTGTGAGACTGAACATCATGTGGTTTTTCTGTTGTTTTCAGCCACACGTGCAGTGAACTGCTAACTCTTTTTATTTCTCCACTTCATACTTCTGTTCATTCTTTAAAGCTGTTCTGCTTGAATGTATATATAAAACAGCACTATGGGCCATACTGAAAAAAAAAGTGTATTTCTAGCATAAAAACGCATGTAAACTTAACCTGTCTGAATTCCTCTTGACCCCTTGCTGAAGACTCAACATCCCTTTCTAAAGGTGCCTAACTTGGACAGCTGAACACTCAGAAGCCTGGCCTCCTACCTCAGCTCTGTGGCAAAGCCTCCATTTAACAAGAATTACTCAGGTGCTGTCAAGAGTATGGTGTATCCATAATCATATTGGTCATTCTTCAGTTTTACAGAACACTCAGAAGTTTGCACTTGGATTCACTTGTTTTGATGGAGAAATCTCACGGAACAGAAGCAGCATGAAGTTCCTCTATCAGAACATGAGCATGCTGCTCTTCCGGCCCATCTCAATCTTTTGTATAAGCACAGTACCAGGAACACAATACCAAGAACAGGAGCAACTGCTACATGTAAGACTGATTAGGTGGAAGTGGAGCACAAACTAGGCATACTCATGTAACCAAGGCACAAACGAACACAATGTCAGGACTGTATCATGACTTAACTGCTAATAGACACCATCAGTGTGATTCGGCAGCCTCCAAAGCATAAGGACACATATAGAATGAAATTGAACGCAAGCACTCACACTGAGTGAAGAGTATTACTAACATACTTAGCCTTCACAGTACCCCAATAATGATGACAGCTCTCCCAGTAGTTTGGAGAGGGAAGAAATACCTAAAATTAGCAGCACAGCTGTCAAGAAAGAGATACATGCATTTTAAAGATGAACTGAACCTCACTCTTCCAGACAGTATAAAACTATTTAAGCTTTCTTCTCCAGTACTACTCTAGCCAGGCTACTGGAAGCAAGGCAACACAATGCTCTGCCTATCAATGGTGGGACTGGGAAGACAGAAACAAACAAAGAGAACCTAAGTTAATAATGATGCAGGTAAGGTACAAGGAAGGAGTAGTATCTTCAAATTGGTCTTCTCTAAGTCAAATGAACACAGTGCAACTTAGCAAAGCCTCTGCTAAACAAGTAATAACTTCTGACAAAAGACCATTACTAAAACTTTTCCAAAGCAAAATATTAAACTAATCCTGTTTCCATGAGCTATTCTTCTGTAGTTCTGGAATGTCAAAAAAGGGAAGATAGGAGAATAGAATCTAATTTATGTCTAGGTCTCTCTTCTGGAAAAAATGACATAGCGAGATAGAGGGCAAGAGGTTTCAAAATCTTCAGATACCTCTACACTTACTATAGTCTTCATTCTTTTTGTGCTGGACATGAAGAGTTACCTGTCAGTGCTTAGGGGACTGTTTAGTTTAATAAGGTTGCTGAGGAATGCTTCTCTCAGCTTGGGCCTAGCTTTCATGGGACTGCAAAAGACCATACCAGAAGTGAGAGGAGTACTGTAGAGCTGATAAAAAATACCAAGTTGGAATGGTTTGAAGAAGTAACAGTCTCTTAAAAAACTAGAGTTTTCTCATAAACCTCTTCCTACTGGTATCTATGACAAGGGAGATATCTTACAAAGTTCTTCACTAGTAATGGCACATAAGGGCAATATAACCCATAAACACATACCTATCACAAGAATCTATGGTTCTAACTTTCTTTTACAAAATGTACCTACTATCAGCCCTCATTTTCTACTAACTGGCATACTATGCATGGAATAATGTGCAGAAAAAAATTACCTTTGAGCTCTAGAAAACAATGCAGTCACCTTATATAGCACGTTATTTTGCTTCCATTTCCTTAGATACACAGTTTCATACCTCAGTTCAAGATTCAGCACTTCAGAGAGGCCTCCAATTCTTATTTCTTCCACTTGTAGCTCTTTAACAGCGTCTAGGAGTTTCTGCTGATCTCTGGGGTTTGTAATGCCAATCTAAATTTTTAAAAATCATTTCAAATATGATTTAAAGACTTAACAGTACAGTACCATTTGTTGTGTAAGCGTCTATGTTTTTAAGTTACTGCAACCAACTACAATGCATATAACTACTGAAGGGGGGAAAAAAAAACCAACACAGAAAACATTCAATGATGCAAAACAAAATTACAACACCTGAGGAAGAACCAAAATGAAACTGCAAAAGTTACTCAGAAAATATGTTTAAGGTTTGGTTAAAAAATGCAAATAGCAATTTTCTAAGTACTCCTGCATTGTTAGGATGTTTTGCTCATCTATTTCAGTATCATCTCAGTCATCTCTTACAGTTAAAATAACCAGTCAGTATGATGGCAAGATACAGCATTAACTCAGAAAGAAGAGAATGGAAATTATCAAATCAGCATTAAATGAAGAATTTTACAGAAAGAGGCAATATGTTAACAAGTGCTTTTATAAATTTTTGGGGTATGTATTTTTCTGCAATTTGAAATTTGTCTCATAAGATATGATACCTCTTTCTAAAACCTTATTATCTTACAGATTTTCATTTTTAATAAAGGTACATCTGAAAAGAAATCTGATTGGTTCACACCACCTCCAAAAACTCAAATGATCAAAATCTATTAGACGGAGAAAATATCATCTGTTGAAAGACATTCAGCTGGATGTTTCTACCACGACACAGCCTGTAAAAGCATATATATAAATGGCAGCATACTCTGAACAGATTTCTGCCTCAGATTAAGATGAAGTCTAAATACTACTCAACATCAGTTTATGCAGTCCCTAATCTCAGATCAGTTAATCTTCTA
Source organism: Psilopogon haemacephalus (assembly GCA_013396835.1). NCBI lineage: Eukaryota > Metazoa > Chordata > Aves > Piciformes > Megalaimidae > Psilopogon > Psilopogon haemacephalus. Next base: position 176,030 of record VWZI01003587.1, on the reverse strand, counting down.
TATTCTTGGCTACTGCTCCAAACAACAGCAGGAACATTCTGAAGCACTCAAGGAGTATTGTCTGCCTTTAGTTGAAGAAAGGCACACTTTTTATTCCAAAGATATTGTCTGTGAAAAAGATATTCTCCAAGTGATGTCTCAGACAGAAAACACTGTCAACTGTTGTCATCCATCAACTATGTCAGATTAAAATTTAAATCACATTGAAATTCTAGGTTGAAAGTTTTCTTGCAGACCAATTAATGAAGAGTTCATTTGTTACAAATGAAGTGTTTCTGTGGCACATTCAACACTTTACCCTGCTCATCCAACAAACTGCTGTGACTTCTGATATTTGCAGCTCTAAGGACGCTTCTTTACGCAAATAAAAAAAATCTTAATGCCATTTCCAAGTGTGATTTTATTCCTAACTGTACAGCTGAGTACCTGGACTCAACAGGAGCAGATCACTCTGGAATTTAAAGGATCCCATAGTTTCTAAAGCTAGAACATAGACTCTCACTGATGTTCTGAGAATCTTAAGTTCCCTGCTGCAGCCTTCGAATCTATGAGATTAATGTTTGGAGTCACCAAGATCTCTGTAATTATTACAGATGACATTCTGAATGAACAGCTGACAACACATACTGAAGCTAAACACTAGGCAGTGTTACCTCCTTGGATGGTGCTGAGTAGCAATTTTAGGGAAGAGAACATGTCTAGAGAAATGCTTGCTTTGTGTGATACTATAATTTCTGATGCCCAGTGCTCATCTTGGCTCCACAAAACAGTCTTTCACATTCCCCACCAGGTGTTCAGAAAACGCAGGTGATACTGAAACTATAGTCTCACAGTATGTCTTTGAACATTTCAAAAACATGTTCTACATCTACAGACAAGTGAGTTCTTCAATAATGTAAAATCTCAACTAGATTTAATTAAAAGTTTAACTATAGGTGTTAAGAACTTTCAAGTTTCCAACAGGTTGACATGGGTTCCTGAACAAACTGTACTCAAGTCTCTTTGGAAGGTATCACCAGCAGCCTTCAGGGAGAAGGATCTGAATTTCCTTTGCTTTGTCTATGTTGAGCCGTGCATTTGCTCGGTTTAACAGTTCTCAGGTTTGCCTTGTAGAGCCCTATCTAGTATGAACTAACATTTTCTTAAAGCTTACAAAGCATTAAGGCAGTCATTTCAGGGTGCAGAAATAAGCTGATTTATACAAAAGCAGCAGCTTTACTTCAAATTACAATTAACAAATCAAGAAAGGTTTTAAGTTGCCGTTGAACCAGTTACACTCAGCAGTTCAAATAATGCAAATATTACAGTGAAGTGGCCATGTCCCAGAATGTACCAGTGTTGTACAAGGACTTGCTTCCATTTGTGAAACAGTCTAGATCTTGATTTTAGGCACATCAACTCTAACAACATGGACTTTAAATGTTCACTTAACTAACTAACTAAATATATATTTAAATAAAAAACAGCCTCTAAAAATCCATGTCCCAAACTCACCTTCCAGCATTAAAATTACTTTTCTGTTATCCTTTAGATGAAAATGAAAGAGGCAAATTTTAGATTGTCCCAACATATAAAAGATTACGTATGTCTAAGATAAAGTCAGCTATGTATGAACTCTTAAAACCCTGTCATCTTGCCTAAGTGGTCACTGTTTTAAATAAATTGATAATTTTCTTCTAAATATTAAGTGCTTTCTTGTGGTGGGGTAGTGCAATAAGCAGAGGAAGAAGAGTCTTGCAACTGCACTATGGCAGCACAGAACAGATTCTTTAATGATGAAGTTCTGGGTTATATTCTGAAAGTTGATGTGTTAACTTATCATTATAGCATCCTGTTTTGGATTTAGGAATGCAGTTTCTCTTATTCTCAAGTAACAAACGTGAAAAAAAAAGTCCTCTTCGTACTAAACACACCCAGAAGTAGAATTATTTCTGTTGCTCAGAAAACAAGACAGAAGTAGCAGAGAAAAAGACAAAAACCCCAAAGGTGAACAGACATGTTTCGGTATATTGAACAGACTTGCCTCAGTATGGAGCAGTTTATAAGCTTAAGGAATGCAAGGATTTCAGCTTGAAAGAGTCACTGTTTAGGTTCTGTTGTAGAATACAGATAAAGATATTTACAGAGAAAATATCTTTGTGATATTGTTTGATGGAGTAAAGTGTATAACGTTAGTGATGGGATTTTCCCCAGTTCTCTGGATACAGAGCAACTCGGTTCATAGGCATCTATCAGAGGTCATCATTAATCTTTGTAGTAATAAGATCCAGGCTCTTTAAAATAGCTGGCAGTTAGTTAAGATCTGCCATCATACTAAAAGCTTTCAACTCTGGAGTTAGGAAGAAATAGATTAGATTTGTTCTATCAGCAGTGTGGGGACAAACTGTCAGTGGAACTCTAAACCTAGACTGGATCAAGAATTTAGGATAACTTATGAAGCACTAATAAGCCAGGCGTGTTATGTCATTTTTTAAATACTCAGTTGAAGACTCATTAATTCATGGCCATGCACAAAATCCTACTTATTTTCCAAGAACTGCGTCCTGCTGTTGCAGAGCTTTGCTCCTGAAAGTATTATCTTCCTGTGCAAGATCAGCTGATCCAGGTATTTATTTTGGTTTGTCCAAAAATGTTCTCCTCCTAACAGGGAGCCTCAAACACATAACACTGAAACAGAAGTTAGTAGTTTGTGTGAAATTATACCTCTTTGGTGAGGAAACCGCAAGGCTTAGCTATTCACTAAAGCTCTTAATTCTCTTCCCTTCTCCCAGCATATCCTGGACAAAAACCAAGTAATGATAAAACATCAAAATAGGCATTCAATAAGAACATGTACTGTGTCAAATTTGCAATTTAATGCAACCACAACCAACTCAGCATCTTCCAAAGTCATGAGAAGAAAGCCAGAAAACTCCCCTGTAAGTCAAGAGGGGCTTTAGGTTTCATACAAAGCCCACACTGGGATGCTGCCCATTCTGCAGAAAAGCAGTGACATTGGAATGACACGCCTTATTCTTAGGTCTACATCAACTTTTAAAAATCTCTTCATCAACAAAGCTCTCCAAATGAGCACCCTCTGAGAACATAAAATTACTTCTGAAAATACTGTATTCAGCTACAAGACAAAAATTCAGGCAAAATATCTTTGTGACACCAACTCTGCAATATTAATATCTGTACACAAAAGTTGGCTCCAGCTGCTACAGTAAATGCCTCACAGGTACCAGAATAGGGGGAAAATAAGCTGACACTGACAAGACTAGCACGAGTAGCAGGCTTGAAGCAGCTATGTTAATGAGGTGTCTGATATCCTAGACCAGATACAGAATGTTCAGAAGAATCCTGTGGCCAGAATTTGTTAGGTTCTTCCATGGAGACTCCTATAATTGGATTTAATTACAGCATCCTCCAGTATGCACTGTAAGTCTTTCATATCCCACAGAAATAATTCCAGCGAAGACTCAGGAAAAGCAACCACTCTATCTCAACTGGAAACAAACTTTGTAATAAGGCATCACTTAATCCTGGATTACAGCAAAATACCAACCTTCCCACCTGCAGTAAACTTAAAAAAAAAAAAAATCTCCCCCCCCTTTTAAGGTTTTACACGCTTGTGTGGCATAAAAGATTCCACAACACAAGAGAGCTCTTGTTTTTCCCACAGACAATAGCACCTCACAAAGGAGGACCTTATTTGAAATAGTTGTTTAGGATTATCTACTGCTAAATCCTAGCACTGATTTTTTTTCAGGGACAATGTACTTCAGTACTGAAAATAATAACAACTGTAATTTAAAACAGAACTTTCTCCTCCTCATTCTGATATCATTGCAGCAAATACTGGGGATTTCCACTTCATAGTCAGATTTAGGCAGAAAAGATGCAAGAATTCAACTCAGAATTCAAGAACCGTCTGTAGGATTATGTATTTCAGAGACAGTCTGTCTAGATTCACATTAAGATCCAAGAAATTCCAAAGATTCTGAAAATAAATATTTTCAAAAACCTTGCTAGACATTTATTAAAAAAGTCAAAACATTAAAAATATTTAACAAAGAGACTATTAAGTTCTAAAGTAGTGAACTCACCTGTATTAACTCATCTTTTTGCATGACCAGAAGTTGTCTTAGAGTTATAGCTCTTTCCTGTATAAAACATAGGGTTTTCTGCTATCAAAAAGAACTTAAAAAACCCCCTCTATGTTCATTTAATCTCTTTAATTTATATTTTACTTCAGTTTTCAGAAACTAAACCAACTACACACCACTACTGTTGACACAATGAAAAAGTTCTCTAGTTTAGGAATATCATATTGGGTCTAACACACATAACTAAAATCACAGAAACATAGAATGGTCTGGGTTAGAAGGGACCTCTGATGGTCACCATGTACAACCTCTTCTGCAGTCAGCAGGGGCATCCTCAATTAAATCAGGTCACCTAGAGCCCTGTAGAGCCTCACTTTGAATATCACCAGGGATGGTGCCCCAACCACCTCCCCAGGAAACCTGTTCCAGTGCTCTACCACCCTTTAATGAACCTCTTCTGTTCTAAATCTGCTTTTATCTAGTTTGAAGCCATTGCTCCTCAACCTATCACTACAGACCTTTGTAAACAGCCTCTCTTCATCTTTCTTTTAGGCCTCTACAGGTACTGGAAGGCCACAATCAGGTCTCTCCGGAGCCTCCTCTTTATGTGGCCCTCCTCTGGATCGGCTCCATCAGGTCCACGGCCTTCCTATATTGAGGGATCCAGACCTGGACATAGTACTGCAGGTGAGGTCTCACCAGGTCTTCATCAATCCAATCCAAGACCATTGCAGTTTAATTTAACACTTCATATACAAACTTCTATTTAACAATTTATTTGAATTGAATTAATATACTAATGGAACTTTTTTTTTATGCTGTAGGTACATTTTGTATTAACAGATTACTTTACAGATAGCAGATGCACCACAAACTTACCTTCAGTAATCCTAGTATGTGTTCTAGATCGAGACCATGTAAAAAAACTTCCATATCATCAAAAGTNATCCAGATGAAAACAATGGAAATTGAGGGGGAATAAAAGAGGAAAAAGAAAGGAAAAATTACACACAGAACAAAATACTATACGAAAGTATCCCAGGCACTGAGGAACAACCTAAAGTTGTAAATGCCTATTGATGACAGTAGTATTGCTTGAAAGGAATAATTCTCATATACAAATGTTATTTTAAGTAGCAAAATGTTCCAAATAAACATTAAATTTAGTGTGCAAAAACCTGAAATATTTGGATGTGGGATTAAGGAAGATAATAATGTATTCTTATCAGGTAACATTCATATAAACAGAATTCAGCCCACAACTCTTACCCTGTCTATTCCACTTAAATCAGAAAAAGTTATCAAGAAAACATGAATGTATATCATTAAAGATAGTACAAATTAGTCTAGTAAGAAATTTGTTGTCAGAAGACTATCGTTCAGAAGGTAGACCAAGGAAAAAGCATAACATAATGTTTGAGAGTCTAATATTTATAAACAAAGGTAAAACATAAATTTTGATTCTCCATTCTACCAGAAGATATAAAAATGTAAGAGAGGAGAAAGAATATTTAAGCAGCTTTCGACAATCAGATGAACAACTGTAACAAACTGAACTAACTGAAAAAGCAAATGCAAACATCCAGAAAGAACTACTGCAATTGCTACAGTGAATCCTTTACCAAAACCCTGAGTTAAGAGACTGCTTGCTCTGTCTCATTGTAGGCTCTGAAATAAAGAAGGTTCTTCTCCTTTTCACATAAAAAATTTAAAGACCTCCTATTAAAGTTTATTGGGAAAAAAAAAGCAGGCAACCCCATTCTCTCCAGAAAGTGAACTGGAATACACAAGAAAATATTTCAGGTTTGCATACTGAGAATCTCACACTCCACAATTTCTGGTATTTACATATATGCCTTATCTGGTATTTAAGTCATCCCTTTATGAAGATGGCCACCCTAAATTACCCATGAAGGAGGTTCATGCAACCTCCACACTGTAACAAGTCAGTAATTTTGTGCACATGCCTTCTGTCAACAGGCAAAATAAAAGAGTTTAAAATAATTTTAATTGAGTTTAAATTCATCATCCCTACCATGAAGCTGTTTAGAATTGTGTTATCCTCTGCCTAATTCCTCCCTCTCATCATACAGGGAGCAAGCAGCAGTAAGCAGTTCACATATACATCCAAACATTGTACATACAGCTACTGCTTTTCAATAGGAATAGGAAACAGTGTGTGAATGACCCACAGTGATGAAATGTTGTTCTGGTATTCAAGATGTCCAGTTTGCAATGGTTTTGAGGGTCTTTTTTTCACTCAAGACTTTTGTTTCAGCTGAAGGTACAAGAAAAAGGTATTTTTCCCCAGGATCAAAGAAAGGATCATCAGCATCCAGGCAGTAACTTGAAAGCCCCTGAGCCAGAAAAGAACCTAATCCAGGAGCTGTAGAAAGCAAATTCCTGACAGACACATGCATTTCGTTGTATAGTCCAGGACTCTGGTGTCAGGACAACTGTCTAATTAGGATCACAGACAGTGAAGACTGAAGATATACTCACTAGCAAAGGATAAAAAAAGGATGACGACAGCAAGGACAAGTTATAGGCATTGACCCTGTATGGTGGCGCACAACTGAAATTCAATACCACATGACGCATTGGGAGCAACTGAGAGAACAGAGACTTCAAAAGGCAACTGGCAACACCTCTGATGAAAAATATGCAGGCAAATGGCAGGGAGGAGACATCTAGCTCAAGGGACTATGATGAGGAAGCACTGATATCCGTGTACGTCTTAGCTACCACTAGATGAAAAAACCCCAACTTGCATGTGTGTAAGTGGATAAGCTGTATTTGTAACCATAGCCCCATATCTGGTATACTCCAGGGGACTACCTCCTGAAATCAAGAGTTCTGCTAATTACCAGAAATGCTCAAAATTATAGAACATCAGAAATAGCTGATTAACGTAAAAATCCTTGAGTTTGACAGAAATGTCTGTTCACACAAACCAGTTGCTCAACTGATAAAGAGAAAAATCAGTAGAGTTTAGAAAAAGACTGCTGAAACACTGTGAAATTCTAGAAGTCCAAGAACTGCCTAGTACAGAATTAAATCTGCATACCTAGACATCTGGCTTCCAAAATGTGTTTTAAGTGGGCTTCAAAATTTCAGTGTGTTACTATAAAACTTATCAAGACAACCCAAACACTGGTAGGATGTCTTCTAGCCACCATCAGCACTAAATCTGTTTGGGTAACAGCAGCACCCTGTTAGCTTGTTTCTTTGTATCAGAACAAGCCTGGGGAACTTTCTAAATAACCTAAACCTACTAAAAACAGAGATCCATTCTAACATTGAGGTCATCAAGTACAGACTATCAAGGAGGTGAAGAATACTATAAGACCAGTTTATTTAAAAGAATGTCATCCTCATGGCCAGTATATAGGGGCTCAAAAGATTATCCCCAAGGAGCAGACAGTTCCTACATGAGACAAAGTCCATACATGGGGACATATACCCAGAACAATGCCTTTGAGAATTGATGAATAATAAGATGCAAGAACAAGGAGGACAGCACATTGCATGCTTTTACTAAGTTTTCAACTCTCTGTTGCAGAGTCTCTAAAATAATTGTGGTTGAAGAACCAGAGGAGAAAAAAACAATTGACGTATTTGACATATGCATTCACCTAGCAACATAACTGGGTGAGTCTTTTGTCAAAACTGGGGTAAGATTGCATCAATGTGAACTGTTACCTAGTGAACTGCCATCAGCCTAGTAATACAAAACTAGGGAATTTCAGTGTGACCTGGCTGAGCAGACACAATCAACCAATCTGCTCAGCCAGGACAGGTTAAGGGCATTGGAAGCTGTCATCTCAAGACCACTGCAGTTCTAACTCAAGAAAGCAGATGGTCTGTTGAGGACCAGGGACACCTCTCAACTTGACTTGGTTGCTCAAGGTCTCATCCAACCTGGCCTTGAACACCTCCAGAGAGAGGGCACCCACAACCCCTCTGGACAATCTATTCCAGGGCCTCACATTACTATACTTACTAACTATGGAGTCTTGGTAGCGCTTCAGAAAATATACAGTATGTATTAGTAAAACTTAATCACTGATACAAACAGATACAATCTTTTAGAACTGTTAATATGCTAAAAATCACACTATGACTGTATTTACCCAACTTTGTGGTCAGGGGCAACTGTCAGAAATTTGTAGATTGCCTCTTGCTTAACTGTTTCATTGTATCTCCCTTGGAAGTGATTTGTGGCCAATGAGAGTAAACTATAAATCTGGAAAAGTGAGAATGAATTAATTATCATTCGAACTCAAAATTAATAAAGAAACAACAAAGAAGTCAGACTATAAAGGGTTCTGTCATAAATTGCGACTTACAGGGAGCATGAAGCATTTGCCCCTTGACTTCTCTAAAGAATACAACAAAAATGAGGACTTAAGCTACAGAGTATTTCTGAATTAACCAAATTCCAGCACAACAATGAACTGACAGAGCAAAATAATATATATACAGTCTAAAAAAGTTAGCATTTGCCACTATACAAAGAACAAAACATCAGCATATTCATTTTTGTAGACAAGAGTTCTGCATACTCAAGTCAATAAATTGTCTTAAGAGCATGAGGTACACAACTATTTTAATGCTTCCCTTTCCAGTGCAAGTATGAACCCAACATTTAACAACAGACAAGCTAAGACAACCCGATGGGTAGGGATTCTTCCAACTGATTAAAGCAACAAGCCTTGTGCCAGTCATCACTATGCACCAGTGATGGATTCTAGAAACTGAATTACTCTGTGTGAGTTTTGAGACAGTTGCTAGAAAGTTCAGCAAAACAAATAGAACTTCAATGAACCTAAAAGAATGGTGAAAACAGTTTCATGAAATTCATGTGACTAGCCAGTTTTATATACATATACACATACATGTGTGTGTGGTACATTGATCCTAGCCAGCAAATAAACCCTTATTGCTTATGCACTTTCTCTCAACAGTTGCTTACTTGGTATCTCTCAGCAGCATGGGAAAAAATCAGAAGGGTGAAAGTGAAGGGGGGAAAAAAAAATAATGAGTTGAGATTCATACAGTTTACTCTAAGTGAAAGGGAACTAAAACCCGAAAACCCTAAGTGATGCAAAACCAGTCACTCACCACCTCCCAACAGCATGCTGATTTCCAGCCAGTCTCCAAGCAATGCCTACTTCAGAAAAACACCTCTGAGAGTTTTATTCCTGAGCATGATATTACATGGAATGGAGTATCTCTTTGGTCGTTTACAGTCAGCTATCCCAGCTGTGACTCCTACCCTCCTGTTTAGTCACAGACTACTTGCTGGACGTGACAAACTGAGTGAGAAACAGAGAAGGCCTTGGTGCTGCACAAACACTGCTCAGCAATAGCTGTGTTATCAACACTGTTTTGCTTGCAAACCAAAACCACACCACCATCCCAGACAAAGGAAATACAACGTGTTAAGAAAAATATCTCCCACCACAGGTCCAGTTTTTGCAGATACAGTCTGTAATACAGACCCTTGGGGTTGTCAACAGCCTTAAGAGCAGACCCCCAAGCTAGAAGCAGATCATGACAAGTAATTATCTCAATACCATCTGCAAGACTTTGAAGTAACTGTGGAAGTCAGCACTTCAGAAGTCAAGAGGCAAGACCCACCTCTCAAGTGTGAGGAACCTGTATTCCCTTCATGTCAAAAAAAAGTATTTTCTAAGATTCTTCGCTGTAGTCTGCTGAATGAGTAATTTATCAAAAGGCAGAGAGCATTTGTAGCCTTCTTATGTAACCTGAGCTAACAGATCACAGCCTCAGACTCCTATTTCATAGCCTTCACTGACAGCTTTGTGCATAGTTACCAATTTACTCTTGCCTAGCCCTGGAGCCTGGCAGGAACAAAACAAAATAAGACAAATCAGAAACCCAAAACCCACAAATAAACAAAATTCCCCAAACAAAAAAACCCACAACCAACCAACCAACCAACCAATCACACAAAAGGAACCTGCAAAGTGAACTGCTCACTAGAGTGAGTTTTATACTTCGAAGAAACACGTGTAAAAATCTATGTCTCTGTATCTTTGGAAATGGCAACTGAAAACAAAATGTACAGCAATCTGGTCCAACTGAACCACAACACATCATCTAGTAACAGCAGTTGGCAGACTTACTTAAGGAGAATATATTTTGCCTTCAGTAGCTCTCTCTATACTGATAACCAGCAGCTGCTCTTTCAATCTGATAAGCAATTTATATAATTTTATGTTTTCTTCACTCTTTAGATGAGAATTTGAAGATGGCCAGTATTCCCTCATTTTGCTTTAGCTTTTTCACTTCCACATTTGGTCAATCAGAAACTATAGCCAGCAATTTAATTTAATTACCTGCATTCTCCCACATGCTTTGTCAGACAGGAAAAAAACTTATCAGTTTCCTACTCCTCACATCAACATAACTAACATGAATAATCCCTTGTTATAAATCTGAAGTCAAGAATTCAGAAAAAGGTAACTAAAACAAAAATGCCCAAGTTCCCAAAGCAGGCCCTTAAAGACCTGCAAAAAGATGGGATATAACAGGAAAGTGTCTATATATATGTAACAGCACAGCTGTTCAAGTGGCTGCTATAAATTCAGTTATTAAAGTAATACACAGAAAATTGCACAATTAATTAACAGATATTTGGGGCAAAAAACAAAATTTGCATTTCAATGAGATGTGAAATGACATACCTCTGAATGTTTATTGATCATTGCTAGCTCTGCTGCTGTTTTCTCATCTTTTGCCTGTAGGTTTTTGTCAGCTCCCAGCTCAAGCAACTTAAGAATTACATTTTTATGTCCATGCTGTGCTGCCCACATTAACGCCTGCAAAGAACAACTTCATTTTACCAAGTTTACATATGGTGCAAAGCCAGAGGTTCCATCAATAGCGCAACCTTCCTCAGTTCTTAAATGGTAGAATCTGGAGATAATGCAAAATAATCTCAAAACAGTGCTAAAGCAGAAGAATATAACAATGTATTTCTGAGAAAGCTTTACACAGAAATAAGTATGTGAGGTCTTGATGTTTTGAGCTTTTTATTGTTAATTACAACACACAAGTAAATCACTTACTGAATACCCATTTTCATCTTGTACATTTAGGTGTGACCCATGAGCGACAAGAAGAGCAACAACCTGAGGATAGCCTTTTCTAGCTGCATGCATCAGTGGAGTCATTTGCTTCCTGAAAGAAAAGAGGACAGGTGAAAAAATTCTTTCAAGATATCAAAATCCAACTGCATTATCAAAGGTAGAGCCACCTTTATTCTGTGGACATTCTGTTCTACAGAAGAGCTAAGCAGAGAATGAAAGCCCAAGACATCACATTCATGCACAGCAGAAGTGTCAAGAGAACACAAAGATTCAGCAATTATTTATGTCTGGTTGGCAAATTTTAAGTATTTGCATTTATTTTCTTATTGAAATAAAGCTGTAGAGCAAATAGCTGTCCTCCACATGAAAGAAACTTACAGGAAACTAAACAAATCTCTTCTAGGAATTTAGAATATAAACCCATAGTACTTCCAGGAGAAAAAGTTAAAAAAAAAAACCAATGTTCTATCATCCTCAAATTCAAGTAGTGCATTAACACTCAAACAACATTAACACATCTCAGCTATGAAAAATGGTAGCTTGGTGACTAGCTCATTTCTGGTTTGGTTCTGAACTATACCATACCAGTTTTTTAAAGACTATTCCTCCTACTGCTAATACAGACCCAGCAGCAGGCCTCTCATGTAGCACACAGAACCTGCTTCTTAAGGTCACAGTTTTCATCTTAGTAAAAGTAGAGGCTGTCAGTCGGAGACATAAATTTTTTACTTCAAAAACAATTTTTAAAAGACAGTTTAAGTGATGAATTCTACATACTGTCTCATGTAAATCCAAAGTTCTGAAAAGAAATCCACAGTTTTGTAGAGAATAAGTTGTAATAACAGGTAAACATTTAAGAGGAAGAATATTAAGGACAACAAATATATATGTATTTACAAAATCCTCTGTGGTAAAAACAATGTAAGCAAGAAAGTCACAGGCTACACAGCTCTTATCAGTGTGCACAGGTGCAGTGAAAAAGCAGCGTGCACACATTACCAATTTTCAGAGCCATCCTTGGCCCAGCGTGTGCCCAAGAGAAGTCTTCAGAGAACTACATACATATATCATACTGAAAATCTCAACTTTGCAAGTACTAAAACCATATCAAACGCTTATGCCCTTTACCCCTTTTTTCTATTCCCAGATGTGTATGCACTGATGTTCTTTCTCCAATATATTTCACCCTGTCTACTGAAGAAGTTTACTGTTTACTGAAGAAGTGAGTACTTACAGACACCATCCTACTCTTTATACTCTTTTAAATAACCCAAAAGGATGATGACAAGTCTACTTGTGTTTTGCTGAGATCCTTATAAGATGAAGCCATTTTGAATTGCTCTGCATGTTTTGAAAGAGAAGAAAAATGTTGCTCTATAGCTTGTGTTAGTAAATAGCTTTCCAGATGCCTGACATTTATTCTTTGGTGGAGTAAGACTGCAGAATTAGGAAAAAAAAAAACACAAAAAAGAAGGGCAGCATTGAAGGACAATGACATGGTGTTTCTGGTCAGTATTAAGTAATCACATTTAAGCTGCAATATTTTATTAATGACATTCAACAAAAAAAAAATTATTCTATCTTAAAATGCAGCATTTTTTTCCTGAAAAACTATAATGCATTGATTTTACGTACAGCTCCCTGTATAAAATCTGCTTTGATGAGAATATTTTATCTTGTAGGATACACTTGAGGGAAGGATTGTCCCTTCCAACAGTGTTTCGTTGTAAGTTCAATACCGACCGCTAGAGGGATCCCAAAAAGCATATGTATACCAACACGGCTGTCTTAAAATAGACTTTCTGCGCCTCCTTTCAGAGTACTATTATAACTAAGGCTTTGCTCTTCATTACTCGGTATTGCTCAATCACAAAAGGATAACATTTTCTCTCATGCAAATGCGGTTAAAAATGGACTGGAAAAAAATTTGGTTGTAGTAAAAAATTTTCAAAGAACCTTATGACAGGGGAAAAAAAGTAAAATATTTGGAGATAAGCAAAATGAAAGGTAATCATGCCTTGAAGACACAGTCAATAACAGAAAGGAATATGGTAATGAAATGACAAGACCTGCATCATTCTACAACTAATCCAATTTAGTCCACTAACATTGCAAAAGCACAAGTTCTGACTGGATATAAGGAGACATTTTTATAATGGGGCACAATCAGTGGAACTGGTGCCTCAGAGTTTTGCAGTCTCCACATTTGGTAGGTTTCAAGACCAGATAGTAACCTAGCCACTGTTATGGATTTAAGGAAGCAGTTGGGACTATAAACCTCCTGAGGTTCCCTCTGACCTGAATTACTCTGTGATCCTACAGAGACTACTATGAAATAGAGAAAAATATAATCCATTCACATAACATAACAACAAACTGATAACATAGCCAGATGGGGCTATCTAGATATAGACATATACATCTATAGAAATCTGTATTTTAAAGAATGAACAGAAGTTTATCACAACCTAACAGTTTGCAGCAACAGAATCAACCTTGCCTGACCAGTGAAAACACTCCCACAAATTTGTTCAGTGGCATGCCCCTTCCAATCCAAACCACAGGCAAAAACCCACCTGAGCAATGAGGCTCATGAAGGGTCTTGAGCACAGGACCTATGCCTAAAGGAGCTGGGGTTATTCAGTCTGGAGAAGAGGAGGCTGAGGGGAGTCCTTTTAACTCACTACAACTACCTGAAGAGAAAATGAAGTGACAAAGAGGCCAGCCTCTTCTCCTTAGCGGCAAGTGACAGGACAAGAATCATAGAGGAAATGGTTACCACCTGCACCAGAGGACGTTTAAGCTGGATATTAGAAAATGCTTCTTCACTGAAAGGGTTATCAAACACCAGAATGGTCTGCCCGGGGCACTGGTGGAGTCACCATCCCTGGAGATGTTCAAGCAGTGTGTGGACCTGGCATGCAGAGCCACAGTTTAGAACTGACTCTTCAGTGCTGGATTTAAAGTCAGAATGGATGATCTTGAAGGTTTTTCCCAATCAGATATACTGTGTGATTCTGTAGTGGTTACAGCTGTACAGTGCTGCAGACATAGTATCTGAAGTCATTGGAAAACTTTCTCCATTTTTAAGTAAAACCTGTGACATTTAAAAGATCCACTATCAAGAATACACAAATAGTATTTCAAGCATTCTATTTTACCGTTTGAATTTTAATTTAAAAGGCTACAAGCTGTTTCAGAATAGAAACTTATATAGCGCTGCAGCAGTTACCAACTGCATTTGTGCACCACTATAGATGAGAAGGCACCTTTTAGAGTTTTGGGACACGATGAATAGGCAACGTCCATTTACATGTAATTCCACTAGAGGGAGACTACAGCATTAGTGAGAACTACTCATTTTCCTAATCCTGCAAAGAACCTCCACAAAATACAACAGCAAGCACCAAGTTGCAAAATCTGCTGTTTGTTGCTAAAGTTTAAGAGAAATTAAACGCGGTGGCATATTTTGCCTCAACCTAAAAATATACTTAAAAGGTATAGTTATAAACATATAGATAAAAGATCTGAAGAATCATTTCATAATTTTGAGGAACAGTGCAGACATAAGCATTTAGCAATCTGACTTGCAGTTGACCTTGTCCAAACACCCATGAAGTCCTTTTGTATGGCACAATTTGCCACATGAACATGATATTCAAGTCATAGTCAGTAAATAAATACAATCTTAAAGATATTTAAGAAAATATATTGATTAAATATGTCTGTTCCAACTGTTTGCAACCACCTATGCCACACTTAAATAAAGAACAAGGAATTTTTCACTGCTTTCCTGCAAATGGACGATTGTTTTGTTTGTTTTTATGTTTAGGCCTCCTTGTTTTTATGGAGAAAAGACAAAACCAAAATGTTTTTCATTTTTCAGGGCTATCCAAAACTTTGTATGTGCTATCTACAGAAAGATACAATCAGAGGTTCTTACAGGCTTGCTTCATCCTGCTGCAAAAATGGGGTAAAACATAATCACAAGGGAGCAAATTGAGTAGAACAGCCTTTAAAGCGGCCACTTGAAGCCTCCTACCCTGGATAACCACAAGCAGTAACTAAACCAGATGACACAGTGATTATCATCTCTCTCACTGAAAAATGTCCCCTGTACCTGTTGTTACCACTAAGCTTTTTGAAGCAGAACTTGTCAAAATAATAGAACTTATAGGTGTAGTAAGAAGAGGGGAAAAGGAGACAGATGTTTCAGGTTCCTTACTTTTAGACTTCATTTCAGATTGCCCGTTCTTGAACCTTTCTGTTTTTGAACTGTTTTGACAGTTGTTTTAGAAATTTTAAAAAGCATCTGTGTAAATTTTACAGCACAGAGGTGGGAAGGTAGACAGCTACAAAGTTAACTTCAAATGACTAGAAAAATACAAAAGATGTGGCAATAAAAGAGAATAGCATAAAAATTAAAAATGGGGAGAGCAGAACTCTATGCTCTGACGTTCCAATTATCTTGCCACATCCTTGTTCCCTTGTATTTTTACAAGCAAGATGATGTAGCTAAAACCATGTACACTTTGGCACAAAGTAGAAAATCAAGTGTGTTATCCACATCACCACTGTTTTCAACCTTACTTTCAAAGTGAGGCTGCAGTCAAGAAATTCAGGACATACACACAAAATCTACTCTACCTTTCCAATAAAAAGACATGTTAGGAAACAACAAAACCATTTCTAGGCAAATAACCCATGATCAGAGTGACCGATGATAGGAAGTTTAATACACTTAGGATAGCAGGGTTTGTTTCTGTTTTACATAAAGGCTGCTGGGTTGACATTCCGAGACACCACAGTACATCATCAGAAGACCTCTGTTAAAAACAGCATTCTATGTTGCGACTATCCCTATATATTTTATACCTCTGTCCATAAACTATAATAACAGTCGCAAGCCTGTTGGTACTACTGTACAGTCAATACTAGGTGAGACAAGTACAATCATCTACTTCAGTGTCTAAACTCCTTCCCCCTATAGAAAGAGCTGTTGAACAAGACCGAAAACTAATGGTCAAAAGTTCTTCCAAACTCAGAAAACACATTTACCATGCTTTTTACTTCTCCGTACTTCAGGTAAGTGAGAGGATAGAAGAAATGTATGAACATAACCCAGGCGAACACAGTACCTCAGTAAATAAAGTTTTGCACCTGATTTTTTACATCTAGTCACTCTGTTGTGATGTTTGTCCAACAGAAGCCTTTCTGTCCTGAGTTCCTAATACAAGAACAAAAAATTATTTGAAAGGCACGAAGTATAACAGAGCATAACATCACAAGGTATGTTTTGCTCTGAGGTGGATCAAAGATCTTGACTCAACCAGTATCAAACTCCACAATTTTCTTTCACCAGTCATAAAATGCAGTGTAGTACATTAATTTTTCACCAGCTATTTACCTTTACTGAAATGTACTGTTTGTCATTTGGCATAGTTAACTATCATATGGCGATAATTTCAAGGTCTTTGAAATTATTATGTGGCAGTGCTGACCTATTATCTTATCAACAGTAGTAAGTATCTTGCTAAAACTGAGATGTTACACAATTGCTTTATTTTGACGGTGCAACTTAGAGAACTACTTTGTGAACCAGGAAGTTATGAGATTAACATTTTCCCCATTCCATCATCATCTTCTCAAGAGAGCAAAACAGACCAAAAATTGCATGACAAAACTGGTTTTGATAGCCCTTAAAGCTGCTCTGAATGTAAATGAACATATATAGGCAACTTAATATAAGACCTGAACAGTGATTATACTTTTACATATATGCATTCATGTACATGACAGTATAGTTCAGGCCATACAGTGACAAAAGACAAAGATCTAGTTCTTAAAATATTCACTCCCCAAAAAACCCCAACCCACCAAATGAAAAATCCCCCAAAACCCACAAACCCAGGGCCAACACCACCACCTGCAAACCCAGGACCAACAACAAAAAGAACCCTTTTTTTTTTTTTCCACACATACACAAAATGCATAACCATTTTAGAGCAGCAATGTCTAAGTCAGGCTTTGTCATTGACCAGGACTTAATTGTGCTATAAATTGTAAGAGTGCATTTGCCTTCCGCCCACAGCAAAATCACAGCCCAACATTAATAACACCAATGTACCTTTAAGAAAATGTTGCACATTAGAAGAATTTGAGGGTTTTCTTTGTTGTTTTTCCTATTTTTCTAGACTGCTTAAATACTTCCAGGCCTTATAAAATGATAAAATATATAATTTACAGTTTGGAGCAAGAGAAGGGTGAATGTTACAAGATAAACATAAATTTCTTAAGGTAGCATTCACTTAAATGAAGCACTCAGATTATCATAGCTCTACAAAGGCTAAGCAGAGTAGACCTTAACAATGCCTTGTTTCACATAGCCATTACTTGTTCATCTTTCAAAACTCTGCAGTTTGCACTTACGCTTTTATACACTACATTCTTGTCAATGAAACTGTTTTTACAGCTATCAATGTCCATTCCCAATTTTGATTTAGCAAAACTATCAAAAGTAACTCTACTGAACACTGAATACCCTACGCAAATAAACCATTACCCTCCCACTCCGGAACTCTTGTTTGACTGCACTTCAAAAATCAGTTTATTTCTCACTAGCACTTCCTTGCTCTACGCACACTTCATGAATTAGACAAAAAAATCTGAATTTCTGTGTATCATCCGAACATGACATGAAATAAAAAAGCCTACTGGCTGCCCAAAACAGAGGATAAATACTAAACTCTATGTTGCACTAAAATTAAGTATTTTGCTTTGTATTCACACACTTCCATTTTCAGTGGACAAGAGAAACTTTCTAAAATCATTCTGCTTTCTAAGTGCTGAGACAAACAAAAAATGTGAACCTAAGTTCTTAAAACTTGTGGTAAACTGATCACATAGGAAGCACTCTTCACAGTAATCTCAACTCACTGTCAGTTCTGAAGCCTGCCTACTAGCCATCCTGCTTGCTCTAATGAAACAGGTGAAATGGGACTTCAGTTCCACACAGACCATCTGTTTTGATCCCATATCTTCACAGAAGGTGGTTTGATGTGTTTTATTACCCTATATCAGAGCACAGTGGAAGAAGCCCAAAAGAAGCAGCAGTTGAGCAGTTCTAAAGATGGAATGGTGTGCACAGGCATCAAATACTGGCAAGGAACACAGACAGCATAAAGATCTTTGAAAAAAACAACAAACCAAAACAATAGGCCTTGTCACCTAACTTCCACTTTTGTTTGCTGCAAATACAACTTTTCTGTCTGACAATTTATCTCTTAATTTTAGAAACACCGCTATTGCAAAAGTGAAAAAAACCACAACTGGGCATTGTATCTGATGTATGCAAGCATAACTGAAGTTAGCACAAGGTTTTATTAAACAGAAAGATACAAATAAATACTTTTATATCAAGACCAACTATACATAACATTCTGAGTTTCTAAAGTTCTGCCCTTAAAATTCACATGTCTAGTGTCAGAATCTAGACTTCCCCTGCCCTCCCTACCCCCCCAAGTTTAGCTGAAGGCCTTTCCAAATGTCAATCTGCAGCTTTACACTTTGGCTTACATTTTCAAATACCAGACAAAATTTAATACTGTACTCTTTCCCCATTTTTCAAAGCAGGATGTTTATCCTAACACCCAGCTATCTGATGGTAACAATGTCATTATTTCAGAGTCTGTAACTTTCTTTTCTTTAACAAACAATTTTTAGCTTCTCTAATTTGAATATTTTTTAATTTGCTTTAAAATTTGCTACCAGACATCAATGGCATTTAAGCACAAGTTTTTCTGTCAATACCATGCACACAGTGAGGTCCAGGGCCCAAAGTAATTGAATGCTATCAATGAAAAGCAACCATCCTCCAGTCCTGTTCCTTTTAGAGACTTACATGCTCCACGTATCTCAGGTAATGTGGTAGAAGAGATTTGGTATTTAGAAAAAAAAAAAAAAAAATCAGCAGTAGAAGCTGTTTCAGTTTGACCCCAAAATTACCTTTTTTTCCAGCAGAGGACAGTTTATCCTAAGTCAGCCCAGAATTTCTTTCTTTTTGATGCAAAATGAATTATTACATCAGACTATGCAATTTCAGACATCTCATAATTCACTGCTTGAGACTGCTGAGGCATGAAGTGGCAATTCAAGAAACAAGCTGTTACTTGTTTTTAAAAGGAGATCAAATCTCCTTTCAGGCTGGATTACTGCAGATTGCACTAGTTTAAATAGATTTTATTTAATGAGAAGTTCTGTGTTTTCTATAAGAGGCTGTGAAAGGCAGATACCCAGATACACACAAAAAGATCAAAAGCACGACATGAATTATTGAATATACTACTGATATAACTGACATCTTTCTACAGAAGAGGCAATGTGGTCTGAAAAAGGCAGAGTACATTATTTCTTGCCTTTATATAGCAGTTATCTAAAGTATTAAGATTAGTTTTCATCTTAATCCCTTTACTCCTTGTTCAGCTGAGGAGCACACTTAAATTTGATAAAATTGATCATAGTATTATTTACTTATTGAATGACTGTGCTAAAAGAAGTAAGCATCTACATACATTTCACAGACAGCAGCTAATGAAGTACACATTATCTTAAAAACCAACAGCTATGTCTATACAGATGTCTTTGTTTATTACTATTAAACTTTAAGCTATATTCACAGACATGGGTTTTTTTTGTACCTGCAAGTAACGTTAGGGTCAGCATTTCTTGACAGGAGCAGTTCGACAGTCTTCAAGATTTTTTCCTCTGATGCATGTGCATTACATGCTGCCATCAGCACAGTGTACTTATCTGTTTTAAAACTTGCAGTTAGAGAATTACATATGTAGATGTAAATATCATGCTAATACAGAAACTCATTTGAAAGGCTCTGTATTTTCCAGAGTTGTTAATTGGGCTCTGATACTCCAAGATATTCAGAAAATCCTAAGAAAATTGTTTTTCTTCCACTGAAAGTCACTAGAAATACCAGATGAGATAAAGGCATCTGAGAGAAGATACTCAGAATCATGGGAGCAAATGGCTTTTACTCCTGTTGGCATTTAGGATAGCACTTAAGCTTCTATTGGTGGTTTTTTTGGATACTTGTTTCTCAAATCTTGTTCCACATCATCAGATACAATCCCTGTTCCTTCCCAGCTCTCCCCAAATTCTGTCAAAGGAAGAAACGGCTCACAAAAAGTTAACTGCAATGGATGAAAAAAAAGAGCATTAAATTATCAACACATAGCAGCATCAGTTTTAGGGAGAACAGAGGCCCATGCAAAAGGCAGAGGAAGTAATACAGTGCTTACAGGGAAGGAAATAAGCTTACTAAACTAGACTATTGTAGTGCAGTAGTAGCAGGAAAAGACTTAAAGTATGGTTTTAAACATGGATTTAAAAAACTTCTGCACAGTCCATGAAGACTCGCAGAGAGGAATCAACATATTTGAACCAGCTCTGAGGCCAGCTGAGTGTCACATGCCACGTTTACTCACAAATCACCACTGCTGTTTGCCTACTCAATAAGGGAGATCTCCCTTCCCATCGTTCTCCTAGAGACATGTGGGAAGAATCACACCTCAAGGACCTCAGTGAGTTAGTTTGGCTTAGAGTCAGAGGCCATTTGAATAGCTGCCCATTTGTTTCTTGCACAAACTTGTTCACAAGTTCAAACATGCCTTTGACAATTTGTTTAACAAGTATAATTTTAGCTGCCTACTGCAGTTGTACCTACTTCAGAAATACCACACGTTACAACATTTTCTAACTTTCTTGTATAAATTTAAAGAATATAGATGTACTAACATCTTTATTCCTCAGCTAAGATTAGATTTTATGGTTAGAGAAGTTTATGTGTTTTACTCTTCTCTACTTAATTCTCACTACTTCCTGCCCCCCATCTTTCCAACTAAAGACCTCAGTTTTCAAGTGAAATTCATGTGCTTTCTAAATATACCTTCTTTTTTCAACTACCCCACAAATAAATCAGTAAGCCAGATTAAAAAGAAAAAAAGTTTCAGAGGATCACTTAAACTCCTGAACAGTAAGCAATTAACATTTCAGTAAATTACTTGATACACTGACAGATTTTTACACAAAATGAATACCATACCATACCATACCAGGTTGGAAGTGCCCTCAAGGATGATCTAACCCAACCTTTCAGCATAAAAATACAGTTTAAATGAGATGGCCCAGAACCCTGTCAAGCTAGGCCTTGAAACTGTCTAATGTAGGGGAATCCACCACTGAAACATTTTTCAATGTTTAATAGTTCAAATGGTGATTTTTTTTTTTTCTGACATCCAGTCTGAATCTCCCAAATAGCAGCTTGTATCCAATTATGAATCACAATATGGGTGGAAAGATGGCAGGACTTTGAACAAAGGTCATGATAAACACCATTAATTTGGGAATGGTATTTATGGGGAACCTGTAGTTGTATTTGAATTGAGTATTTCAGATAATGGAGTGGAAAATTAATTTCTTTTGGCCTACCTATAGCTCACATGTATGAGCAAGAGAATAAGGGGAAGAAACACCTTAGAATTTTCAGGTTTCTTGCAATTTTTCTCTGCAAAAGAGAAACTCCGAAAGGTAAATTCCTGTTCATCCTAGTTGAGAAACCCAGAAAAGCGAGTGAATTTACTCCTCGAGGACGATGCTGGGATTTTGATCCCTTTGCATAGGCCAGTGCTACATTAGTTCCTTTCTCTTCTAAACATCAAAAAGGGAAAATTTAGGTAATCACCCAGAAAGATGGAAATGTGATAAAAGGTATAGCTATTATCAGGATTACAAGCATTATAGAGCAATTAGTATATGACTACCTATGTAATCACCTGCTGATGTAAAAAAAAAAAACCAGAAAGACTGGTGACCATACCTCTTTAGGATGGCATAGTTTTACTGAACTTAAGTGGCCTGGTCTGAATCAACAACTTACAAGACTGATCCTGGCTGGACAGTATTCTACCTACTGTTTCCCAACACATATTAACAAGAAAACAAGCTGAGAAACCTGAGCGGCAAGGTGCTGCTCAGGTCAAACACAGCTTGGTGACACAATGAAAAAGCTGCCATGAATGCTAGTTAACCCACCAGTCAAAATTGCTGCCTGTAGTAGTTTCTGCCCCATTAATAGCCCTCTATAGCCATAAAAAAGGAACAGGTATGAGCTGTAGGCAGCAATTCTCTGAAGCTGGCTAAAAGGAACATGGCTGGTTTTGGTGCAGGCAGTTTAACCTCATGTTCTTGCCAAGAAGTGGAAGAAAAATTTCAGACCCAGATTTGTATAATCTGCATTTCAGCTTACTACTATTACAAATATTGGCAAGTCATCACTGCTTTCATGTACTTGGCAGTACGTGTCGCATCAGTTTTTTCTGTACTGCAGTCTAGGGTTTTTGGAACTTTGATATATCTTCCAAAACAATTAAAGAGAAAGAATATAACCACAGTTTAAGTAGGGAAAAAGTTATTATTAAGCCATAAAAAACTGACAAAGGAACTGATACTACTTAAATATTACATCCCAGTTCTACTGTGAATTTTTTTTCCTCTGTATATTTAAAAGAAGGAAGAGGACAGGACAATATTAATATCCAGTACTCATCATCACTGGCCAGTATTTTTCATTCACATCTTACCTATTTCAAAGCATGCATTAGCTCCTCTGTCCAGAAGAAGACGTACTATCACAAAGTCAGCCACACTGGCAGCACACATCAGGGGAGTCCATCCAAACTGAAATTTAGATTCTATGCTTACACCTGTCAAAATTTGAGATACTAAAATAATAAAACTGCACCACAACAAACATGCATTTTATAACCCTTATTATCAACATGTAACAATATTAAAAATTGTGCTCTCCTAGTGAGAGAATTTTCATTTTCTTTTTTTTTTTTTCATTTTTCTTTTTTTTCCATACAATTTTCATTTTTTAAATACATCTTTACCTAGAACACCGGACAATGACTTCAGGAACTGACACCGAGGAAGCTCAGTTCTCAGTCCAAGAAGTTAAGTGCAAAAAATGATCATATTGAAAAAATAGTAAATAATAAATTTACCCACAAAGCCAATTTAAGAAAAAAAATCTGGAAACAGAATCTGTTTTCTCCACTTATATGCAACAGCTTTCTCCAATCAAAATGAAAAATCTTGATTCTTGCCAAGCCAAGTAGACTGCTGTGGAAACAGACTGCTTGTCAGACTATTTAGATCATATTGATTAGGATTTCCCTGTTTCACGGCATCTTTTATTCTCTACTTTGCAGGGCAGTTAACTAGCAGATAGCAGTTTTTACCAGAAAAAAAATATCTAGTGAAAAATAAGACAAGATCCAAGAGCTCCACACATGCAAGTACAGCCAGTAGCAATGACAAGTGTATATTCCCAGCAGGCACACACTTACATCACTGGCCACACTGACAAACATAGAGAATGCCTGTAAACAAGGTAACATCCAAAGAACCACAAGCAACCTCTGAACAGTTTTTACGCTAAATAATTCCACATCTGACACCAAAAGAATGAGGTCTCAAAAGACTTTCATTTAGTTCAAGAACAGCTCCTAATATTAGAACCCATGCATGCTCAGATTCAATTTATTTGAGATAAAAGTTCTAAAATGCTTGATTCTAAAAGACTAACAGAAGTGTTGATTTCTTTAAAGTCTGTCAGCAGTATGAGCTGTGGTTCCACAATACCTTAAAGCTGAGTTACATCAGATCTGCTGATGTTCCCCGCCACGGTTTTGCCAGCTACAGTTAGTTCTCAGCTGATTCAGGCTTCAGTCCGAAATTGGCTGAAAAATCATTCCCTTCCATAGTTTACTACTGCTTTAATTCTTTGAAGTGGATCACAAAAGATCAGATGAACTGCAGCAACCATGCAAAGATAGAGGAATGGAAAAGACTGCTGAAGGAAAACAGTAGAGAATTTCACTGTAGCTAGATTTTTGATCAGCTCAAACTGTTACATTTTAATTGCATTTGACGAAAACAAACAGATGAGCTATGTGGTTTTAAGCATTCTACTCCCACAGCAGAACAAAATGACCAAGTCCTCTCTGAACCTGCTACTTGCTTGCATTACTTTGTGACAGGTACTTCAGAAATTTGTTCTTAGCATACTGCCATTTTACATCACATCTCTTAAAGCAGCTCTATAAATCTGCCTCAGCATCAAACATTCTTAAAGCAATGGCTAAGCAAGCCAGAAGACAACATGTTCTCACTCCACCTGAAAGAATGGACCCGACTGTTGCTAAGAAATCCTCTTACAACACAAATCCTGAGTTTGGTCAAGTGATGGCAGTGAGCCTCCTACAAGGTCCACTGAACATATACTAAAGACAACTTTGAAGGCAAAGATTTAATCTGAGCGTCCCTCCTGTTTCAGAAACACCTTCTTGTTAGAGACATTGAGTTCTACTGCTCTGCAGGACAACACCGGATGGGTCAAAATTTGCTGTTACTAATGTTTTCAGGAAACAGCAGATTCTCTTATGATACTGTCCTCTGCATTTCAAGAGAAACACTACACTGCAGTAACCTTTGACATGACCTTACACTCTTACAGATATCCACTATCCTCTTCCAACAGCATAGAACTGTTCATTATGTAGTAGGCATCAACACAGAAAGCAAACTATTGTTGCAATGAAACACAAGCAATTAAAACTAGATGGCTCTAGCAAAACAATTAGAACAGTGATGCACAGACATTACTAAAAGCTCTACTTATAAAAACTTTTTTTGTCAAAGCAAGAGAGAAGATGTATTTCAATCAGTATTACAATTCTGTGCTTCAGCCTGTGCAATAGTTTTTAATTAAAAAGAAAACCATGCCCTCCCCTGTAGTGAGAAAGTCTTCTTCTTAAAGGTCAAGTAATATTATTGGTTAGAAACTCCAAAGATAACATTGCTAACTAGGAAACTACATTATTCCATCCGTAAGATAGCTTTCCCTCAGAGAGCAAGTTCTTGGCTACTATATTCTGCTTGTTTGCTGAAGCAGAACTTCCCAACAATTATCACTAGGCAGGCCAACTCAGCTATGCAGTTCTCAATTGCCCTGGATGCTGCAATAAGTGATTCAGTCCTCCTAACACTGAATAACAGAAGCACATTACTGACAAATACCGAGTAAAACAGCAGGGGAAAAGGCTTTTAGTGTTAAGACAAACGACTTTTTAGTGACAAATGCCACATAAACCCTATTAGACCTTTCAGAACCACAAAATCTTTGTCCAGCTGTCGTTGGCAGGACAACAGTATTACATGAGGCACATACCAGTGCTGCAAATGTGAAAAAAAAAATTCCAAACTGAAGGAGCATTTAAAAAAAAAAACAATGAAACACAAACAAAAAAACAGTCTCCCCTTCCTCTCCCAAACAATCTTCAACAGCAAAGTAAAACCATCTACTGAATTCTCACTCTCAGTTTAAACCACCTCAAATTCAGTGCTCAAGTTAAAGATGCATTTGAAAACAGTGCAGCACCTTACTTCATAGCTCACATGCTAGTTTTCTTAATTTTCAGGGCTCCTGACTGATGAAAGAAATACTAATTGCAAGGAGTTTGCTGGAATACTGGATGCTGACTCACTGAAAAACTAATTTCATCTTAAGAGTTTGTATCCTGTAGTGCATTCATATATTTTCACATGCATTCAACATATTACTCTGGAACAAGGAACTCTGAAGCTTGAGGATTCTTGCCATGATCAATTAAAATATCCAGCTTCATAACTTTTCTCACCAGTGTTTAAAAGTTCTTCAATTAACGGCACGTCACCAGAAAGCAGAGCCTTCTTTAATGCTTCATTCTTGTCTGCTTCCAACATTTGATCCAACTGCTAGATAGACAAATAAAAGTCAAGTCAAAACTTATTAACTGTTTCAAGGTAAAAACTGCAGCTTGATTCAGGTATAAAAAAGCACCAGTGATCTCTTCTATGACATTTACTAGGCGGAAGGAAAGAACAAAGTAACATTTCCTTCTTCCATCTCTGAAAGACCTGCTTATAGCCTACTGTAAACCATAAATTGTAAAATTAACTAATCAGAAATAAAATACTTGTATTTTCAGAGAATGGAATAATTTCTTAACGGAATTTGATTTCAATTAATTTTCCATCTTTTGGCAGTAGAAAAATGCCGCAAAACATTTATGTGCCTTTTTAATATATTTCCTATGTTGTGAAGCACAAGGTTATAAAAATACGTGCATCAGACACAAGTTAGAACTTAGAGTAATTCAACTCAATGACTGGTGTAGCACAGCATGAATCCACCACTGAAAGAGGCTACTGTTCCTCCTACTCCTGTGGTGGCAGAGGTATTTGTGTTGCTGCACCATAAAGGACTCAGTTAAAACATCCCGACCAAAATACCAGTTAACGCAGCACACAGTTGCCTGATTCAAGTCCCTTTCAAAAACATCACAGATCCATTCTCTATTAAAGCTGCAGACACAGCTTCACATTGCTGCTGGCGTTACCTACGTTATACAAAACACATGCAATACTAAGTGGAAGACTGGGTACAAAAAAAAAAAAGTCGTATTTTATGTCAAGTTTTTAAGCTACAACAGGAAAAGTCAGAATCATATAATTTCCCCCAGCACACTCTAGTCTTGTGAACAATTTTTGTCAATATTTTAATGTGCACAGTGTCTAGAAAACGGAAAGTGAGAAACAGCAATTTAATAATTTAGTGCTATTTTTGTTCTATAGAGCCAGCAATTTCCAAATAGCGCATATTCTTGGACAGAAACTTCAATTTAAGTGCCAAAGCCCCTAAAAGACTGACTATAGCGTTGAAGAGTATGACGACTATTCAACTATTTCCACTTTCCAACTCTAGCCACGAGACAAACTTAAAAAAGCCTCACAAACTCGCCCTCTACCTCAAGCTATCGGCTGCCTCCTACCTATTGGAAGGAATAATGTCACTTACAATCTTCGTGTTAACATGGAAAAGGGTCTCAGAAATTCAAGACGTGAAACAGTTTCATTGGCCTTCAGTCACTTTCAAACTTTTTCTCATGTTGAAAGGGGGAATTTGTTACATAAGAAAAACGTTTTAAATAAACACTAACGAAGGTCTTATGTAAGAAGATAAGCTCTCTAAATTTACATTTTATCCACTATTGGACTGGCCATAAACTATTACCAGTTAGGAATCAACCACAGTAAACGGCACCAGCCGCAGCCCTTCCCTCAGCCGCTCTCTTCGTAAGACGCCCTCCCCCGAGCCGCAGCCACCTCACTGCAGTTTCAGGCCCGGACCACTTCCACAGCGTTACCCGGCCGCAAGCCCCAGCAGCAGGGCAGCGGGAGCAGAGAGGCTTGGCTTCACCTGTGGCTCATGCCACACGACGCCGATATCCCAGCCGTCATCATCACTGTCGCCTCCTTCGTCGCCTCC
>VWZI01003587.1:130709-147703 GCA_013396835.1 Psilopogon haemacephalus | reverse complement strand
GGTAGGGTAGGGTAGGGTAGCAGCCTTAGTGTGTGAGGGGAAAGAGGTGACCTGGGCCGTGGTGGCACAGCGTCACTTGAAATAAACCAGTAAAATTTACGATTGCATGTATATGACAGTGACGCGGCTTACTGGTGTCTCAGCTGTTTGTAGAGTGTTAGATAGGTCAGCAAGGATATGCCATGTTTCTCTGCATTTGTGACTGGTGTTTCTGTGTAAATCCCAAGAGAATAAGAAAGGTTTCTTTCTTTAATTTCTCTCATCATTAATACACTTTTAAAATGCCGTCTGACCTAGCAGCAGGGGATTGCATTACTTGTGTGGGTGGACACACACACTGCTACATAGCCAAAGCCTGTGATGGTGACAGTTAGGTGGGGAAGGTTGAACAGCAGCCATGTGTAACGATCCAGGCTTCCACACTGCTCACATTCACCTTACATTTCAGAATTGCAGCTAGATATCTTTCTAATGACAAATTATAATGTCTCATCCATCACAAGGCACTTTCTGAAGAACCGGTGAGGAATGACATTTAGTATTTCATCAACAGGCAAAACTGCTCTTTGAGCTCAGTGAAGACCTTGCCCAGGTCTGAAATGAATTTTCCACTGAACAAAAGAGACAAGAAGGGGAGAAGTCTGATCTTGGGCAAGAGGCAGGTATTAGTAGAGTGGTGAGCACAGAGTGGTGAGAATAAAGCATGAAACTACAATGTTGGGGATATTAATTTAACAATAAAAAAGGTAGCTTTATTATTATTTTTTCTTTTTCTCTGCCATGCAATGCAACATGTAAGGCACCTTTTCCTATTTTGGGCATTTGCAAGCTACCTAGAGGTGTGCTTAGAACATACTAAGTGCTGTAAAAATGGCACTTTAAAAAAAGCAGCTCATGGTCTGCATATTTCAGTTTTACTCTCCTAATATTTTGAACAGCTGTTTTCTCTGGGCTTTAGTTGCTTGTCTGTAAAATATGGCAACCTGTTTGTATGAAAGTATTACAAAAGTCAGGTTGCTAACAATTAGAAGCTCTGGTACAGATGGAGCTAGCAGAACATTTTCAACCAACTGCCGTGAAAGAAACTTCCATTTCTGGAAATTTGATAGAAATGCAAAAGCCTTTCCTTTCACACAGTCTCCCTCAAACAAAAGATGCTAGATTTGAGTCAACTGTAACTCCTACCTCTATATAAAGGCTCAGTTTTAAGTGCTTATTTTGGGTTTATCCGCATGTACTAAAGGTCTGTTTAAAGTTTGTTAATGAACATAAATGTTTGCTAGATGGAATAATTACACATTTTTGTACCTATGTCAGTTCTTATAAAATTGCAACTTTTATTCTCAGAGTTTTCTGATCACTGGCCTGAAGATTTTTCATGTCACTTTATGCCTGCAGAGGAAAAGTAGAATTTATGGCCTTGGC
The DNA here is from genome assembly GCA_013396835.1 of Psilopogon haemacephalus. Lineage (NCBI taxonomy): Eukaryota > Metazoa > Chordata > Aves > Piciformes > Megalaimidae > Psilopogon > Psilopogon haemacephalus. The sequence goes on along the minus strand of VWZI01003587.1, from coordinate 146,278 downwards.
ATCTAGCTTTTTGCATCTATATGAGTCCATCAGCTCTCAACATTATAGTCTCTATATCCAGGACCAAGCTTCTATATTATTGTTTGTTTGGCTAACCAATGCTACAAAACATAGACTTGCTAGCACAATTAAATAAATCCCTAGCTGCTGAACTCTAAAAAACAGCTGAGCGTGGCTTTTAACAGTTGATCCATTACAGTACAAGAGAGTTGTTTCTAACTGGTGATGGTACTATCTATATATTCCTTGTTTTTAATATGCTACCAATTATTTAGTATTTGACAACTGTGATTTATTTGTCCTGGTACAAGTTTCCAATTTTCTTTTTCCTTCCCTTTTCTCTGTGCTATCTCATGTACATTTTTTAATGGCAGACACTTCAAATGCAGCCTGCACACTGCTGTTTTGCTCAAAGACCACCTCTCTTTAAGACGATTGCCTTCAGTAACAGGGCCTGATAGTCTCTAGAACAACAAATGAAAAACCGTTTCAGAAGCTTACAGTGCAAAAGAGCCTTGCAGACAGTGTACCTGATAGGTGTTTGAAATGTGAACATGCTGATCCTGCCGTTGATAGCAGATGATCTCTTCTTGTATCTTTACTTGGTACTGTAAATCAGACATTAGTGTTGATGTGGACTCTTCCTCTTGTTTTTCATATTCTTCTTCTGCCAGTTCATTTGTGACCTTGAAGTCTGTCTTAATTTCTAAGCAAAAAAGATTTCATTTTGGTTTATGGTATACTAAACCCTGTTTGCCATTCATATTTGCCAAATATCAGTATGGTTTTACTTAGCTCTGGTAGGAGTGGTTCCTATCCTCATTGCTATGCAGTAATCATTTTACATGCAGGAGGTAATTATAGAAGGGCTCAAGCTGGGAAAACATTTCAGAATAATTTCCTGTATCACAAGGGGCATCAGAACAAGCAGTGAAAGACAATTCTAAAATAAATACCTAGTCTCTATGTAGCCTAGTTCTGTGTACTTGCATGTCAGCTTGTGCTAAATACACCTCTTATAAATCTCATTAATATTAAGGATAGCAGTCGTTGGATATGGTAAATAACAGTATTCTTGTAAGAACCTATTTTTGCTCTGAATAATGGAACTTCCCTAACATACTTTCTGTCTTCAGCCATCCTTCTTGCTGGCCATGCTTGCATTTATACTTCGGTTTGATTTTATTAATCGTCTGTGTTTTAATCTTCTTTCATTACACCTGGTATTAAATAGGTTTCATTAAATTTCAGACTTTATTTTGTATTTTTATTTATACCTCATGTTTTGTCTCAAGTGGAACTGATATATACATACCTGAAATTTTTAATTCAAACATAATTGCTAGAATATTCCAGAATATCTTCACTGATTCAGTTTCCTATGTTTCAAAACCAAAGGCTTAATCAGCAGATATTTAAGTGCTTTGATACTGGGAAAATAATGTTCTTGGGAAGAGAATCAGAATTGGTAAATGTTTAAAGAGAAGGACTCTAAAACTTGACTTCTTCAATAATGTTCTGTTAACAACACAGCAACTAGTACTTCAGAGACTTAACAGCAATAGTCTTTTAGAGGAATTCTACGTAGTTTTCTATCACAGATAGTAGATTGAGTAACAGTCTGTGCCCTGTCAGTGCTATTCTTATATAATTTTAATCTGTGATGACATTACTTTCAGTAAAAAATCAGATTGTTTATATTAATGTTAGCTAGATATTATTTAGATGGAGCTTAACTGAACTGTGGGACAACCGATAAAAGGTCTTGAACTCATTCTTTTCATGATCTCATAATTTATTTGTGCAGGGGAGGAAAGAGGTCCTTGTGCAAGCAGTAGGCACTCCAGAAAGAGGTGACCTAGTAATTGTGAGATTCTCATTCCCAGAGACATTTAGTAGCTGATCTATGTGTCCTTTCTGTGATCTTTAAAATCACCCTTTGTGTTAAACCAGTCTTAGTTTTACTGTTCCAAAATTTTCTTATGAGCTGCTGCACTACAACAAATTGAATTATTCGCAGTTATTTCAGTTGTTGTTCTAATGAATTTACAATAGATGAGAAGCATTTAATTTCAGCTGTTTTGCTTCTGGTAATTCATCCTTTACAGCTGTGTTCATTCTCTCCACTTTGCCAGATCTCTCTGGATGGTACATGATGTACAATTTTCAATCTGTTGCCAAAAACTTGAGTATAAATTGCACACCAATTGTTTTTCTGCTCATAACATTTGTTTTCTGGTAGAAGCCTTCAACTATTATCAAAATAAAACCACATAAACTAATTAATGGAGAACTCATAGATGTGGTGCAATCCTGAATCCTTTTCAGGACCTCCTGGGTACAGGTGTTATGAAAGTATCTCTTATTATCATAATAACACGTGAAAAACCTTGAACAGGAATTAGAACATTGAAGATAATTTAATTTGCTTTCTGTGTCAGTCAGGTATGCTTTTAGCTTCTTTCCATAGAACCTAGAATCTCTGGTCTCTATAGCAAGCCGATGCCAGAATAATTCCTACTATTACTAGATGCATCTCCTCTGTTACAAATTCCTCATTCCTCCACTATCTCTACTCTGTTCTACACTTAATCTTGACTGGCAGTACTCCCACTTTGTTATCATGCTGCTGAATGGTGAGTACCTTCTCATTTCAGCCTATTCACCCTCTACTGATCTTTAGGCGGACACTTCTAATAGTAATGCTTGTCTCTTAGAAACTCAAATGTTTATATGATCAAGTGATACTTTAAACCCCATTTACTTTATTATTCTGATATATTACTTTATCTCAGTACTTTTATCAAGATTGAAGCTTATCCAGATATTTCAGTATATTCACATACATACTGTTTTTCTTAGTCACCACGTTCTTATTTTGCCCTGACCAATTCAAAATATGTCTTCTTGGAAATGAAACCAAATCAAAAACTCTTGGGTTTTTTTTAATGTTTAGTGGGAGGTGAGTGTTTTCTTTTCTTAGCAAAATATGCTGTCTAATTGTAAGTTTTGCACACTAAACCAACTTGCTATCCTAGGTTTACCACAAAATATTAAGTCTCTGATTTTCTGTTATGACTGTTGGGGTTGCCCATCAGTTATCCCTGGACATTGTGACAACTCCCACACACCTACAGTCTTTTGGACTAGTTTTGCTTAAGTTTATTAAGTCAGAATACTATTTTAATCGTCTGTGATGCTGGCTCTTAAAAGTGATACTAGTAATTCAGAGCTCCTAAAACTTGACAGCTTCTCTTCTGAGAGGAACTGTTAAACCCTGAGTTCCTTGGATGTGGTAACTAGACTTTGCTGCTGATTCCTTTTATCTTGTTAATTTCTTTCCAGCAAAGTCAGCATGTCCTTCACAGCTGCTTTAAGCTCTTTTCCCTGAGGGAAATTGTGATTCCATCCACATGTCCAGTAGTATCAACTGAACTTGTTGCAGATGTCATAGTTTTGAGTATGAGAATGGGAAAACCGTCCAAAGGTTGCACTGTTTTCCAGCTGCAGTAGCAATTTTATGCTACTCTTCAAACTTCTACCCAAGTGTATAACTGTGGAAGAGACTTTATAACAGTTTCTGGGTACCCTGTCCCTGTCCCATCTGGCCCAGTAACAGGAATACGTAAGACTTCCTTATTGCTGTTTTATGCACAGGGAATGCCTTGGCTGGCTGTCTAAAGCAATGACTACTGAGATTGCAGAGGATGGTTTCTTCCCTCAAGGAAATCTTGAATATTTGCATGGCTATAGTCCAGCCTGCTGTGTACCCATATTGACTCATGCTGTTACATAAGTTCCTATACCTGTATCTGCATCTTTTTTTCCTCAAGTCTCTAACCACTGTTACAACTTCTTCATTCAAGTTACTGTTGCCATAGATATAACACATTACTAAACCTTTTATTAGTCCCATTAACTCAGAATTGCTAGCAGGTATATTTAAAAAACATACCTCCTGTCTAATTTGTGCAGTAAAATCCTCAGTAACTCCTATCTACTTTGCTACTGTATTAGTGCCCTGAGTCTTAATCATCCTATGTACTGGAAATATTCTGTTTATGAAAAAGATTACTTCTCTGTTAAAGCAGGTGTACAAGCAGTCAAAATAGCTGTTTGATCTATATTTCTTTCTCATAATGCTTTCCCACAAAACTTAATTTGCATTAAACTTGTGGAATCTCTGTTTACCTGTCTATTATGCTCTGCAGTGAACAGATTTGCCTGTGCTCCATCTATTTTGTTCCTATATTCATTCTTGAACTATACATTCCTTTAACCAGATCATCCAAACTATCATGGAATGTACCTGAAATCCAAATGTATACAGGGAGGGGGCAGGAGAGAAATGGAGCAATGTGGCTTGCACAAGTGATCTATGATAATAAATTTCCTTGGCTACATCAGCCAATCATAACTAACCTCTGATTAACATCTTGGCTAACTGACTTCAGAATCTCCATAGCTGCATTTGGCAGTGAGCACACACCGATCATTTCAAGTAGACATGTTTTTGTGGTAGGCAAATGTCCCGCTCTGAGTTGAGCCACTTTCACACTGTTTTTAACAGAAAAGCAATCCGTTGTTCATCTGGTGTAGAGCTCTGCAGTAGACTTTTTCCACCCCCATAGTCTGCTGTTGTCCTGTATTCTCAGCCTAAATTGTTTTTTGTCCTCTCCTACAGAGTGAAAAAAACTCAAACCCGAAAATCCTACCAAAAAGAAAAAAAAACTTTAAAATTTGTAATTAATCAATTAAAAAAATTTTACATTTTTCACATAATGGGAGTAATTTGATTGTGGAAGAATTAGAGCTACATACTGAATACTGCATTAATATCACACCCTGTGAATTCCTTCCTTTTTTCCATGGATTAGCAATTCGTAACTATTTGTATTTATGCAACTGTGCCTCGGGCTGCATCAAGAGAAGTGTGGCCAGCAGTAGTCTTCCAGTATCTGAAGGGGGGCTACAGGAAGGCTGGGGAGGGACTATTTACAAGGTCTTGTAATGACAGGATGAGGAGTAATGGGTTTACACTGGAAGACGGGAGGTTTGAACTGCATGTTAGGAAGAACAGTAAGGATGGTGAGACACTGGAACAGGTTACCCAGGGAGGATGTGGCTGCTCCCTCCCTGGAGATGTTCACAGCCAGGTTGGATGAGGCCTTGAGTGACCTGTTCTAGTGGGAGGTATCCCTGCCTGGGGGGTGGGGGGTGGTGGTGTAACTACATGATCTTTGATGTCCCTTCCAACCTAAACCATTCTATGATTCTATCCTACTTACAGCAGTTTCTTGTTTATGTCCAGAACTTTGGCATCAGAAATTTATCTGAACCTGTGTAAACGAAACATGTAAAGGGAGTATTTGATGCTGAAGTTCAACATTCAGACCTTTTTAAAAATCATTGGGTGCCACAGTATTAAAGAGTACTGACAAGATGGTGGAATTCCCATCCAGTGGTAGCGAAGTTTAGACAGTTTGTGGTCATAATTTACCTAATTCTTGACTTAAGAGAATTAATATGCACCAATTACACTTACGGGATTTGAATTAATGTCATAATTTAGAAGAGCACACACAAGACTGTGCTTGAAATACTATCCCGGGAAGCTGAAATTTCAGCTAAATATCAGGATATATAATTTACAATTGAGTCAGGAAAAAGCTAGCAAGGTTGGGAGGTTTTCTGTTTTCTCCATTTGGTGTTTTATTTGTTTGACTTTCTCCCTACATATCCGATTTATGTTATATGGAGCGACATAGGCAAATTTAGATTAAGATATAATTAAAGACTGTATAATAATATTGTGGGGTGAAAAAAAAACACAGTGTAATTTTTTTTTTTAAACTTTTGTCTTTCCAGTATTCACATACTTAACATAATAGGTTTTAGAACAGTCTGTATTATAGTTTTTACTGGATTTGACATTTTCAAAGTTAAACACTGCATATCCAATAGTAAAAATAGTCTAAAGTCTTCAGCAGAGATACAAAGGGACTGCTCTTTCACCTTGGTTTTACCTAGTCTGCTTCCCTGTTTATTCCTACTTCTAGCCATCCTTTCCATCCCAGCTCTGATGAATTAGGCATTCTCCCTCCTTTGTGTGGGAGTCTGCTGCCTCTCCAGTTGATCTCACTTAATTTTCCCAGGAACTAAAAGCATCACAACAAGAAAGGAAGCTGTGTTAATTATACAATACCCATTACATTTTGGCATAGACTTATCCAAAGGAGGAAGAAGACAAGGTAGAGAAAGAAAGGCAGTTGTTCTTTGTACTGAGAATAGAAGTAATTACTGATTTCTACCAAATCGAGGGCAGAGAAGGTTCCTTATGTCAGGAAGAGAAGAAGGAAGCCAGCAGACAGGCCAGGTTCCTGTGCAGCTTGGTGGTGCTGGCTAGTGGTAAGAGCTTTGGAGACCTTTTTCTGTTTTGTTACAAGTCATCTCTTTTTAACTCGAGCCTTCTGATACATCAGTAACTAACAAATTTGAGGAAAGGTAAATTCATGCAAAGAAATGCTAATATGTTTCCTTGTTTATTTTTATTTCCCTTTTTCTCAATCTCCTTATTTCTTTTGATGCAAAATAGTTTTGGTAGAGCTTTTGGAAACAAACAAGGAGGCATATCTACAAACTTTTTGGTTGGTTGTTTTTGGTGTTTTTCCCTACAAGATAAGATTAAAAATGCAAGTTGCATTTCTAGGCTTTGCTTTGGCTAAAATAAGGTCAGATCAGTACATTAAGAACGGCATTTTTTAATGCATTATAAGCTGTATTTATACTGAATTAGGAAGGCCTTTATACACTGAATCTTTAAGAAGAACCAGGAACAAACAAAAATACTATATTGAAGGTACATTTAAAAAAAAATGTTCACTAGATCATGATGATGGGAATAATAAAACAATGTGGAGAAGAAAACAGGAACTGTGACTGCCACAGTAGACAGTTATTTTCTATTTCAAATGCCATTAGTGCTGTAAATTTTTGCAGAAAGGTGCTTGCACGGTGGTGAAATGTAATGAAAAGCAATGTTTCCAACATTCCACAATAGGTTTTTATAGAAATTGTGTATGGTTTTTGTAGAAATTGTGTATGGTTTATGCTGGAGTTGCAGTGTTGCATGCTTAGTAGTGTTGTGGTGAAAAAATACAAGTGAAGCAGAATACCAGAGGAAGAAATGCCGTCAGCCACTTCCTAAGAGGTAATTTTTGCTGAATACCTCAGCTTAAACCTCAATAATTGCATCACCAAACTTGGGGCTGCCCATTCGTTATCAAATGCTAGGAATATCAGTATTCCAGTCTGGGATGACTGAAAAATGTTGAGGCCCAGCTCTTGCTGCATAAGGTCATTACTGTTCTGTATGTCAGTGCTGGTTTGAACTAATTGGAGGATTTGAATGAGAAATTAGGCTATAGGCTGAGAAAGGAAAACACTGATGATGCTACTTCACTCATAGCTTTACTGAGAAAGAAGAAAAAAATTGTTTAAGAGTTGTAACCCAAACATAGATAAGTCAGACCGCTTTGGGCTGTGGCTGCTTTTGCATGGCTTTTTTTCCCTGCCTTTTGTAGCTGGATCTGAATAATATCACTAACTTCTTTCCTGCTGCTAATTCCCCTGGCTGATCTACCTTTGCCTATCTGCTGCATAAAACAGATAGTGAGATAAGATTGGGGAAGGGGGGAAGGTGGTAAGGTTGTTGGTTACCCCTCTTAGGGATTTCTGATCTCTGGGAGGGCTGTGGTGTTTCTGTATTACCTTTTTACTGTATATATCTGTAAATATGTGTTATACATAGTAAATATCTGTGTGTATATTGTGCAAAGCTGTAAATACAAAGCTTCATTTATTAACTTCCAGCTGACTGAGTCCTAGCCTGGGTTATTTCAAAGTGTGGGGGTCAAGTAACTGCCAAACCACCACAAGTGGCAACTATATTTTAGATTAGGATTTCTGTACCCATCTAGAAAGAATATTTAGACTCTGAAGTTTGATATATGAAGATATTTAGGTTTCTGTGTATTTCCTTAGGAGCTGTGGATGCTTGCATGCTATGTATAGGTTTAGGTGGAAAGTTTTATTTTTCTACAAGCCTTGACTCCAAATATACTTGTAAACTCTTTTCTAGCCTTTACTCCAAATATGCTTGCAAATGCTTTCCTATCCTGAGCAGTTTAAGCTGGAGTTTGTAATCTTCTTTATATATGCTTGATGTCGTATACCAAGAATACATGGTGGAAACACATATTTTCAAAAGATTTTAAATATGACATTCATTCCTCAATCTAAGCCTCATGTACATTACCTGAACAGCATAGCGTGAGTGTATACAAATAAGTGAGCAGGCAGCAGCTTTTGCTGAAAGAAACTAATTTCACAAGGGATCAATGTGACCATTTAAGCATAATTTTGGCTTCAAGACAGCCTTGGATTTATCTATTATGCCTGAAAGAGACCAGCATGGCTGAGCTTGGACCTGCTGGTGAAAATCAAAAGCAAGAGGGAACTACACAGACAGTGAAAGCAAGAACAAGCAACGTGGGAGGAGTATCCATGCCCAGTTGTGTAGGGATGAGGCGAAAGGCATGGCTGTAGCTGAAGTTGGCAAGGGATGCAAAAATTAACAAAAAGGGCTTCTGCAGGTACATCAAGCAGCAAAGGAAGGTTAGAGAAAGTATACTCCATCTGAGAAGTGAGAATGGAGAGCTGGTGTCAACAGACAAAGAGAAGGCTGAGGTACTCAATAACTTTTTGCCTCAGTCTTCACTGGCAATCTTACTTTGCACCTCTCCTTAGTTGATGGACCACTAGGTGAGTCCCAGGTGGGTAAAGCCCCTCTCACTGTAAGGGAAGATCAGATTCAGGACCACTCTAGAAGCCTGAACATACATAAATCTATGGGACCTCATGAGATGTGTCCCAGAGTCCTGAAGGAATTGGCTGGTGTCATCACAAAGGTGTTCTCCGTAATATTTGAAAAGTCCTGGCAGTAAGATGGAGTCCCTGGAGAAAACATTGTGCCCATATTTTAAAAGGATCAAGAAGAAAAACCTGGAAATTACCAACCCGTCAACCTCACCTTTGTGCAGAGGAAGATCATGAAACAGACTCTCATAGAGGACAAGGAGGTGATTTGAGACAGCCTGCATGGCTTTACCAAAGGAAAGTCCTGCTTGACCAAACTAGTGGCTTTTTAGAATGGTGCGACTACATCTGTGGACAAGAGATGACCAACAGATATCATCTGTTTGGACTTCTGTAAAGCCTTTGACGTGGTCTCCCACAACACATTTCTCTCTAAATTGGATGTGGATTTGATGGGTAGACTGTTCAATGGATAAAAAATTGGTTGCATGACGTCATACAAAGGGTAGTGGTCAATAGATCATTTGTTGTGTATAATTTTGCACATTTTCTCCTCTTTGTCCAGATAATTTTGCTTGCATTACATATTTATTGGCTCTAAAACACTGGACATGGCACCTAAGTTTATCTTCCTTTAAAATGCTGTTGCTGATTGTAGCAGTGAACAAACAAGCAGATGTTCTTTTTTGCATCTTTGTTCTCTATTTAATCTATTTTATCTGAGGTTTTTAACATATATTTTCCTATCTAATCAGAAAAACACCTTATCTGGGAAGAATGGGAGAAAAGTAGATACGCCCAATCTTGTAAATTCGAACCCACATCTACCATTTCAGTGGTAACTAGTGATGTAAGTTCGTATGTAACATGTTCTGTATTTTAGGAATGTAATGGTTAGACATTCAGTGTTTGCTACAGAGATAATTGTTTTGTAAATGTGGAGGAAGCACGTAGTTCAACACCATCAGTTACCCTTACATTTTTTCCTTAATAAATTGTGCAGTTTCCTGCTTTATTACACCAATTTAACAAAGATGTAACTGTACAAAAAAAGGCATTTTGACTACAACACTGAAAAAGATTTCAAAATACCTGACTTCATATAAATATAAAAGACTTATAAAGGTCTATTTGACACTTGAAAACTTTATACAAAGGGACAGAATGAGTATTTTCAGGCATGAATACGTAATGTTAATCACCTGAAATATTTAATTTCTAATAAATTGTCAGCAGGTGTAGGAAGGAACTGTGTTAAATTTGAGCATAAGATGATAGGTACAGATCTCGATTTGTGGAGTTTTTTTTTGCAGAAGAGTAGTGTATGACTTGTTACAGTGTGTAGTGGGTTTGCAGTGACCTGCCCCCCCACCTTTTTAAACTCTGGCTAAAACTCAGAAAAACACACTGGAAGTTAATAAATGAAGCTTTATATTTACAGCAATGCAAATATACAAGCAAATATTTACAAGATACAACAGATATTTACAGAAATATACAGTAAAAAAGGAATACAGACACCACACCCCTCCTGGAGACCAAAATCCCCAAGAGAGGACAACCAAACCCCCCTACCACCTTTCCCCCCTTCCCCCAGCTTTATCTCACCACTTGATGATGCTGCAGATAAGCTGAAGATCAGAGAGATTTAGTGGTAGGAGAAAAGGTTAGTAGGTTTAGTGATTTTAACTCTGAATTGGTTCAAAGGCAGAGAGACAAAGGAAAAAGCTGCTGGAGCCAGCACGGACCCAGAGCAGACTGGCCCTCTGCAAGCACACTGGCTATCTCATGTTTTGAGAACATTTCTCAAAACAATTTTTTTTCTCTGTCTCAGTGAAACTTGGTGAAGTGACACAATATGTTTAACTCTCTCTCAGCCAATAGTCTAATTTCTCACTCAAATTCTCCAATTAGCTCAAACCAACACACAGTGTTATTGGAGAGGACTGTGATCAAGCAACCTAAAAATCTGATTGTTCTCTTGAATTGTTAATCTCAGTGTTGTAATGCTTTTGAGAGACTATTAAAGCTGCAGCTGTCTCTTCAAATAGGATTAAAAGTATTCAACAGGTGATTATATTAAAAAGATTTTTTTTTTCCCAGAAAACCTGGGAGAATAAGGAAGAATATTATACTAAGGCTTCTAGCAGCAATGAGTAGTTATTAAGTCACTTCTAGTGATACAGTTAATGATCAAAACAGCAATGGTAAAATGAGAACAGTGGATTAAGTATAAAGAAATGCAGTGTTTTCCATTTGGTAATGTAGTTGTTTGGTTAACAGTACTGAAACTACAATCTGAAAATAAATTTGATCGAAAGCGTGACATGTTGGAATAATAGCTTTAATTGATCTAGAGATTATTAAAAGGCCAAAAAAAAAGGGAGATATTTTCTATCGATTAGGCTGGGTTCTGCAATAGGTTGTTTGCCTGTTCCTGTGTTGCAGCTGAAACTTAAGAAGCATCCCATTTGGTGACATAGGCTATTGTTGGCGATCGTTTACCTTTCTTTGCCTTCATTCTTTCAGTCTTAAAAATATATATAAAGTTGCAGGAAGTAGGTTTTAAGGGCCCTTTCTAGATAAATGATATCTGAATCCTTCCAAGTTTTGCAAGTGTGTGATGGGTGTGGATCCTGGCTGCAGTTAGGCTGAATGACTCAGAAAAAAAAAAAAAATTAGCCTTCTTAGAAGAACACAGAAGATATTTTTCAAAATAGAAACTTAGTTCTTGAAAATAATGGATCAGTAAGGGAAATCTCAGTAGTTGCTCTTCAGTTGGGGTAGTGCTAATATACACCTGTTTTAATTTAAATTTCCAGGGATTTATTCCTGGGGGATATTCCAGGTGGGAATCTATTAGTCTCTATGCATTTACAACTGATATGCCTACAGAGAAAATGCCAACATTCCTTTTTCATGAGCTGTATTATATGGAGGATATTCCCTATTCTCTGTTTTAAGGTTGACTATTTGTTCTGGCATTAATGAGGTTTTTGATGAGGGTCTCAGCAGTGGTTAAGTTGTGCTTTCTGTGTTTGTTTTTAAAAGTCCACCTTGTCTTACAGTGGAATTTGCTTTCTGTGTCTGCTGAGGCAGAGTATTTGTGACAAGCTACCAACTCAAGTACATAGGATACAGAAAATGTATTAGACTGGGTTTAAGCACTTGGTGTTCTATACTCTATTTTGAGAGTAGATTTTCCCTCAGGCTTTTATAGTAAAAATACAGGCACTTGTAATCAGACAAGAAGGTGCTTGAATGGTGAAGAAACATCTCATTGCCTAGGAAATCTTTTTCTTCATATGTTCAAAATTCCTGTGGCATTTCTCAAGACATATGAGTTTCACTTTTGGTTTGGTGGTTTGTTATTTTATTGCTTATAGTATTGTTTTCCATCAATATGAATATCAAATGAGGTGGGTCAACAATACTAGTAGTGTTTTAGCTGTATCTTTCAATGTGGTATCCATTTAAAAATTGTCCTTTCATTTTCTTTCCTGGCTTAATCTTTGAAGAACAAAAGTTAATGATTTCCATTACCCCCTTTCTTTTAGATTTCAGTGTTTCTACTCTCCCCTCAGAGTTCATGGAACACAACCTTCAACTGGTTTTGTATCTTTGGTCTTTTACTGGTGTTTTTAATTATCTTATCTCTTAGGGAAGGAGGTAAGAAATCACATCACACCACACCTCTGTTTAACCACTTTCTAAAAAACACAAATGCCTACCTTTTTTTTTTTTTTTCTTTTTTAAAAATTTAATTCTCTCTTATGCATCCCAGGCATCCTCTTACCCTCCCAGGTGTGCCCCAACTGGGTGTGCTTGTTCCTCCAAAATCACGTTTGATCTGATTTATTAAAGCAGCAGAAAAGGGTAAGCTTCAAGAGGAGCCTCTAATATGCATGCTGCTGTCTCTTCTTACAGGTTTTGTCACAGTCTAAAAACTTGTCTCACATATCTCTTACCTTCAAACTGGAAGAATTTTGAGTAAAGAGAGTATAATTTTCCCTCTGTGTGTGTTCAGCAGAATCCTGATTTAGGGGGCCATATACCACAATTATGTTGAAACCGTTTTTAAGGTTGTAAATAAGCTGAAAATGTATTTTATTTCTGATTTAAAAAATGAATGCCACAGCAAAAAAAAAAGAAAAGAAATAAATCCCAAAACATATGAAAAAAAGCTGCAGTAACAGAATGTTTTGTGACAGGGTGCACATACTAGATATTGCTCCATACATTCATGTAAATAGAGAATGTCTTAAGACAAAAGAATTTCAAATGTTGATAAATAACCAGAATAAATGCATTAAATATTTTCTTTTCTATCTAAATATCTGTGTTCATAGCCCTCCTAAACTTAGCAGTTATGGGTCATTGACTTTCACAGTTTAATTATGTGTTGAATAACAAAAGAATTTCCTCTTATGTACTATGCAAAAGTGTAATCAGAAGTGCTTGATATTCTTTGTCCTTCCCATATAGTATTTAAAATAAGTTCTTATTGTTCTCTAAATTCTACTTTACTGTTGGACTATTTCTGAGAAAATATGAATGAGACTGAAACAAGTACTTGCTAAGAAATTGTTACATTTCTCTATAATAAAAGAAAATGTTTTAATTCTTCGCTTCTATCTCATAAATTAGATTTACATCTCCTGTTGTCCACCCTGTTTCCTTGTGCTGTGTACAATTAGACCCACAGCTGGTTCTTTCCCTCAATGGTTACACTAATTCATAAGCCATTAGAGTGCATGAATAGATCATATTGTTCCTTTCATACTGGCACAGGGAAGTGTAAATTAAGTTTTTGTATGCCAGCAAGGGAGAAGTTTATCCAGGCATAGAGTATTAAATTAATATTTTTAATTTCTGTGATAAATGCAGTTAGAAATAAAGCTGTTATATCTGCTAATATTTTCTGTTTCTTAAGTAATAAAACCAAGGTGTGAGTTATAATTATTTTAATGTATACCTGCCTTTTTAAAACTGTACCTAAAGAATATTGTGAATACGGGCTGCTTTGGGAGTTAATTATAAGCATATTTTGGTAATGTTTGTCCACTTAAATCTGACATTAAGGAATATAATAGTCCTTATTGTAGATAGCTAGCTATAGAAACCCCTGGATGTGAAAATACAAATGAATTTTTAAAAGAGCATTTGTAGATTCTGGAATCTAATCTGAAAATGCTTTCTCCAATAAATGCTTTAGAACTATTTCCATTTATAATTTCAATGCTGGTGTTTTGTTTATTTTTAATTTTTGTTACTATCTCTCTCTGCTCTCATACCAAAGAAAACATGTGAGATGATCCATTTTCCCATTCTGCTATGGGAAGAAACTGAGGCACCTGTACAGTTTGCGGTTTTGGTTTCTTTGTTGCTGTTTTGTGCTGTTTTGTTTTTCTTCTGTCCAAGAGTACCTTTCCTTAAAAAACAGAAACCAAAACCAAAAACACCCCAACACATAAGTTCTAATTTAAAAGACAGAATTCAAGTAAAGAAATGGAACTTGGGTTCCACTAAGCAGCTCATGACTGTGGGTCCTTGGCTGTCTTCAAATGGAACCAGAAGACTCATCTCAGAATGGTAACCTAGGTAGGTCTCTCACAGTATGGGAGATCAGAGTTCAAGTCAGAATGTAGTGGAGCATGGATTTCATCATTAAGGATCTCCTTAACCTTTGGTTATCTAGATTCCTTTACATATCAGCCATTATATCCTCAGTATGTAAAGTTTGTTTCTTTGGTAAGTAACTAACTGAAAAGTCAGGACCTTAAGTTGCTATATATTACTCTTAATGTCCCTTGCTTTCTCATTTTTGCAGTGTTAGCTATGGTAGCCAGTATTTTACAATAAGCCTTATTTTTTTCTAGAACACAGGGAAATGTTTTCTGGAGTGCAGCATCTGGAAGTGTGCAGTATTGAACTGCTCTGCAGGCTTACTTGCAACAGTGGCAGGTAGGGCTTGATATCACTGTGCTGTGATATCAAGCCCTATATTGCCTAGCATATTTCTTACCTTCCTGTAATGTAAGCATTATTTTTCTTGCAGAAAGTCATAAAGTATTTTATGACAGAAGAAGAGGTAGTCATCTTCCACAGCTAGGTAATAGTGGGCTTCTCTTACTGTCACTTCTGTAAATTACAGCTTTACGAAAGTTTACACAAATGCATAGGTTTTGCTTTTAGCTTTAGAAATCCAAACTGTTTAAAATGCAGCTGCACTTGTCTGGGTTAGCAGAAGTAGCTGCAAGATCACATCATATGAATTTTCCATTGCATACAATGTGAAAGGTTTTTAATCAAACTCAGTAATTCAGTATTTCATAATATTATGTTGCCAGCTGCCATTAAAAAAAAAAAAAAAAAGTCTCAGTTCTTATTTTGGCTGAGAGAAAATCCTTTGTGAAAATGTCAGTATGTACTCAAAAACATTATTATAGGTTTTCTGAAGCCTCTCGAAACAAAGGACTGTAGCCTACGAACTTGAATCTCAGCATGTTCTCTGGAAATGGGACGGATATGGGCTAAGAATGCTGAGAAAACTTTGTGGAGAACAGGGTATTGCATGACTCCTGGCCTTCTGTCTCCATTTGGAACACAGTTTGCCCCTTTACCTCCACAGCAAGCAAGAAGTCCTTGAGTATCTTGAGTGAGGCAGTTATTCTTCCTTCTTTTTTTTTTTT
>VWZI01003587.1:118816-130666 GCA_013396835.1 Psilopogon haemacephalus | reverse complement strand
TTTTTTTTTTTTTTTTTTTTTTTTTTTTACCTTCCCAATTTTTATTGTGAAGATTAGGGCAACTTCCTTACTGAAAAGGCAATTGTAGAAGCAATTTTAGGCTATTTCAAGATTAGAACATGAGTTATGGTGGTGTTCACTTCGAACTTGTAAGATCAGAAAACACTTGAACCCATATGGAGTTATTTTGAGCAAGAACAGCACTAAAGCAAACTGAGCACAGTTTGTAAAGCAGTGGGTTAAGGATTCATTACACTGCTTGGATTCAGGTGGCAGACTTTATACTGCATGATTTTTGTGGTAAGATTCCAGTAAAGAAGATGCTAATCTTGATGCTGTCAGGAACTTGAGTTCTTTCTCTTTTAAACAGTTGTAAATAATTAAGCGCTTTTTTGTTACGCTCTAGGTGGTTCGATAATCTTTGTTGCTCAACTGTTTAAGATTGCTGGCATGCGCCTTTTATTGAGTCACACAAAGTATCAGTCTTGGATTTTTGCCCTTTTAACTTCAGTAAAATCATTGTTCTGGCATTATTACATGACAGTATGAAGAGGAAGAAATTAAAGCTATCTTTGGAAGCATAAACCTTGCAAGCTTGTCAGACTTGGATTCTCAGACTGTTAACTCCTTTCACATTTATTATAGACTGAAAGCAAACAAATCCCAAAGCCTTCAGAAAACTGTACCCAGCTCATTTTCTACTTTGTCTAAGTATGAAGTGTACCTCTACATCTGATAACTGTTCTGTTTTATTGCTGCATCATCTTGATTCTGTTTGTTTTTTTTAGCTTCAATATTTGTCAATAATATCTCTTTTTTATTTTTCTTTTTTTCTAAAAAAACCCCAAAAAACAACCCAGCTGCCCTTTCAGCCAGTATAAATCTCATTTCTGATTAGGCTGTGACAAAACCCTCCATAAATCTTGATATTATAAGGGTTATTACCAGGGGGGCTTTTAAAAATTTTGCTTCAAAATTAGTAGTATGACTTTTTTGCATAATCATGGCTTCAAGGCCACAATCTAAACTTCCTCTTCTCAGATTCTAGCTCTTTCAAGGCTTTATTTGATATAAACTTAGTCAGCAAGACCTTGGTGAATACTTGGCTGGATTATGTATGTAGCAAGGTAGATCAAGATGACACTTCAGCAAATCGAAACGTTTTTACTGGTTTTGACACAGTGAGGTTCATCCATCAGCACAAATAGAAATGGGTTGCCACAGAATCCTGTGCTTCTGAATGAAATAATATATTTTCATTTCCCTTATTGTGCATGAAAAATTCCATAATGCACAGGAGATTCCACCTCAATACAAGGGGGAACTTCTTTACTGTAGGGGTCACAGAGCACTTGAAAACGCTCCCCAGAGAGGTTGTGGAGTCTCCTTCTCTGGAGACTTCCAGGGCCTGTTTGAATGCATTCCTCTGTGACCTGAGTTAGATTGTATGGTCCTGCTCTGGCAGGGGGTTGGACTCAATGATCTCTTTGGGTCTCTTCCACCCTCTGATATCCTGTAATCCTGTTATCTTACAGTTTCAAAAGGTATTCTTACAGTTGTTCTTAACTCCATAGACCAAGCCTATGAACACCTGCCTTTTGTGTTGTGGTTCCTTCTAGTGTGGTGTTCTGTTTTTTTGTTGAAAATGATACACAGTTTTAAGTGCTTTGAAGAAGTTGTTCTGGAGTGTCTGTAGAATCAACCTCTGCAAATTCAGTGTAAGTTTCAGTAAAAACTAACACACAGCTATTCTTCTGTTCTTACATCAGGCCTGTGATACATTCATAACTTTAATGATTTTTATGCAAGAGCTTATCTTCTGCCCGTTTCACCTGTCCAGAGCGAAAGTTCTGGTACTTTTCACAGCATTTCACCTCCCAGCTATATACCTTGTATCAAAGAAGTACATGCATCATACAAAATCTGCTTAGTTCACCTGCAATGCTAAACTGTTTTCAGGATTTGAGACTTTACATTGAATTGGCATAGATACTGATAATGCAGTGTGGGGAAGCATGCAGAACTCTTTGACGAAGTACCTGGTGTGCAAATGCTGGAAGAATTGGTTGAAGGAATTTTGGCAATAATAAGACAATGCATTGGGGTACAGTTTTTGCTTGTGTCCAAGCTGCTGTCACACAGCTGTCCAATCTGTGTCCAAGCAGCTGTCACACTGGCATCTTCTGCATCTGCAAATAAAATATTCTGTACATCTGTATTCTAAAAGTATCATGGATGTGGACTCAAAATCTATTTGCCTGGTAAATATCTGTGAACAGTTTACCTTTTTTTTTTTTTTTTCCCCTCTCCAAGAATGCTGATACAGCTTTTATCTTGGTTCTGAGTAATTATTTTATTTTATTTCCCGAGAATAAGAAAGCTCTCTGGAATTAT
This sequence comes from Psilopogon haemacephalus, assembly GCA_013396835.1. Taxonomy (NCBI): domain Eukaryota; kingdom Metazoa; phylum Chordata; class Aves; order Piciformes; family Megalaimidae; genus Psilopogon; species Psilopogon haemacephalus. The sequence continues at coordinate 128,272 of VWZI01003587.1, read as the reverse complement.
AGTATTGTAAGCCAAAACTGACAAATAGTATGAAAAGCAAGACGTTAATTTATTCATAACTAGAGAGCACTCTAGGGACTACAACAACTAAAGATATTTGCAATCCATCAGATAGAATACTTCTGTTGAGTTTTGAATTATGCATACAGTTCTAGTTGGCAAAGTTATTTAATTGTTACCGCTTTACTATTTTGAATGCTTTTGTAAAGATTGTCCCTGTTTTAGTATGTAAGCAGCTCTGAGATGGAGTAATCATTTTTGCAAATTAAAACTGTAGGGTAAAGTAAAGCCTTACATTATGGAAAGGTGGATAGATTGTTTTTCCTGCTCCCAAAAATAGTTGGAATTCACATGAAGTTAAGGTATCTCTCAAGAGATATTTAAGAGCTATACCTGAACCCATATCTTAAGGACATCTATAAGACAACTGGAAGCAAGGCCTCCCACCATTATTTAAATCACGTAAAATAAGGAACTCAACCCAGGTGTGCTAGTGTTGAGCTAGGAACATGGAAGCTTGAGGGAAAGGCTGTTGTGAGATTTGTAGATCAAGACTCAGAAAAATTTGAAGGTTTGGTTAGAAAATTAATTGTTAGGTCTGGTTGCTTTGACCACTGAACAAAGGAAGATCAGAATTACAAGACTAAACAGAACACTTTTCCAGTTTAAGCAACAACAAAAAATAGTGATCTGAAGTGTTATTTTTGAAGGAGATGGTATTTAATATCATGCTTTCTCTTTCTACGAATTTCTTGCCCTTTGCTTGTTGACATTAGCTAATCAAAGTTTCAAATATAATTAATTTCTTTTACCCTTCTTGAAAATCAGCACCCAGCTAGAACCCAAAAAAGCTCTAGACTCTGAATGTATTGCTATACGTAAGAAAGGGGATGCAAAATTCCATTGATGATTCCATGGCAGCTAACACCAGTCGTTCCCACTTTCCTACCTTTCTCCTGCCTTGACTTTTACCATAGGGTTCATACTCCTATGAGCTCCCTGCTTGGCACCAGTGTTAAGCAAATTTTCCTCCTCCTAAGTTTAGATCTCACTGAAAATGCATCACTTTGGTGGTGCTTTCAGCTAAACCAGAATCATAGAATCATAGAATGGTCTAGGTTGGAAGAGACCTCAAAGATCATCCAGTTCCAACCCCCCGCCACAGGCAGGGACACCTCCCACTAGATCAGGATGCTCAAGACCTCATCCAGCCTGGCCTTGAACACATCCAGGGAGGGAGCAGACACAACCTCCCTGGGCAACCTGTTCCAGTGCCTCACCACCCTCACTGTGAAGAATTTCTTCCTAACATCCCGTTCAAATCTCCCCTCCGCCAATTTGAACCCATTCCCCCTCGTCCTGTCATTACAAGACCTTGTGAACAGTCCCTCCCCAGCCCTCCTGTAGGCCCCCCTCAGATACTGGTAGGCTGCTATAAGGTCTCCCCGAAGCCTTCTCTTCTGCAGGCTGAAAGCCCCAACTCTCTCAGCCTGAAGCAGCTTTGTATGCAGTCTGGTGATCCTGGAAGGGAATGGGAATGTTGGACTCAAGGGCAGGAGAGAGGCCAGAGTTTCAGCTCCGAGGGCATGAATCATTTAAACTTGCATATGAATGTTAAAGTTGAACATAAAAGCATCTAACTAGTCAGTCTGTTTCCTGTGTGTGCAACTTTGAACTGACCATGGCATGCTGGTTCTCGCCTGGTTGAGGTACCCCCCTACAAGTGCAGCAGCCAGAATTACTGCAATGATGGCAGAGGAACCCAGTTCTCCCTTGTCACAGAATCATAGAATCATAGAATGGTTTAGGTTGGAAGAGACCTCAAAGATCATCCAGTTCCAACCCCCTGCCATAGACAGTGACACCTCCCACTAGATCAGGATGCTCAAGACCTCATCCAGCCTGGCCTTGAACATCTCCAGGGAGGGAGCAGACACAACCTCCCTGGGCAACCTGTTCCAGTGTGTCACCACCCTCACTGTGAAGAACTTCCTCCTAACATCCCATTTAAATCTCCCCTCTGCCAGTTTAAACCCATTACCCGTCATCCTGTCATTACAAGACCTTGTGAATAGTCCCTCCCCAGCCCTCCTGTAAGCTCCCTTCAGATACTGGTAGGCTGCTATAAGGTCTCCTCAAAGCCTTCTCATCTCCAGGCTGAAAAGCCCCAACTCTTTCAGCCCGTTCTCATAACAGAGGTGCTCCAGCCCTCTGATCATCTTCGTGGCCCTCCTCTGGACTCTCTCCAACAGTTCCATGTCCTTCTTGTGCTGGGGGCTCCAGAACTGCACACAGTACTCCAGGTGGGGTCTGACGAGAGCAGAGTAAAGGGGGAGAATCACCTCCCTTGCCCTGCTGGTAATGCATCTCTTAATGCAGCCCAGGACACAGTTGCTGTCTGAGCTGTGTGTGCACACTGTCAGCTCATGCTGAGTTTCTCATCCACCCAGACCCCCAGGTCCTTTTCCTCAGAGCTGCTCTCCAGCCACTCACCACCCAGCCTGGATTTGTGCTTGGGATTGCAGCGACCCAGGTGCAGGACCTTACACTTGGCCTTGTTAAATTTCATGAGGTTAGCCTGGGCCCACCTCTCCAGCCTGTGCAGGTCCCTCTGGATGCCATCCCTGCCCTCTAGCAAGTCGACTGTGCCACACAGCTTGGTGTCATTTGCAAACTTGCTGAGGGTGCACTCGATTCCTCTGTCCATGTCACTGACAAAGATGTTAAACAGCACTGGTCCCAGCACTGACCCCTGAGGGACGCCACTTGTCACTGGTCTCCAGGTGGACATTGTGCCCTTGATCACCACTCTCTGTGTGCGACATTCCAGCCAATTCCTTATCCAGTGAGTTGTCCACCTATCAAGTCTGTGTTTTTCCAGTTTGGTGACCAGGATGTCATGTGGGACAGAGTCAAAGGCCTTACTCAGGTCCAGGTAGATGACCTCAGTTGCCCTTCCCTTGTCCACCACTGCTGTGACTTCATCATAGAAAGCCACCAAATTAGTCAGGCATGATTTGCCCTTGGTGAAGCCATGCTGGTTGCCATCAGACACCTCTGCCTCCCCATTCACCTGCCACCAGCCTCACTGCAGTTTCTTCAGAGATAGAGTAATCAGAAAGAGGGTAGATGTGGATACAAGTAAAGGATAAAGTAGCTGTTGTCACACCAGGTTGCATTTCTGCAGAAGTAAAAGAAGATCATGTAAATGAAATTCATAGATAATATTGAAATTTGAGGTATTTCAGTCCCTAGAGAGGATAGAAATACTGCGATTTATTCCTGCTCACAGTGATGCTAATGACAAGTTTCACATTCACGTCAGCTGAGCATGTTCAAGATCCTGGAGTAACAGTTGCTCTGAAACTACAAATTGTTCAGTTAAAAAAAAAAAAAAAAAAAAAAAAAAAAAAAAAANAAAAAAAAAAAAAAAAAAAGCAAGGAAATATGCCATTGGAAACTTTGTAGTAACAGTCAAGATAAAGATGACATGAAATAGTTCCATAAAACACAACTAGTTAAGGGGGCATGAGTGTGTGAAAGTAGCTGAGTTAGCTACAAAACTATCAGGTCACAGAGCAGGGCTAATGTTGGGGCATTTAGAGAGCTTAACATGTAAAAGGTGGTGGAATTTTTAATGTAAAAAATTACATAATAACAATGACTGATAGGATCCCTTTGTTAGTCCCAAATTTGCTATGAATGCTCATAAGTCAGCTCTGGTGTTAATAGCAATGGGGAGATACTGTTATGAAAAACACTCCATTGACATTTTAAGCAGTTTGTACCTGATCCAGGAAAGGTTTTAAATGACTAACATACCTCACCTTTTGATGAAAATTACAAAAAAACCTAATCCATGCTCAGTTTCCGCTTTATGCACCAGCACCAGAGATCCAAAGGGTAGGAAGCAGCCCATAGCAGGGGCATATATATTGCTTTAGAAGACTCGGTTTCCAGTCTGTCTTTAAGTTGGCATTTCACCGTTTTCTAATGAAGTGAAAGACTTTCGGAGACTCAGGTTATCTGCATGCCACGGCCTACCCAAAGAACTTCCTTCAAAGGTGGATGGAGCGCGTGGGATCATACGCGTGGGCCGCAAAGGAGGGGTCTGAGTCCCGATTTGAGTTCTTATTTGATCGTCCCGATCTCCGTGTGCGGCTGTCACCACCGCGTCAGGGAGCGGCGGGAGCTGCCTCCGTGGCGCAACGGGCACCAGATGCCCTGCGGGGCCGGGCCGCAGTGCAGAGTGCAGTGCTGGGTGCGAGGTGCAGAGTGCAGTTTGGGGTGGTGTGCAGGGTGCTGCCCTTGATCCGGCTCCACTAGGTGGCAGGACGCCGAAGGGCTCGTCGTTACTGTCCGGAGCCAGAGCGGGTTAAGCCCTGCCTCTACGCATTGTCTGAGGACGTGATAGAGTGCGGACAGTTTCCTGGAGTCCTGCCTGCCCCGTGCTTCTTACTGGTTTTGTCATTAATAAAGCAGAATCAGGAAGGATCGGAGGGAGGTCTGAGGCACAATGGAGCGCGGTGCGGTGCCAGGGTAAGAGGGCACTTCTGCGCTACCTGCAGTCTGCGAGGCAGAATCGTCAAGGCAAAGGAATTCTTTATGAAAACGCGGTGGGGTGTAGCGGGAAGTGGTGAAACATAAATTGTCTGCAAAGTTTGCAAAGAGTAGCAGCTGGTTAAATTGCAGCACAATCTGTAAATCCATGAAGAAGCATGTTTGCCTCTTTACAGAGGGGAATGGCTGCACGCTTAGGTAAATGAGACCTTTTCCGTCCGTACTTGTAAGTTGCAGAAGTGAAAGGAAGCCGGAGCGCGTAAATGTCGCAATAAAGGTTTAAACAAAATTAACTTTTATACAAAATTAAATTGCAGGCTGTGTTGGTTTTTTCCCTTTCCTGTTTCTTGTCATCTTTGTTTTAAGCATTCTTCTACTGTGTGTTCTGAAAGCTGTGACTTTGTGTGTACGGCACGTGTACAACGATTCGGAAACTGTGTCTTAAATTCGGGTGCTTGGTCTAAACTTCTGAAGGTTACACCTAAGGTTCCCGTTGTTCTCGGTTCAGGTGGCTGAGCCTGCCAGTGAACTTGAAAAATTGAAGCAAGTATATTTCGAAGCGGTTACGATCGCGCTCCTGTTCACATTTGTTCTCCCCTAGGCTCACTGTCCGCCCCTCGCACCAAGTCCCCCGCCCATCTGCGCTCTGCCGCGGGATCGAGCACAGGTGTAGGGAGCAGCCGAGGAGGGCATACAGGGGCTTCTGGCTCACGTGTCGGCTAACCACCAAAGCTAAACCTCTCTAAACGCAGCTTCAGTTCCCACAGGTCTCGGGGTGTTGCAGGCAGGCTCTGCGACGGGTAGCTGCGCGCTCGGGAGGTGGTCTCTACTCGCTGCTGCCCCCGCCTATCCGGAGAGAGGGAAAAGGCACGTCCGGAGCGGGATAATTTTCTCTCCTAGACAGGAGAGGGGCTTAGTGCTAGGAGGAGAATGGAGACCTGTCTGGGGTGATTCGTGAAGCGGAGTCGACAGGTGGAGTTAACGCGCTGGCCGAAGGCCGACGGGGAGCCAGAGAGAAGGCGGCGGCGAGGAGAGCTGCGAGGCGCACTCGATGCGCGGTGCCGGAATAGGAGAAGGTGGTGGCGCTGAAGCGCGGGCTCCAGCCCTCCCGCTTTTGAACCTGGCAAAGCAGAGGCGGGGAGAGGAGCCGGGGCAGGCGGCAGGCGGTGACATCAGAGTCGGCCGGGCGGATAAGGTGGGAGAGCCGCAGGAGCAGAGTGAGTGAGGCGCCAGTGATTAGCGGCTGCCGCTGGTCCGCTGCGCGCCGCAGCTGCGGACACCATGCAAAGGTCCCCCCTGGAGAAGGCGAACATCTTCTCCAAACTTCTCTTCAGGTGGGAACCCTGGTGTGGCGGAACACCACGCGGACCTGAGGCAGCGGGCGTGGGCAGGGAGCGGGGGCGCGGTGGGGCTCCTCTCCCCGCTCTAGTCGGTGGGAAAGGGGCCCAAGAGCTGAGCTGCAGTTAGTTCTGGAAAGGTTTGCAGGGGAGTCTCTCTTGTTGCCACCTGGTGAGATCTCTGTTTTTTTTGTTGTTGTTGCTGTGGTTTTTGCACCAGGAATGGTCTCTGGCAGTCAGGTGTCATAAACCCTCCTTGGACCCGGACAGATGAATTTATGGCATAATTCGAGCAACCTTTGGTAAATTGCTCAACTAGCTAATCTCTTATTTCACTGTAGACGGTGAGAACACGCCGGGGTTGGGAGGGGGAGCAGAGGGGAAATGCTTTCAGAGCAAAGATTCTGTTCGAGTGTCCCGGCGTTTGCTCGGTCTATGTGTGTAACTTAAGATCTTACTGGAAACAGATTCTTGTAAGCCTTGGAAAGTGTTCCCGTGAAAGCAAAGTCCCTGACGTCTTTTATCTCTCACAACTTCAAATACAAAAAGAAGAAGGAGCAAATACCAATGCCTGGGCACGACGTACTTTACAAGGCAACACAGAAGCCTAAACATGTTTGAAATGACAGTGCCCTGCTGACTTTGGCCCTCATACTACTGGTTTTGCTAAAGTGCTGGTTCCCTCACTTCTGTTACTCGAGGGTCTTTCACAGAGCAGGGAGGGGTGGGAAGAAATTTTGTGTAAGATGTGAACATGGTGACTGAAATGGGAACACGTGGTGTAAACCCATAACATTGGCATGAGGTCTCTGCCTCAGCAACTAAAGGCTTTTAGCTCACTTTTGGGATAGCTTTCATTTTCAGCCGGTTGCCTTGGACCTTTTTTGAAAGTGTCTTCGGGAAGTATATGGACTATTTGCCTTCCTCTTCCACCTCAGCTTATTTTAGTGGGGAAGGTTCCCAAATGTAGCCTGTTCCTAAAGTTTTAGAATCTTCCAGGTGTCCTTCACTGGTGCTGTAGTGGGAAAGAACGTGTACCTGCTCTCAAATACCATTACAGCCAGGGAGCATGGATCATGGGAATATAAGACTTCAAATTTTCATAGAGAAAGCTTCAGTCAGTGTTCTTGTCAATTATAACACACAAATATGTAGGAAATACGGCTGCATATGAAGTTCATTGTTCATGGAGCCACTTGTGTTGATTGAATTTTATTTGTAAAGCTTTCATTGAGGTTCCTCTCTTCTGGAACCTGTGGTGCTGAAAGTGTCAAGGGAAAAAACACAATAAGATAAAGCAAATATACTTCTGATAAGTTAAATTTCTTGTGGCTGAAACCAGAAGCAGTTCATGCTCATTAGGTGTAGCTCAGCTGACTAGTACAGATAAATTTTAAAATAAAACTTCACAGCAACATTTCTTCATAGGAAAAACAGGCTATTGAAGTAAACATTGTTTGCTGGGTAAAACCAGCCGACACCTATAAAGTATGTAATATGTTTTTCATGTCTTCACAATGATGTTTGTGTGAATTGCGGAGTCTTTGCTTAACTTGTGTTTTGCCACACACACTGTGGATGACTTTGTTCTTTCAATTACTTCATACATTTGTGATAACGTCACAAAAGTGAAAGTCACAAGACAATAAAAGTCATTACATCTGAACTGGCAGCAAGGATGTCTTTGTTTTAAAAATAAATAAACATTTCTAAAACATACGTTATAGTAATGAAACATGTTACTTTCTTTTAAAGTGTATCTGTTCAGCCTTCAAATGCTCCATCAGTTTCTGTCTCACCAAAAGTGAGACAGGATCAGTGTTGTAAAATATTGAAAGGTAAGTTATCACAGAACAAAGATTCCTCAAGGTATGAGAAATTCCACAGTGCTTTGAAGTGTATTATTTGGGATGAGCTTTCCAAAGTCAGAAACACTTGCTACGTATCAGTAACGAGATACCTGTCCACTCAAGTGGAAACATCCACAAAGTAGTGATTAATGAGTGAGATTGGAACAAGGTTTTCTAAAATGCCAGAATATTCTGTTAGCATTTTAACACATCATTGGTTTCTGATACTGGTTGTATTGAGTAAAGGACTCCAGAACATGCCTACATTAAGTAGTACGTACTTCCATGACAATGTGTGAGACAGACCTCAAGGGCATTGTATCTGAAATAAGTAGCCAGTTGTTTCTTTTTAAGTTGCTTCCAAGTACAAGTGCAGAATTCTTCAGTGAAGTAACTTTTATAGGAGGCTCCTATGCAATCATGTGTGAAGTACCAATCTGAATATAATGCAATAGCTTGCATTAGCAGAAGTGATGCTGAAGTATCAGATGTTGTTATTCAGGAATTTTTGCTGACAGGTGTAATATTATTACTTAATATTGTATGAGCTGCTATCAGCATCTTGATACCAGTGTCTATAAACATTGGCAAGGTTTTATTGCTTCATGATGTGCCACGTTTGGGGTAAAGGGATAGATTTAAATGTGTCAGAATGGGGCTCCTTTCTCATAAGTGGGTAATTTAGACACATTACAGTATTGTTTGTGCATTTTTTTCTTTATGCAAAAAGTGAGTAATTGTCATGTGGATACAAGAAGTAGTATTTTACAGAAAATGTTACCTTTTTTTGGAATTCCAAGGTTAGTGACTTTGGTGTGACAAAGCAGGATAAATCCTTGGGATGATCATGGTAGAAAGCATTTAGAAATTATAAATCAACTTTTATCCTAAAATTGAACCATTTTTTGTTTAGAAACTGAGTTTTAGTGGTTAAGAAATGAGGCGTGAAGACAAGTGGTTTGAGATCTTCCATTAGGATGATACTTCTAAACTACAAAATACTAGGTGTTTGAGGTTTCAGGGTTTCTTTTGCAAGATTGTTTCATTTTCCTTGCAACACTCTTGAGTTCATCCCTTTTTTTTTTTCCCAAAGACATGCAAGGCGTTCATCTGTGCGCTGTAAACTTTTTGTCTTGTTTAAAAAATGGTTTTATGCAGAAGCAGTCAGGTGGTCATATGCTTAATTTCATCTTCAATTTGAAGCTTCTTTTTTGTCTTTCAAAGAATTACTTAAATTCTTAGAGCTTTGCAGAGTCAAGGCCATACCTTTTGTGACAAATAATATCAGAATACTTTACAGTCTTTTAGTTTTTGTTGTAGATTAATTGGCATCAGGAAGTATTGTTATGATTTTATTAAGGCAAGATTTTTTTTTTTTTTTTTAACTGGGTACTGGAACATAGAGCTCATGTTTCAGAGACAACTACAACTTTAAGAAAATCATGATTATTTATTTAATATGAATGTTTAGCTAATTAAATATAAATTCACAAAAAGTCATCTTTGTAGTCCTGTCTCTAACCATATACTTTTGCTTTGATACTTGCCAAATGTGACAAGTGTCTTGGCAAACCAAGTAGTTCAGTGCCTGATTCATTATTTGATCCAAATGAGAAAGACAAACTAAGCCAGCTGTTGTGTCATGCCTTCTCATGGTCGTCAGACCTGCTGTAGTTACTACTTTTTTTTTTTTTTTTTTTTTTTCAGAA
>VWZI01003587.1:52434-118782 GCA_013396835.1 Psilopogon haemacephalus | reverse complement strand
TTTTCCCCTCCTTCAAATCAGAGGAAAAGTAACCAACCACAGATGTCCAGTCTTTCAAATGAAAAATTAGCATGTAGAGGATAAATACTGTCTTCCTTTTTTCTGCCGTGTGTGTGCTGGGAGGGGTGGGAGAAGGATTTCAATTCTGCAGTTCACCTCTGCTAGGAAATGGGATCATTGTTATCAGTGTATGGTAATGATGGTGGTTTAATTCTCTATCTCTGGCTCTGCTACTCTTCTTAAAGCATGAGTGAGAGTAGTCTACTGGGTAAGAAACTCATCTGCAAGTTTTGATTTCTGTTCTGAGGGCACTTTCTATGATGTCTGTTAATAGCTTCAGGGTGGATAACAGAAGCCAGGACTTCAGTTTTGAGAGTACCGAGGTCATGAGCCACAGTCATGATTATTCTTTCTAGCTTAATTCAGTCATAATCACAAGTTTGAGAGTGCCTCTTTCTGGTTGAAAAAGGTTTTCTTGTGAGAATTAGTTTGAGTCAAAAAAAAAATAAATAAAAAAAAGCAATAAAGCCAGGCCTGCCTTATGCAGTCCCTGCTGTATCCTTGAACTATGGATCTTAGGATTTAATACCATGAGAATTTTTATTCTCAAATAGAGAGGGATTTATGTGCCTATTTTCCTGGAGAAATTTGGGATTAAATGTCTACATTTGTACTCAAAACTTTCTCTGGAATCCCAGAAATTGTATAGGAAAGTTAAAGACCTAGTTCATGTCTATAAATTTCACTCTAGAGGGCAGATGGTTTGAAAGTGTCATATCCAATGTATATTTGGAGCATCCTGTATCAGTACTTAGCTGTAGCCTCTTGCTCATTTTTCCTCTCTAAATAGTGAGCTTCTGTGTACATTGGCAGCTCTGATCTGGTGGAATGAGTTGCACAGCGTGATGGTTCAGTTGCTGGGGCAGCTGGCTTAGGCACTATACAAGGCAAGTTTCTTATAGTTTGTTCTTAGGCCTTTTATGGGTCTAGTCACTCATCCCAGGTAATCATAAATCCTGGCTGTTGGTGATAACCAAGCACAGATGCAGGCACAGCAAATCTATGGCCCCCTGAGGCTTCCTGGTCATTTGTCTTATTGCTCCAAGTGGTACTTGGAGACCCACTGGTCTGCCAGCCCTTCAGACCTGTTTGAAAGAGCAAGTTTTCTATATGTCAAGCCCTGGAGGCTTCAAAGATGTACAAGGAGGTTTTGGATTCCTTTTGAAAAATAGATTTATTTTCAGATTTCCAAGGTAAAATAGAAAAATTCAAGTGGAGAAAGCATTCTGAATCTCCTGCTCTGAAATAATTTCAGCTGCAAAAATACCTTATTTAAAAATAAGGCTAAATTTTGTCTATTGCTCAACCTGATACTGCATCTTTGGACTAATGTGCAGGAACACAAACCCTGCATAGTGCAGTGACCTTCTTTGACTGCTTTGCACCTTTAAAGCACAGTTGCCTGTACCAAGGTGTGTCTGAGTTTCTGAAATAGATCTACATCTTCTTTTTCTGCTGCAGGAAGTAGATTTTCCATCTTGGTATTTAAAATAAAATAATTAAGCATTTGAAAGATTTGCAGATATTTTTTGTTCTCTCTATTTGATTTTAGTGGGAGAGAAAATAATCCATCAAAATACTTCCATTCTATTTTAATACTGCAGGCAATGACATGGAAAGTAGTTTTATTATCTGAATAATTGAGGTTTCTAAATGCCCTAGCAGAAATTTGAAGTCTGCTGTACTAAGGACTGGAAAATACTTGATAAGGACTTCTGTTCTGAAGATCTTAAAGTCTAACTAGATAGCACAAAAAATGAGCTAAAAAGAAATTTCCGTATTAGTTCTGTTGAGAAGAAAGTGAGGTGTACAAGCATTGTGATTTGTCCTAAGAGCATGTGGTGGAGTCAGTGCAGACTGCCTGAGATCTGCTGTCCAGGACTTTAATAGCACAAAGTTATTTTGGAATATTTCTGTAGCAAATAATTTATCACTGTGGGGGTCTGTTTGTTTGTTTGTTTTCCCCCCATAAAAAGAGTATCATTCTCTGAACACTTTTTTCTTTTTTTTCTTTTCTTTTTTTAATATGGTGATTTTCAGACTGTTGAGAATAGTATGATTTCTTGCAGGAGAGCTCTACAGAAAGCTGTTACCTTGGTTATTACTTTTTTTCTTCACCTCCTCCTGCATTGCTGCATATATATGTAGGTATTGCAGTTGTGGGGGGCAGGATAGTTCCAACTTGACATCTGAGTAGTAAACACGTCATATTATGCCCTCTAAGGTCAAATAAGCTGTAGCATAGGAAAACTATGATGATGCACGGTGCAAAATTATGTAGTGTGAATTTACAGCTGCAATTCATCTGCCTTCCATGAGAGGAGCTATGTCTGGGTGAGATGAGCAAGAACTAAGAGGTTGTGTTTACGTATAATTCCCTCTCATGTAAGCAAAAGGATCTGCATGAGCATTTTCATAGCAAGCAGCTAAACCAAGGCTCCATTGTCCTGAAGCTCCCCAAATTAGGAGAATATCACTAGATTTTAAAGAGATGTTTTAAAACATCATTGTTTTCCCATTGAAACCAGAACCCTCCTTCTTTCAGGACAGAGGGTTTGATCCTGAAAGGCAGTGCTTCGTGTGGTATACTGCAATACTGACGCCTTGGGCAAGGTTGTGCTTTAGGAAGAAATCCTGAGTAACAGCTGGGAAAGGTGCTTGGCTGTTTTCAGGTATATTCTCATGTTTTAATGTTGGTATCTATCTTCTACTAATTTTTTTCCTGCCAACTTTTAAAATAAAAGATATGAACCTTTGTTAGAGTCAATCTGGTATTTCACTTGTTTCAGTTTAACTCAATTTAAGGTTGATCTATAAAATCTGGGATGCCTTTAGTTCTCTGGAGTGAAAAAATACAAAGAAATCTAAGCAAAATTGACCCAACCTTGCTTTGTCCAAAGCCCAAGAGCATTTTGGAAATCAGAAGATGTGAGACTTTTTTTTCATTAAGTTGCAAGGGTCAGACTGAAGAGTAGCAGCATAAAATGCCAGCATACAGAGAAGATGGCAAAGAGCAAGTAGGAAGAGAAGCTTTCCCTGGATTAATTCCATATCAGTGTTGTGACAATTTACATTTTTATACGTGGTATTTAAGTAAAAATCCCCAAAGCAATCTTCCCACCCTTGACTTCCTTTTTGAACTGTCACAATGTGTTCATAGGTTTGTACCAAATGATGTATTGATCACTGGGGTTGGAACAAACAACCAATTTGGAAAGGGCCATCACACTTCATGTGTAGTTGTGTTCTTATTTGTTATGAAATGTGTCTAAAAATGCATGATTTAGTCAATGGAGTGCTATATGGAGTGAAATTTGCTGCTGTCACATTAATGACATATCTGAGAGATTTAAAAATTCAGTTCAGTCATGAATTGCACAAGTCTGCGATAGTTTTGCTGATGCAAGCTTTCCGCAATGTTCTGTGACTTTTCAAAAGACTAAGAGAAACAAATCTCTTATTCTTGCTATGGGATATGTAACTGAAAAAAAAGAGTAAAAATGAAGATGCATCCGATCCAAACTGATCTTTCACAGAATCACAGAACACTAGAACTTGGAAGGGACCATCAGAGATCATCGAGTCCAACCCTGTTGCCAAAGCAGGATGGTCCACACAGAAATGCATCTAGGCAGGTTTTGAAAGTCTTCAGAGGAGGAGACTCCACAACCTCTCTGGACAGCCCATTCCAGTGTTCTGTCACCCTTGCTGTACCTCGTGTTGAGGTGAAACCTCCTATGTTCCAGTTTGTACCCATTGCTCCTTGTCTTATTGCTGCAGACTACTGAAAAGAGATGGACCCCATCCACTTGACACCCACCCCTTAGATTTAGCTTTCTCTTCTCCAGACTAAACAGCCTCAGGTCTCTCAGTCTCTCTCCACAGGGGAGATGACCAAGTCCCCCAGTCATCCTCATGGTTCTTTCTGTAGGTATGTGCTGAAATAGCCTTGCAAATCCTCTTCATAGCACCACCACTCTGTTACCCTGATAGCTTTAATAAATATTTGAGGCATATATTACGCTTGTCTTTGTTATATAAGTAATTGACTGTTTTAAGTATATTAAATTTACAATTATGTTCATTTTAATAAATTGAATTTCTGCTAAAAATCTGAGTCTTAAAAATATTTAGAGATTAGATAAAAATCTGAACAAGCTTCACTTTGCAAAAACTGGGCATAAAAAGGCAAGCCTTCCCCAAGAATTAATGTGGAGTAATCCTAATTAAGATTCACTATTGAAATCCTGGGGCTTCAGCACAATATTGATTATTCTTAAAATGGTGCTGTTCACAGCTAGGAGCAGAATCAATGATATTGCAGCTAAATATTTTTCCATATCAAAATAACACCTCAAGGGAAAGAACTGTTTATTAGCAAAGAAATGGAAACATTAATTTCTGTGATCTGATTTGAAGTGGCAAAGAAGAAATTAGTAAGGTCTGCATTTACCTGGCATTGCTGAAGCACTGCAATAATTATGGGCAAATATTAAACTCAAAATTTTGCCTTTTTTTTAATAAGGGGAAAATACTGAAGTTTTAATATAATTTTCAGAATATGTAATGTCTTATTCTAGAAGGTTTTCCTCTGAAACCAAGCAACTGCTACTGTGCTCTGTTGAGGGTAACCAAGGTGCAGGAATTCGGCTGTGGTGTGTGGCAGTTGTGCTCTGTGAGCGTGCTGGCTTGTTCCATCAGCTTGAAAGAATTGTGCAGAGCTAGGATCATCCTTTACAGCTACATTGCAGGACACCCAGAGAAGAGAGCTTGCGGTGCAGACACTCTTCCGGAGAAAGTTCCAAGTATGACAAAGTGGCCATCTCCAGTATAAAATAAGCAATTGTTTACTTTTTTTGTTTACTTTTTTTTTTTTTATTTCTCTGCTACCAAAGTGATTGGTAACTTTTGGGAGGGAATGGGAGTGCAGAGCCTCTTGCAGAGTCTGCTCTAGTTTGACCATTTGGGAATGTCTGAGATGTACATTGTACCTCAGTCTTTTCCTGCAGACTGTAGGATTTCATGGCTTTACAAACAACTTGCACGATTTAGGCTCCAAAGCATCATAATCATGACTTGATTATAATCCCCCTCCCCTTGCTCCTTTTAACTGTTAAACCAAGGGGTAAGATATACCCAGAGGAATTTTCTTTCTCTGTCTCACTTAGGATTTAGGTCCTGTTCTTTAGGAGATGCAGGCATTGCACCTAACTATATTGTGTAGAAGCGTCAATACTTCATAAAAGAAGGAAGTGAAGCTGTGGTCACTTTTGCACTGCTGAACAGATAGTGTTGTGCACAAGACATCAATTGGAATGGCATCAGCCTAATCAGGGACCCTTGCAGAAGAGCTGCTCTGCTTTGTTGGTCTTGGGTAGTCCTGCCTTGATGCTCTGTCCAAACACTCTGTGCTTCTTGACCTGAAGGGCCTGATGGAGCTGGAGAATCTCTGTGTCTGGTAGGAAGATCTGGGCAGTTGGCTTAGCAACACGGAGGCTCCTTCTGTCTCCGGTGACATGCAAAGCAGCCTTACGGGAGAGTCAAATCCTATTGACAAGTTAACAGTCTGTGTTAATACTCTCTGGAAAGCGAAAGACATCTGTCCTTTCAGTACAATTCGCTTGAGTAGAATGAGACTGTACAGGCTGGAGAAAGAAATAGCTGTAGTAGGAAATCTCTTATATATTGCCAAAGTGGATGACAAAGGAATGGTCGTTAGAAATCCACCAAAAGGGATGTTAAACAGTATATTATGTTGATGTTATTTACATATCAATATTGTAAGGTATTTTTTGCTACGGGCAATCAATAATAGAAGTGGAACGTGTTTTCCTTCTTTTCTTCTTTCCTACTGTACACCCTTGAAACTTGTTCCCTGCTGGGTTCCATGTGTGTGTACCCATAATAACATTCCTAGTTAGTGGCAAAACTGACAGCGCTACAGGTTTCTCTTTGAAAGAGTTCATTAACTGCCAGCCAGTAATCCGGTGGCTTTTGCTAACGTAATGCTCTAAAGCCAATCTGTTTCCCTTCTTTCTTGCTCTCTTCCTTTCAAAAGATTTTTCTTGTTCTCAGCAACCACAAAAAGTGAAAACTCACAAGTAACACTGGCAAATCATTTCTATGGAGCCGAAAAACCAGAACAGCCATATTCACTGACAAACTCTGACAGAGCTGTGTTACCTGGTGATAAAGAAACATCGATAAATACAGGTTATATTGCCAGTTAAAGTAAATTTATAGCTATTTTGCATTAAAAAACTTTGCAAAGTATCCATAGAATAGCTATAAACAGGATGCTATTGGAATATGGCAAAAGCTGAAGTTTATGGGCTACTAATGTATTCTAGGTCTAAGATACTGCTTTTAATAAAATATGTACTGTCTCTTACATTTCTTGACAGCATAACCGCAGCAGCTGCTAAAAAATCTGCCTTGAGGCAAATAGCACATGACAGGCCAACTCTTTCCATGATTACCACTTCAACCTGAAGCTAGCTACTTGGCACAGCTTGCAAATTGGCTAGATCTAGTTAGGGTGGGACTTCCGAGCAAGGCCAGGGCAGCTGGGAGATTAACATCTCTGTGCAAGCCCTGCCAGCAGCCTGCAGTAGGAACCCGGCTGTGGACTAGGAGGACCCTGGGGAAAGGTGACAGCACTGCTCCTTTAGATGGCTGGAAGATTTCATCTACCATAATTATGGTTACCATGAAAAGCAGAGAGATGAGGACAAGGACTGCATTAAGCCTGTATCAAACTTACTGATTTGGGAGAGTAGGATGGTTTAGGGACCATGTAATTTAGGTATTACTGGTAAGTGTATCTAGTTAAGCACTGAGTAGAACAAGACTGGAATGGTAGATTTGCTAAGCATTCTGCATTTCTTGAGTGGTTAAACAGCCACTTCACTTGCTTTTTAAATGTAGCCGCATTTAGTTACTTCAGGCAGTGGCAAAATGCCAGAGTAGGTGCTAATCAAAAGTATAAATAAAATCAAATGTGTGCAGGGAAACAGTGCAATGAAAAATGTTTTCCCCAAGCACGCAAAGTCTGAAACTGTAAAGCATTTCTCTTTTTTCAAGACAAGTTGAGAATTACTTATCACACTCTCAAAACAATATTAAGGGGCTCAGAGATGTTATTACTTAGCTATCATAGTGGGACTTAAAGAGTTTGCTTAGGAAGTACTCTTGCATTAGCTGCAGTAGTGGTTTAGTGTCCTGTAATTTGCATTCATTTTATTATTGACAATATATCTGTGTAGATAGAACTGTCACTGAAGCCAGTCCATGAGACTTTCTGTTTCCAAAGGAACAGGAAGGAATCCAAAGGATGAAACATTTCTCCACAATATGTACACAAAGCTAATAGCCACTGGTCCTTCCTGACATCAGGAGCTGGTAAAATACAAATTGATATGTGATTTACCACTTGCAGTGACCATGAAAGACTTTCACATTATATGTTATTTGACATTATCTAAAGTTAAAACATTTTCTTCTAATTATTATTTTTTTTTTTGTATCACTGAAAACAACACTGTACCCCAATTCCAGTTGAAGATTGTGGACATTTTACCAATAATTCTCCATAGTGGACTCTCCCAGATGCCTTGCTGTCAAATACCATGAATTGTGTGTTATTTCTCAGCTACAGGGTTGTCAAAAACTGAGCAGAAGCCTATATGATTAATACAAAATCACGGGATGATTGCAGAAATTTTCACAATTATTTTTTTTAGTGCTATGTTTGTCAGTACAATTTTATGAGTGTAAGGCAGAGCTGCACTGTTTTATGTTGTATCGCATGGGTACATATATGTGTGTATATTCAGGGTGTGACAATGCAACTCCAGAAGTAACGTCAGAAACTGTTGGGGCTTTTTATATTTCTTTTTTTCTACTTAGATGGACAAAGCCAATTTTGAGAAAGGGTTACAGACGACGGTTGGAGCTGTCAGATATTTATCAAATCCCGTCTGCAGACTCTGCTGATAATCTTTCTGAAAAGCTAGAAAGGTATGCAAGATTAATGAAATAACTTTGTTGCAGGAGCCGCATGGCAACTTTTGTTAAAAAGCTGTTGGATTAAATGTTTAAATAGCATAGGCTGTATGCCCATTGGCTGGTTGAAGTGTGTCTTCATTCGGTCTTTTGGAAGTAACTGGGATCCTTGATGCAAATGTAACACCTAGATGGTCTAAATTGCTACATACGGTTACATCTGATCCCTGCCCTTTGATAAGTAGGCTAGACTCAGTTATAATGTGAATTCCCTAATCTGCTGGGTTTTCTTCCCAAAATATCCTTGTTTTATTATTTTTTTTCTTCACTGAATAACATACTTTCTTTTGATACCATGTTGAAAGATTGTTTCTGCAGAAATTATACCCCAGCTTCCCTCGTTTAGGCTTTCTCTCATATCTACTCCTGGGGTCCTAATTCAGAAATGATGCTGCACTTCGGACTAACTCTCACAGATACAAGTGCCTAAATCCAGCACCTTTTCCTGCTCTGCTGGTGTACCCTTCCCTGGTGTGCTGGGGCAGCTCAGGTCTGCACTTCTGTGCCAATCCCATTACATTTAATTGCAGTGTGATGTGTATTCAAAACTGGTGAAAAGTATTGAGAACATTGTTATGCTTAATGCGTTTTGATAGTTTATAAATGGAATATTTTGCTTATTTAGTTGTTGAAAAAAGGAGAAAAAACCTGAGGAAAGTCTTACAAGTGCTTTAATCTGTGAATTGAATTTTTACTAAACATATACCTTATGTATATAATATTGCTTCTGATCAGCAATTTATTATCTAGTAGAAAATTATTGTCCCAGCAACACAGGTTAAAAAAAGCAGAGCAGTATAATAGTTACATTTTTTGATGCTTTGTTGGTGTTTTCTTTATTGCAGACTGGAAGAGCTCCAAAACATTTATTTTCCTATTATTTGTGCTTTGGTCTTAAGTACAGCAGGTTTCTTTAAAACATACAATGTGACCTTTCCATGAATTAATTCCCTGTGGGGTGATGTATGGCTTAGTATTTAAAACTGCCAAATATGTGGCTGAACTAGGTTTGAACTTCTATTGATCTATCAAGTCAATGAAGGCCAGGTCTTTGGGGTCTATGCAAAGCTTTCTTTCATTAGTCATCTTAGCTAAATCTCCTTGGATATACTTGAGTGAATTGAAGTATGCCAGAGCCATAGACTCATGTATTTGCTCATGCAACTTAATGGTTTTGTTTTTTGGTTCCTTTTCAGAGAGTGGGACAGAGAGCTGGCAACTTCAAAGAAAAAGCCCAAACTTATTAATGCTCTCCGACGATGCTTTTTCTGGAAATTTATATTTTATGGAATAATATTGTATTTAGGGGTAAGAGTTGTTTTTTTCTTTTCTGCAGACTTTCAGTGTTCCATAAATAGATACAAGTATTAGGGATTAATAAATTAATACAGAATATTGTGTATAGCTAAATAGTTTGCTCTGTGTGTTGCTTATAATGATAAATACAGAGAGATAGAGACTTCCATTTAAAAAGTGTTTTCTGACAGTGTTTTAAAGATATTAAAACATTAATACTAACGTATGGTAACATTTTGAAATGTACATGGTGCTATGTGCTGGTGTATGCTTCTCTAAGTGCAGGTGGAGTACCTGAAATTTTACATCACTGCTGAAATCAAGTATTTTCTCATGCCACAATTTTAAAAATGAAGTTTCTGAAGAATTTTGTGCCCTTACGTTAAAACAAATCACAGCTTGATTTCACATGATTTGATCAATTTTGTCAAAGTCACTACCAGCCAGCTTCATAGTTAATTGCTTTATTTGGGTTTATGTATGCAGCAATCAAGTTATTTTCATTACTGGTAATGATTCCACATAAATAACCACATGACAAGTACTTGGATCTTGTTGCTGCTACTGCTACAAAGTATATGATCAGAAATCTGAGTTAACTGCCACCTACTTCACAATCCTATCACTGAGTTCAGGAGCTGTGAGAATAGTTTATTATTGATACTGTCTCGTCAGATGTGTTGAATAGCCAAATTGTAGATCTGAAAACTACTGTTAAGAAACATGCATGTTAAATATCCATGCTATTTTCAAGTATCTGCAATTTAGTAGTAAAAGTGAGATACTACGCTTCTGTGTTCAAAATGCTGTTGTAACAGAAAATGCAGTTGTAATAGCCTGAATGGCCTGAAGTGGTCAGATGTACTGTCACTATTTTCAGACCCGAAATGGATCTCTAGGCCAGATCTTTATTTTCAGAATGCTGATACAAAAAGGAATGAATTCCACTTGCATTGGTATTTAATATGGTCTAGTTTAGCAGCACCTTCAAGAGCCGTGAATTGGACAAAAGAAGAGTGCAGTGGAACATCTCTCTGATGAGGAAAGGTTGAGGGAGCTTAGAGAAGAGGAGACTGAGGGATGACCTCATTAATGTTTATATGTATGTGAAGAGTGAGTTCTGGGAGGACATAGCCAGGCTCTTCTCAGTGATGTCCAGTGCTGGGATGGGGGGCAACGGGTGCAAGGTTCCATGTAAACATAAGGGAAAACTTTTTCACTGTGAGTGTGACAGTGAAAAAACCTGAAAGTCACAAATAAAGAAAAAAAAGGAAGAAATTCACTAAGAAAAATGGAAATTGCTTCCTTTAAAATGAAATAGCTGCATGCTTTTTAGTCTATAGTAAATTTATGATGTCCCTCTATCTGTCATGTTGCTTCAGGGATGAAAAAAATATCCCATAGGCCTTAACCATAGGCATTTAGGCTGTTCCCAAGATACAGCTCATAAAGAACAATTTTGTAATTTCTCAGTGTCAAAACTTGATTCAAAAAAATTAAAACCCGGAGTGAAAAAGTTCTTTACATTTTATCTTTTTCCTTATTTCCTTGTATGTACATAAAATTTGATAAAAAATACAGGAATCAAGAAATTAGCTCCCAAACAAACTTTGTTGTCTCTTCCGCTTGTCGGACCCTTGTTAGTAGTGAAGAGCTTCAGGTTGTCCTTTCACTGCCACTTGCCTTAGTCTGAAGTTGCCAGTGTTGCAGATCTGGCCCAGAGACTTGCTGTGCAGAGTTTATCTTCTCCATGCAAAAAGGCTGCACAAGGAGTAAGGAGAGGAGAGGAGTTGATCTTCATGATGCTCTCTGTGCTCACTGTGGAGGCCATTTCTGCTCTCCATTTGAGTGCCGTGCAGGTATGGCAGGAAGCTGACGAGTCAATTAATTGTTTGTCTTTGTTTAAGTAGGGCAGTTAACCATCTAGGACAGGGCTTGATCTCTTACTGACGAAGGAATTGTGTATGAATCCTTCTCTTTGAACTTTCACCTTGTTTGGTAACTACTTCATGATGAGATGCGTTCTTTGTGGACTCCTACCCAATTATTTCTTTTATTTACTCCTGCAGTCTCATTGCTACTTTTTAAATTTTACAACTTTTTTCCTCACCTCCTTATTTGTGTCAGTTTTTTATTTTAAGTAAATCCAGCAGATCCTCAAACGTAGCCTATCATGAGCTGTAGCAGATGTTCCTACAGCATGGGCCAGCTGAAACTTCCAGGGTGATGCATTCCTGTTAGAAGTTAAGCAGCATCTGAGGGGTTTTATGGGCAGATTTAAGGATAACTTCCTTTCCCAGAGTACAGGCAAGTGAGAAGTGCATGAGGGCATGTATGTGTGGGGATTGTGCAGGGTTAATTTCTCTGTGTGCCATTTTCAAATGGTATAGAACTTTAGAGCAGGTGAGGACAGAACAGGACTGCAGGATTTTTGAGTCATAGCCCTTGTTTTCTTTTGTTTGACATTTATTTTTTTCCCCATTTATTTAAGAAATTGTAGATGTGCAATAAAGTGCACAGTAAAAAAATTGTACCTTTCACAATGATCATGGAAATATTAGATCTGCGTTTAAATTCTTCATTCTGTTATCATCAGTCTTCACACTTTTGAAAGTTGTAAGAGGAAAAGCTTGCTGCTGAAGCTGCTGATGTTCTTTTCATGGTCTGCTCACGGAAATTAATGGGAGCTTTGCCATTAAATTGAACGAAGACAGGATGTTGTGCTGTGCTGGCATAGGTGCAACCAAGTTGTGCATTCTTTTGAACTTCACTTTCCTTTCAACTCTTCTCTTGTCTAGCTCCTGAGCTGTTCTCTCGGCACCTTTCTTGGAACGTGGTTTTAGCTCTGGTGACATCCCTGCTGTTTGTGTAGTTGTTGCTGCAACTGGCATCACAGCTTTGCTCTCATTAGGTCCGGTGGTTTTTCCATCTCCCCCTTTCCTCTCACACGCCGTAGGTAATGATGTTGTTGCAGGGTGGACACATGTGCTCTGGCCCCCTAGAGTACTACTGATCTCCCTCATAAACAGTGCTGTGTTAGGCACGTTGAGTTGCTGCACTTAATGTATCTGCTCCCCTGCTGTTTGAAACAGTTTTCACACTTCACCTCATCAGCACACGCGTCTTGCGAGTTAAGAAAAGGCTGTATGGCAGTGAAACGAAAATCTTGGGTTTTAGCAGCTAATACCAGCCAACAGATTACGTTCTTTGCTGTGAGGACCAGTTTGATTCTGCTTACAATTTTATTTTACGTTCATTCCCACGAAATGTATATTTCCACTCAGGCACAGCAGCTGCTAACATTAACTTAGAAATGGTTTTACTATCATATCCCAAAGGACCCTAATGAGGATTTCCCGAAGTTCTTGCATAGAGGTCACGGGTGTGAGTGAGGAGGCAGGGAAGGATATGAAAGTCCTGAAGCACTTCTTGGGCATATGCCAAAACAGAGATGTGTGTTATTGTCTTTAAATACAGAGTGATTAAGCATATGGGGGATATGCACAATGTAAAAGTTCTTACTGCGTAAGAATTGTCATACCAGCTCAGATTAGTACAGTATCCTGTGTCATGCTCTCATTTCTCTTCAGATCTTTGCTCTTTTAACTAAGATTTCTATGAGGGGAATGTTTCTGAGTTTCTCAGTGGCCTATGATAGATGCAGAGGGAAGAGGGACAGAAGAAGGGTAAAAATAAATCTTGAAAATGGTATTTTCTTATTTNTTTTTTTTTTTTTTTTTTTTTTTTTTTTTGGGCAGGTCATCCTAATCAGTTTATTTATCCATTCTTATATCAGTGGCTAATTGTGAGGTTACAAGAGGGGAAAAAAAATGTAGTTCTGCTTTCATTTGTATGTAGATTTATATCTTCAGAAAGCAAGTTGACAAATCTCCACTGCAAACCAGTGGATTTTTATGCCCCATGAGATAGAAAATGATTTGGCTTATTGCCAGCCATTATTCTACCCTTAGTCTGTAATCACCTTTTTTCCTCCCAGTAAGCTAGGCATGTATGCAATGCCTTTATAGTCACAACAAACACAGCAGCACAGCGTGGCATTTTCACTAGAATAATAGTAAATACAGGGAAAAAAAACTTGATATTTTCAGTCTATATATGAAAGCTTATCTTGAAATCTCTGAGAGTATGAAAGCACTACATTGTCCTTGAGAGGTGACTGTTTCACATTTTGTGAGTTTTGAGGAGTTTTGGTTTGCTGCTTTGGGATGCGTATGGTCTAAGCACAGCTGACTTGGGTCATGTGTGTTTTAATAAACACCCCTCCCTTTGCTACTAATAACACTGAAGTCTTTGTCAAAACTAGCTGCAAATTTACAGCATTTGTGTTGAGGTAGAGTGGTGTTTAATTTGGGAATTGCAGTGCAAAGCACAGGTGTCCTATTTGAGATGTAAAATTTCATCTCTTGCATGGAAAAAGTTCCACTAACAGTGACACTTAAAAGGAATTACAATACAGGTTGAAGTAGTACATGGGATTGGTCTTGTATAAGAAATCAAGAGGAACCCAAAGGAGAAGGAAAGGAAAATTTAAGGAGATTTTCCCAATCTATTTATTACTGTAAAACATGAATTACAGATGAACTTCACTAGTTCACTTCTCTCTGACTCTCTGTATTGTGGTCTGTGTGGCTTTTGTCTGAAAGGCTATACTCTTAACTTTATGGCAGAATTTAACAAGTGTGTACAAAAAATACAATTTCTTGCTATTTTTGCAATAGCAAATGATTCCAGCTGAGAACAGGAGGAAGAATGGGGTAACATTAGATATTTTTACATGGAGTACAACAATGAAGCTAAAGGAGCACACACCTACTTCATACCATTCACATGCTCATGCGAAAGATGAAGCAAATCATTAGACCATAGCACATTAATGCTTTTTTGCAATTCTTGAAAAAGGAATAGGAAGGAAAAAGTGGGCAAGAAGCAGAACTGTAAAAGAATGAGGTTATGGAATTAAAAGTATGAGGATGATGGGATTGTGAAGGGAAATGGAAGGCAAAGGTGAGATAATGCTAGGAGGGTATAATCACCACAGAAAAGGAGGCTGAGGCTGAATGTAATAGCAGCTGAAGATAAAGTCAGGACTATAGCAGATCATTTGGTTGGCTTGCAATTTAGCACCTCTTTTTCCTCATCTACTTTGGTCTTCTACCATGTTGCTCATCCTAGGATGTGAAGTACTGAACCACCAATGCAGGAGGGAATGGTTTGGTTCCTCTCCGTGACCTTTATTAAATCTGCCTCAGCTGCCATTTAAGCTCTCTCATCCTGCTTTTGTTACAAGCCTGGATGCAATGCCTAGAACTCTTTAATAGGATGATCCAAACAGTTCATATTTTATGATGGTACTAGTTCCACTTACTTTATGTCTTAGCTATATCCTTACTGTGTTCTGGTGGTGAACATTTCAGGGGCAATCAGTCTTCTGAAAGTCCAATAAAGTGTAGTGAGAACTGTTCCTTAGGGACCAAAACAGATACTACCTGCTAAACTGGATTTGGTTATATGATGTAGTTAATCCATTGCAATTCTGGAAAGTAAAAGTGCTAGCTAATTTCAGTTGTCACTTTCACAGGAAACATTAAAAACACCTTTACAAAGTAGATTTGTTTTAGCAGAGTTGCAGGAGCATAAGAGAGTAAGACAGCAGTGAGCTGCTGTTCTCCTGTGCAACTCCTGTGCAATTACTGCAACTTTCTTTAGTTTGCAAGCAAAAAGACATGGCTTCTTAATTTAAGATATAAAGCTTGGCACAACTTGAAATTAAAATGTTAACATTTTTGAAAAAAATCAACAAACTGCTGACCAAAATTACTTTTCCCGTTTTCATCTGCAGGAAGTAACAAAATCTGTGCAACCACTTCTGCTAGGAAGAATAATAGCTTCCTATGATCCAGACAACTCTGATGAAAGATCCATAGCCTACTACCTGGGAATTGGCTTGTGCCTTCTCTTCCTTGTGAGAACATTGCTCATACATCCTGCTATATTTGGTCTTCATCATATAGGAATGCAAATGAGGATAGCGATGTTTAGCTTGATTTATAAGAAGGTAATTGTTTAATTTACATGCAAAACCAAATCTGTCACCTACATAATGCTTAGGCCAATTTGTTGAAAGTTTGATAGATTTGTTAGTCAAGGTACACACAGTGCACAAAAGATTAACGTGGCTAACACCAGCTTGATGGCTCTCTCTTTCTTATGTTCTAAGCATTAAATACTTGTCTACAGCTGGTTTGACTAAAGTTAGCCTCTGTACTTGCTGGATAGGTGTTGAAATGCCTTAATTATTCTGTGCTGCTATTATGTGCTTGTATTTCAAAGGAAGGAGAGCATATACTGGTGGCAAATTAAGATTTTCCAAAGTGAAGATTTAAACAATACATATAACATAGAAGGGATTGAGTTTGAATGATACAGTGTGAGATCTCTGACAAAGAGATTAACAGAATCTGATGCATCACATGTTCACAAATCCAAAGACTAGAAAAGGCATTTGCTTTTACCAATACCAAAACAGCTAATTTAAACAAACATGTTAGTTACTCTAGTTCACAGCTCACTGTGAAAACATTTTTCAAATATATTTGCCAAGATAAGCACAGTAGGAGACTTTTGAGGATGCACAGCAGCACACAGCATGTGTGCCTAATTAAAACTTAGATTTGCATATATATCTATATACATAAAATATTCAACAGAGAGCAAGAACTAAGTCAATAAATCAATATTTGTAAAGCAGTTTAATGAGTATATAAAATTCAAGTGACATAAATAAGTTTAATGAGACTTCCTTTACAGCATAAACAGATAAGTGAATTGTTATTTATACTACTGTACCATTGCTTGTTATTTTTATCTCTAAAATAGCTGGTTTATGGGGATGAGTTAAATGGGTTTGTTTTCTTTTACAGATATTAAAACTGTCAAGCAGAGTTCTAGATAAAATAAGTACTGGACAATTGGTCAGTCTTCTTTCCAACAATCTGAATAAATTTGATGAGGTATGTCATCAGTCATTCTATCTACTTGGTCATCCATCAAATATAAATGCAATGCTTCAAGCCCTTCATGAGAAATATTAAGGAAAGAAGTAGCATAAATGATGAGCCACGCCAGTTGCTCATTCTAGATATAAAATTAATCACTACCTTAAGAAAATATGTTGGCATGTGGTCATGGAAATGCTTGTTCTGGTACTAAATAACATCCTTTATCTCCTATGCTGATTAGTAGAGGAAACCTAAAAAAAAGCCAGGTACATCATAAAAACATGTTTGTTGTACAGTCCACTGAGAACTTGCCAGGAAAACTTTGGTTACACACTTAGTTTCACAGAGGTCAGAACTTACTGCTTCAGTCCTTCCATCCATTTTTCCTGACCACTGTACCTATTTACTAAGGTGACCCAGTCTGTTCTTATCATCAAACAAGTGATGCTGTTCAGCATACTGTTGCTGCTATTGCCCATGGTTCCTAAAAGTTTATGTGTTGATGTAAACCCTCATTAGGAATCATTCCTAACACATTTATCTTGCCAAATATTTCCAGAGTCTCCTGTAAAACTTCTCTTTCATTAAAGATGCAGGAAAATAATTGCTAATGGCTTTGGGGACCATAAATTCAGTGAACTTCTGTTTAGCATGTATGTTTAATTGTCCCACTGATAGTGTGAGGTTTGCTTCCTGTGAAAGAAGCAAGATCAGAGACTGTAGACATATGGTTGAAGCTGTAGGCTGTATTTACTTTAAGCACTATGCTACTACATAGAGCAATGTCATCTAGGACCTAACAAGCTAGGTCAAGCACCCTGTTGCTGCAACAGTGTGGCTGCAGTAACACAGACCTCTGTGCAATCTGATCACAGGATTCAGTGCATAATCTGTCTGATGTGAAGGAACATGACTGGTGTAGGCAGCAATCTGAAATTAGCTGTGTTCACGCAGCACTCAACTCTTCAACGAAAGTAGTATTTGCCTCCTATATCAGATGAAATCACTCTTGGAGATTCTTTTGTGTATTTTTCTCATCGTGCAGTGGTTGAAAAGGCCTATCATCAATGGCAAATTCTGTTTACTTTTACAAAGCTGGGATTTTTTTCTTTTGCATATACATAGCAAAGAGACAACTGCAGACTGAACTTTACCTTGCATAAATCACAGTTTGGGTGTGGAATGTCTATGTATTACTGCATTGTCACTGTAATTAACATCCAGTAGGCTATGTGCTCAGGATCACATATCCTCCTTTATAAACTTGTTTTACTACTGGAAATATTTGTACCATTCTTCATTACATTTTTCAGAGTGTCACTTTAAGGACTTCTTTATTTCCACATAGTTTTCAGAGCACATCTGTAACTAGTATTATTATTATTTTCTGCTGTGGGCTTTTGCAGGGTCTTGCTCTGGCTCATTTTGTATGGATTGCACCTTTACAAGTGGCACTGCTGATGGGACTGCTCTGGGATATGTTAGAAGCCTCTGCGTTTTCTGGACTTGCTTTTCTAATAGTCCTGGCCTTCTTCCAAGCCTGGCTGGGACAAAGGATGATGAAATACAGGTGGTTAGACTGTTTTCAAATATTCCAGTGTATTTTCCTGAAACATACTGGTTTAAGAAGCTTATACCACTTGATCTAAGCTTTCTAATGATGACATTGTTACAAAAAGGGACTCTAAAGACCGTTGGCAGTTCTGGGGAAACCATGTCCAAGCCTTTACTTATTTAGCAGCAGCTGTCTAAACTTAATAAAATGAAAGGTCTAACATGTAGTAAATAGTGCTAATGCTTTGTAGAATTAATACTTGTTACTGACTTGATTTACTCTTTTTAGAGCTTGTTTTTTGTCCTTATTAAAGCAATTACTGTATTTTTAATAATTGCTTTCACATTCTTCACAATAATTCTGTTAAAATTAATATTTTAAGCATAGCCCTGTAGGGGAAATTTATCCATCAAATATAAAGGGATAAAAATCTAACTTTTACAAGATGAAAAAAGATGAAGAGTAATCTACTGGCTTTTTACTTTGTAGGAATAAGAGGGCAGGAAAAATCAATGAGAGACTTGTCATCACATCAGAAATAATTGAAAATATTCAGTCAGTTAAAGCCTACTGTTGGGAAGATGCAATGGAAAAAATGATTGAAAGCATCCGTGAGTAAGTGTTCTCATTTGTTAGTCAAATTTTTTTTTTTTAAATGTGATTAGGGAAAAATATATTAGGTGTCTATGAACACCATCTGTGATCTTATTAGTTAAGATATTAAGCACATAAATAATTCCATAAACTTACTGTATTCCCACACTGCAGCTTGGGTTTTTTGGTTGTTTGTTTGTTTGTGGGGTTTTTTTTTGTGTGTCTGTGGTTTTTTTCTTTTTCCAGTTTGTCAAGTTCATTACAGAAGAGAGATTTATACTTTTAAAATTATCATTTGCTTCCTCATTTGCTATAATGGTATTTCCCTGGTGAGTTTGCACAGGTAAAACAATTGTGGCATCTGTGTTTGTTTCTGGCCAACCCTATTCTCACCTTACAATAAAAAGCCCTTTTGTGATGGTTACTTAAGACATGTCAGACTTTCCTATTTTGCGGTGAAGGAAATAGTACGAGTTCTCTGCAGCTGTTTTCTGAGAAATGCAATAGAGCTGGTTTTGAATGTGGCATGAAGTCCGTGAAAGGATTAAAGTAGTGCAGCTTTGTGTATTCATCCTCCATAACTACATTCACATTTATTATATGTGGATAGCCTTGTATAATGCTTATTTCTTTAATTAATATTAGAATTGACCTGGAAGTACCAGACCTGAAGCAGAAAGGGGATAAAAACTCTAACCTAGTTATCTGAAAGCTATGAGAAGGTTATCTTTGTTACTGACAGGGAGTCTTGAGGGAAGGGAGAAGTGACATATTTATTGGTGGGTGACATTGCAGTAAAGCAGGCACATGTATTTGTTTACTCCTTTACAGAGAATTAAAATTCTGTAAAGGCCAGGTGTGTGACTGGGAAAATAAAATAAAAGCAAAGAAATGAAAGTGTCGTATTATCACATAAATAAAAGAGATTAAGTGATATTGTAACACAAACTCTTTATTGTTCAGCTGATTTTTGAAAGACAATCTAGGGAAAGCAGAGTGATCTTTACCTTTAGAAGAAGGAAGATGTTGAAATTTGTAATGAACTACATTAAACAATCATAGAAACTTCACTCTGAATCTAGGTTGGGAGTTTCAGCTTGAGTGTGGAACCAGGTTAGGATTCCCCTCGTCTCACATGCTTTGCTTTTAGGAAACTTGAGACTACATCTTGTGAGAAAATACTGTAGAAATTATTAAATAAAGTTTAGTCTACAAAATGGTCACAGAAACATGGAAAAAGACTGCACTTTATGGTCTACGCTTTCTACAATAATTTGTAATGAATTTTGTAATGCTGGAACTAATTTTTTATGGTATTATGAACGGGTTCTTCAAAGGCAAGTGTGTGAGCAGTATTACAAGATCAAAGTATCTCTCTTCTACTTCTCTGCATCAAAATACCATATTTTTTTTGAGTGATCCAACAGGTCTCTTGCTGAAAATATCACCAGAGCATGTCATCCCATGAATATCAGTTTCAGATGAATTTTGCTTACTGAACCAGCTCTGCGGAGCCTCTCAGTCAGTGGGCTTGTTAAGCTGGTGGGATCTGAGAGCTTGTGCTTGTATTTTAGCAATAGTGAGTTAGAAGTCAATCATTACCAAGCCATTTCTGTATGCAGCAATTTTCTGATGCCACACAGTTTAATCAACTTTAGTGAACCATGTAGACTTGTGCTCTTAACTGTTGTGAACTTGAGCTACCAGGTCTGGCCATCCTGCAGGTATAACACTTATGCATGTAAACTTTCCTGGGTACACTTCAAAGAGACCAACATGCACTGCCTCTTGTGTGCTCTTTTAAGTGGTAATTAACTGGTAATACCTGTTCCTAACAGGTGTCTGAATAAAACATGCCTGCAGTCCTATGGCATTTGCAATGTATTTGGAAAAGTAAAAAAACACAGAACCAGACACTTCCCTGAGCCGTAGTATAGCACTAGAGAAGGTGAAGTGCAAGGCTGGCACTGTGTACACTTTTGGAAGTGGAAGATGCATCTTTATATTAAGCAAAGAATATGAAGCTCATCGTATTGGTACTGATTCCTGCAGCATCAATTCATGACCAGGAATACACTGTTCTATGCTCTATTTATGCAGGAGCCTCATGCTATCCCTTACATCACTTCTCCAAGTTATTGTATCAGCAAGACCTGTCCCAAATCATATAGGATCATAGTATGGTTTGGATTCGAAGTGACCTTAAAAATAATCTAATTCCAACCCTCTGCCATTGGCAGGGACAACTTTCACTGGATAAGGTTGCTCAAAACCTCATCCACCCTGGCCTTCAACCCAAGTATTTACTGCACAGCAGGCAGTTGGCTACTCCATAGATGGAGCTTTGATAGAGAAAGGAAGGTGGAGAGCAGACTCCTTGCATTTCACCTCTTCAGACTGAGATTATCTGATGCTTTACTTCATGGCTGAAGCTGCTAATAGGCTGCTCTGCAAAAGGAGGTGGCACTATAATTGTGGATTGTTCTTACTGTTTGTGACTTCTTTTATGGTTGTGTATACCAAAATGGCATTTCATAGTATCTTACTTTCAGGGGATAGATATCTAGGGAATCTACATGACCACATGAGTATGAAGTGATGCTTTTGGGAGTGTATTATATATCACAACATTATATGCTTAAGTGGGATTCCACCAGGAATTGTAGAGGCTTGTGGTTTACAAGGTACCTAAATGATGACATAGATCACTGTTATTTTGTCTGACACCTCTGAACATTAATGCAAAATTTGAGTCCAATTATTTTTTTTTTGTTGAATCTTGTTTAAGTGCAGTGCTAGAAAATAGGAAGGATGGATGAGCCTCTGGATAACTGTTTTACCAACAGTTCCATTCAAAATATTTGTAAGGTCTAAGCTATAGAATCTTATATTCATTATTTATGTGTGTGTGTGTGTATTTGTTTGTTTTTTTAACAGAACTGAGTTGAAGCTTACCCGAAAAGCTGCTTACGTGAGATATTTCAACAGCTCAGCCTTCTTCTTCTCAGGCTTTTTTGTGGTGTTTTTAGCTGTACTTCCATATGCTGTGACCAAAGGAATTATTCTCCGAAAAATATTCACCACTATTTCCTTCTGCATTGTTCTTCGAATGACAGTGACCAGGCAGTTTCCAGGGTCTGTACAGACCTGGTATGACTCTATTGGAGCAATAAACAAAATACAGGTAGGGCACATACCCTAAAATATTCCCAGTTACGTAAGCTAATTCTTTACAGCATGTTATCTTGTCACTTGATCAACAAAAGCACACAGCATTTGTGCAGGCTTTCTGAACATACTATATATCGCTTTGACTACACACCATGAAATGTCGCTATCAATCTTCATGTTATATGGTTCCCCAGGCAGCATAACCACAGGACTCTCATCCTACCTGCACTCTGTTTTGTGTTACTTAAATGATGGCATTTTGTTAATCTATTCTCACTGCAGAATAAGAAAATTAATAAAAATGTTTCACGAGTTGTGGTGCTTAGGAGATGTTTTTCCTTCGGAAGAGGAAGTACAAAATTAGTATGTGCTTTATCTGGCAGGGATTCCAGTAGGTACAGCCACAGATCTTCTGTTTTCCTACCTATTAGTGGCAATAACAGCAGGAGATTTTGCACAGCTTATGCAAATGTGCATCTCATTCATTGTGAGTAGTAAACATAATTAAGGTACCGGTCAAATAATTATTACCTACCTTACCTACTGAGATCAATTGTCCATATACCAGCATGAGAGGCTTATTTGTGGAGGCACATCAGGATGAAGTCTTATGAACTCTCTGTTTTATCTGCAGTTTTTCAAATCACTTCTCATGAAAAGAATTTTTACTGTATTTCAGGGAGAAATCTCAGGCTACTGTATTTCAGGAACAAATCTTGGGCTTTGCCTCCCTCCTTTTAGATTTTTATAGTAAACTACAGATTTTATTATATTTAATGTGATAAAAATACCTAATATGGAATTTAAATCAGAAACCTGAGCCTTAGTATAGAATACAAAGTGACTGTCATATTTTCTGAGCAGAAAATTTGAGAATTCTAGCCGAAAGCTTTTCTATTCAATATTCGGAAGGATACTTGTAGGCGGTCCTTGTGCTCTCAGATTCCCTAGGCATTAGTGGAGGTATCTGCTGTCTCCTTGTTCCTGGAAGAGTGTATCCAGTGCCCTGTCGCAGAACTGGCAAGCCCAATTGTCATACCATTGAACTCACTTTGTTGTACACTTGTCTTTGGGGCTATTAGCTCTGTGGGTGCTCCAGAATCCATAAACAATAATCCCTTTGTGGAAGATTCAGTACTGACTCCACAGACAGACTGCACAGAGCACCAATGCCCTTTACTTGTCAAAAGAAACAAACAAAAATAATAAACCACTTGTACATTTCTCAGATATGTCCCCATGGTTATTGAGTTTTCCCTGTAGCTGGAGCCATGTTTTCTAAACCATGAAGTGTTTCAGCATCAGTTTGCTTCCTCCAGCTACAACTGCTCCAGCAACTCCAGTGGATCACAACACCAGCATTGTTATGAAAGCCTACCTATTTTTTTTCTCTTTAGTTTTTATTTTTATAGACTGTGTGTTTTGCCTGAAATTCCTGCTCTCTCAATCATCTGCTTTTTACCTTCTCCTTGTTCTAATGGGGAAATTTGCAAGCATATTGTAAAGAACTGGTCTTCTGCCATATCTGCTTAGTTTGTCCAGTGTATTGACTACATAGATCCACTTGGTACCACATAAATTTAAAAGACAATTTAGAGGAGATGATATTTCCAGACTGCATAACCTTAACAAAAGCACAGAATAAAAAAGCTATCCTTTCCTCAGTAGCATACAGTTACTCTTTTTTTCCTAACACAAGCATTGGGTTGCTGACTTTTGTCACTGTTTTGGTCCTGCACTGGGATCATTATCTGTCTCCTGGGATGGTTTGTTTTTTTTTTTTTTTTTCCCCCAGTATTAACTGTTACAAATACTTGCCATTTTGGAACAGGGAGACAGCAGCATGTAGTTACTTTCTTTGACTGTTGCATCCTCCCACTTCCCATTCCAAACCCAAAACTTTATCTGAAAGGGATTAAGGTGGAAGGGGTGCCTTATACAAGTCCTGAAGGTAAAGGAAATGCCAGGTTTTTATAATCTTTCTAAACCAGAAACAAATACATTTGTGGTTATGCGTTCAGTAGCAATGAAAGAATTGTTAATTAAAAAAAAATGTCCTTCTGTATCTGAAACATGTGTGAGTTATGTCCCTTTTAAGATCCTACAATGCAGTAA
Source organism: Psilopogon haemacephalus (assembly GCA_013396835.1). Classification (NCBI taxonomy): domain Eukaryota; kingdom Metazoa; phylum Chordata; class Aves; order Piciformes; family Megalaimidae; genus Psilopogon; species Psilopogon haemacephalus. The sequence goes on along the minus strand of VWZI01003587.1, from coordinate 94,908 downwards.
CACCATTAGAAATACCAGTTAGTGGTCAATATTGTCAAGTGTGTATGCAATATGGCTACCATTGCTTACCATTTCCTGTCATCTCCTTTCATGGTGTTTCTAGGATTTTTTGATGAAAAAAGAATATAAAGCCCTGGAGTATAATCTAACAACCACTGGGGTTGAGCTGGACAAAGTAACAGCATTTTGGGATGAGGTTAGTAGTTTGACCCAAACTAAATTATAATACAGAGTGTATTTGGCTTCACTTGTGAGCAGACAAGTAATTTGTGCATGATATCAAAATATCCATGTTTGGGAAACTTTGGAAGAGATGTTTTAATAAGTGTTAAGGTCTGCAATAAGTAGCTATTTCTGACTTAAGCCAGCCTGGAAACAATCAAGTTGTGGATAGTACCATCATTGGAAAGCAGTTCTACAACAGGCAAATTTAGTTTGTGTCCACAAAACAGCAAGTCCAATACATTAAATATATGAACATGTGTAATTACAAATATAATAAATGTTATAGAGAGTACATCTCCATGTCTGCATATATGTTTCATTATTTTTTTAATGTGCATACAAATACACATCTGTGTGTGTTTGCAGGGAGTTGGAGAGCTGTTCATGAAAGCAAACAAGGAGAACAACAACAGCAAACCTCCTAACACTGACAATAATCTCTTCTTTAGTAATTTTCCCCTTCATGCCTCTCCTGTTCTTCAAGATATAAATTTCAAGATTGAGAAAGGAGAGTTATTAGCTGTTTCTGGATCCACTGGAGCAGGCAAGGTATTTCTATTTCTGTTGTTTCAACAAAACTCCTAATAATTTTAAGAAATAATATTGTGTTGTTATCTGTATTGTTACCTGTATTGGTACGGTATTCTTGCTGTGCTCACTGTAAAAATGATGGCTGCAGTATGAATAATCTGTACATTTCAGTAAAATGGCTGAAGCTGGTGGTTTTTTGAGAAAAGTTCTGGTTTAGACTAATCATCATTTGAGAATCCCTAAATGTTATCAGTACATTTAGTTTGCAGATAACATGTCTGATTAACCTCTTTGATATTAATTAATATTAGCACTGAATAGCAAATCATTACATGAGTCTTCCACCTTCAGTGGGTTTTCTGAGTAGGCATGAAAGTCAAAACAAATATTCACTATGTGTTTGTTAACTTTACTTTTCGTGTTTAACATTATTGGTGAACATATTCTGATTTCTTTTACTTGCATGGGGTAAAATGTTTTGTCTATAGGAGTAAAGGACCCATCAACTTCAACAAGTTGACCCATCATCAAGGCTTCTATATTATTTTTCATTAATCACAGAATGTTAGAGGCTGGAAGGGACCTTGAAAGATCATCTAATCCTACCTCTCTTCCAAAGTAGGATCACCTATACCAGATAACACAGGAACGCATCCAGGCAGGTCTTGAATATCTCCAGAGAGAGAGACTCCGCAACCCCCCTGGGCAGCCTGTTCCAGTGTTCCATCACACTCACAGTTAAAAAGCTCTTTCTCTTGTTTCCATGGAACTTTCTGCGCCTCAGCTTCCACCCATTGCCCTTTGTCCTGTCATTGGGCATGACCAAGAAGAGCCTGGCTCCATCCTCTTGGCACTCACCCCTTACACACTTATAAATGTGAATGAGGTCACCCCTCTGTTTCCTCTTTTCCGAGCCAAAGAGACCCAGCTGCCTCAGTCTCTCCTTGTAAGGAAGATGTTCCACTCCCTTAATAATTTTTGTGACCCTAATGATACTAATAGGAGACAGTAAGGGGCTCAGGACAGGAGATTCTTCTCAAGATGAGCTGTTGAGGTGCATTTTACTATGATACTTTTAAGGGAACACAACACAACAGTTTTGCTGTGTTGCTGATGATCTCAGATGGCTATTGCTAAATCTAATACATGTAACGCAAGCGCCGAAGGAGTTATGTATATCTCCTTTATTCACCTATTTAGAAAATTGAGAAAATTCAGGTAACACTAAGCAGTTTATGTGAATATATGCGTACAGCAAATGTGCATGTTTCAACTGAAAGACAAAAATAAGGCTTACCTCCCCCTCAGAAAAACAAAAAAAAAAGTTCTCCTTCCCTTCACCCTCCCAATTTAAGGTTTCCTTCATGTTGCTTGAGGCAGTTCCTGTATATTCCAGGAATTGCCAGGACAGAAAAGCAGAATGGACACTTATTTTATCTATTACACATATGAAGCCTGGCATCAAGTCTTTAATATGTCTTCAACATTAGAGTTTTGAGGTTCTCTTTTGTTTTGTGTTTTTGTTTGGTTTTGAGTTTTTTTGTTTGTGTTTTTTTTTTCCCTTTTATGTTTTATGGCATAAGATACAGTAGTTTAATGTTCAGTGAACAAAGCATACTACTAAGCATCTGTTTTTTGCAAGACCAGAAACTCCTTACTCAGCATTTTGGAAAAGTCAGAATCTGTATGGTGGAAAAAAATAAGAGTTGCAAATTTCATAAGAATAGCCCACATATTGTGTAACTTGTCAAAGGATCTCTGGCTTGACAGCATGGAACTGTGACTTCGACAGATTTTTAGATCTTTGGCTGTTACGTCCTAGCTTAGTTAACTGTTTATTAGTGATAAGAACACGACTGGAATGACATTGTAACATATTTTTCCTTGTATTTCTCAATTGTATTCTTTGATCTAGTAGCCAGTGCTGTGTGGCAAGGTTACTACAAGGTACTGATTAACTTTGAAATTATAACATGTCAGTACCGAAATTGCAATCAGTTCTTTTATGAAGGGAAATGCTAAATATACTTAGGCCATGTATTCACGTAAATGAGTTAACAGTTATAGAGGAAAACTCAAATCACTCTGAGCAATTTGTGAGTAATTGTATACATATACACAAAGAAATTGCATTTTCCAAGGCAATGCAGATAAAAGGCTTATAAATGCTAGCAAAATTGTAAATATAAATTGTGTTGTACAGAGAACAAGCAAAGTATTAACTGACAATGTTAAAAATTTAATAACATTCTCCATAAATACTAATACCTTATGTCTGTGTCTCACAGATACATTTTTACCTTGTAAAATTACTAGAAGCTTAACTAAAAGCACGGACTTTTGCAACACTGCCTTTTTTACAAAACATCGTACACAATTTTTGTCATTCGCTTAGAGAAGTTTCTCTCATTTCAGAGGCCCTTCATAATGATGAAAATCTCCAGTAACTACAGATTGTACCGTATCAGTCTTTATAGTGTCACACTTTACAAGACAAATGTGCCATTTGGGTGACATAGGAGAGTGACTCTCACTTTGTTTAGTGTTTCTTACAGTTGTACAGATCTCTGATATATTAATCAAGTGTTAATGATTTTTCAGACTTCTCTTCTGATGTTGATAATGGGAGAATTGGAGCCTTCACAGGGTAAAATTAAACACAGTGGAAGGATATCCTTCTCACCTCAAGTCTCTTGGATCATGCCTGGAACAATAAAAGAAAACATAATTTTTGGTGTTTCTTATGATGAATACCGATACAAGAGTGTCGTCAAAGCCTGCCAACTAGAAGAGGTCAGTGGCCTAGGACTCCTAAGACTTGTGGTCCAACCCAAGTGAAAAACCCCAAAGAAAAAGTCAGGGAGTGGAACTTTATATAAAGTGAGATATTTCTGGGTTTAAGGAACTCAGCTTGGCATCTCAGTTTTGTAGCAGTGCAAGACAGTCTGTTGCCAGCTCCTTGGGAGACAACAATGATGATGCCAGCACTGGTAGTTTACACAATAGGAGCTTAATAATCTGGCTCAGATACTATGATGTGACTGCCTTCTCAGTCTTCCCTGCTAGGTAAATATGTTAATGTTAAAGGAACTATTTGGAAAGTATTGTTTCTACAATTATTTTTCCACATTTCTTCCCCCGAAGGATTTTCCTTACAATCTTGAAAGTTAACTTGTTCTCCTCCTTTCTTTTGCAGTTCAAAAATGTCTCCAGGAATAATTAGAACTCTGTGCCAGAAACATTAATTATTTAGAGGAAAATCTTGACTGAAACTGAGTTTTCCTGTGTGCACAGAAAATCCTCACACTGGAAATTATGGCAGGATTGATCTTTATGTGACATGTAGCTCTCAATTAGTACAATGATGTGAAAATACCCTTGTGTGTGTTTGGTATTGTCAGAAGGTACTGTAGGAAAAGATGTCTTTTCACATTGCAAGATAAAAAAGGAGCAAAAATTTTAGTCCTTTCCCCCCTTATTGCTGTGTTTTAAGATCATGCTTTTTGGCTAAACATATGGATGAAAACAAAAAATATTTAACTGTACCAAATAGGATCTGTGTTTAAGGCCACACAGTGAAACATGTTTTCCTTTAGTGCCAGTCAAGCAAGAAAACAATAGGCAGTCTGTTTAAAAATAAGATGAGGTTACTGTGCTTTATCTCAGAGGAGGGTATAGTTAAGAGATAAAGTAATCTTTTCTTGTATGATTATGGTAATTTCACCTGGTGTTTGTATTGAGGTTTGCTGGGAATGTTTTTTGAAAGCTTCTGAAGACAAGAGAGTTAACAACTTTGTCAGATTTGCTGAAGAGAGTAGTCCTTAACTGTCATTGTAAAAGATGTAGCTAGTGCCAAAGCTCCAAGAAACAACTGACTTCAGTCATTCAAAACTGTCTGTCCAAAAAGGCTTTCTAGACCAGCTGTTCATAGAGCAAAAGGTGGTTAATCAAGCTCAATCAAGTCAGCTTTGATCTGTGTTGGTGCAGCTCTGTGCAGAATGATATGCTTCACCTCCTAGCAGGGCTCATTATTTGAGATCGTATTTAATACTTGTAAGGATGTTTTCTTCTGTACTGAAGCTGAATAACTTGGGCTGATCTGAAGAGAAGGCTGAATGGTCTGGAAAGAAGCCAAATGCATTACCTTATTGCTATTGTGCTTTCTAATTTTTGTAGCTGTTATATCTTAGTTGCTGAACAGAACATTAGTACGGCAGATTTCACATATGTATATTTCAAATAACAAAGGTTAGTGCTTTGTTGAATTGGGGTTGTGTCTTCTCATTCTTTTTAAAGGAAAGGTGTCAGAGGGTTTTTGCCTAAGGAAGTTCACTTTGCCCCTTTCTCCTCAACTTCCTTAGGTAGACCAGAATGTAGGTCTGTTGCTGGGTATAGTTCTTATGTGGGCTCTTCAAGGTGAATCAAAGATTGGTGATAAAAGTGCATTTATTTCCTTATTACATGTATGCTGGAAGTCGGTTAACATACATCTCTTAACAGTAGCTAAGTGAGATTTACTTCCAAGCTCAATGCTTATAAAACCTTTTTCAGAACACAAAGCCGTCTTTGACCCCAGTAGGCAAACAGATGTGTTACTGCTGCAAAATGTCCCCTTTGCTTTCCTATCTCCACTATCACCCTATAGAGAAAGCACAAAGAAGATCTAGTGCAGTTCTTAAATTTGGTATCTTTTTTCCCCCTGTCTTCATTAGTGCCAATAAAATACTATAGGGGCTGCCTGGCAGTGAATAGCCTGTTCTTGTCTGTCAGCAGAAGAGGACACTCCATCTGGGCAACTTCATAGAAGATAATCTGTATTTGGTTTTACGGCTGTGGAGGTGTGTAAATGATACTAAGCCAGTGTAAATTAATTCAGAGTGCATGACAATTTTCAGAAAAGTCAGTGCTATGTTTTTCTGATTGACTTTTTGGATGGGTACATAGTTGATTTGCTAAGGAGTTACCACAGCCTCTTTAGAGTTGCTAAGTACTTAAAGTCATTATGAAAGATGGAAAGTGCAAGGAAGTAGTTCACAGAGATTTCCATATTTTTTGATCTTCAAGAATAAAATGAGGTATTTTTTAGTCCAAAGAGTTCAGGTAAGTAGCTACACGTTGTGCCTCCTACACGTTGTACCTCCTGCTTGCTTTCTGCTTGCAATGCCTTACTCATGTTGCCTTGCTGCAATTAAGTTACCTTCCAGTTGTGCCAGTACACCTGTTTGTGATGTACTTTAGCAAGCAAGCAGGGTAAGAACACATCTTCTAAAATGAAGGTCTTAGTCTACAAATATGGAAGTTAAGTTTTTAAATTGCTACAAACCATTCCAGTGTAGGTCACTAGTCCTTGCCATTTGTCCTTTATTCAGAAACTTTAAAAAAATAAATCATTTGAAGTGGGTTCATTTTGAGTATGCAGCTGTTATCACAAATCTATTACCTTTTAAATATTACATGCTATGATAGAGAGAAGCCAGGTTGTAATTGGTGCAGATTCTGATCTAATTTCCTGAAGACAGTCTGCTTAGTAAAACTTAAGTTACTTGATAAGATGAATTGATGCTGCCTTGCCTTATGCTATCTTTGGGGTTTTTTTGGTGTTTGTTTTTTGTTTGTTTGTTTTCTGTTTTGTTTGGTTTAGTGTTTTTGTTTGGTTGGTTTGTTGTGGGTTTTTTTGACAAGGTATTTTACTTTTTCCAAGTATTTTTTCATGATGTTTATGTCAAAAATCAGTTAGCAAGAGAAGGTTAGAGTTGCTTAGCACTTCAAATTAAGAACCCAGTAGGAACAAATTTAACACTAAGAAACTGTCCTGCATAATTATTCAATTTTTATTCTCATTGCTCAATAGCAAAAGCCACTGGGACATATGAAATGGATGAGTTTATGTCTATGCATACTTGCTGCTCAATTTGGGGTAATTCCCCAGTGTAAATTCCCCAGAAGTTGAAGGGTTGTATTAAAGCTATAGCAGGGGCGATGACATGATTATTATTTTTAATTTGTAGGAGTAGCCATTGGGTTTGCAAAATCCTTATTACTGATTAAAGTGGGTAATGAATATGGTTTGATTTTCACATTTTTGGTTGAAGAAACCCCCGGTATTAATAGCTTTCTATACACAGTTTTTGCACTTGCTGAGTTAAAAAAAGATAAAAAGATAAAATCTGGACAGCTGAAACAGAAATGATTGTGTCTAAAAGCTGTTAACATCAAGCAAAATCGTTCTGAATGAACATGTTCCTCCAGTCCAGACTGCAGAAGCATGCCTGTTACTCTTGTTAATAAATAAACAAGAGTTGTATTCCATTTGAAGGGGTGCAGTAATACATTAATTTTGATGCCATAGTTCCAGAACTTCTATCTTTACCTTTTTACAATGTAAGATAGGTATTTTTCCAGCTTGTTAGTTCATTTAATCCTTCAATAGTTACATAAGAGACAATAAACACATAATGGCAAACCATCTTCAAGAGATTACCACTCTTAAAGTAAACACATGTACTAATTTGAGAGCCACCAGCTGCTCATGAATGTAATGTTTAACATGGCATGCAAATAGAGGAAGTATTTCAATGAAAAATCAAATCATGCACTAAGAAATCTGTGGTCAGATCCTGTGGTTTTTCTGATCTGCTTTTACAGTGAATTCAGGAGATTAATTTGCACCTAAGAACTTTGGTTATCAACAGAATGACTAGAGAAAGACAGTCAGTATGCCAAGCCTTGGTTTGTGTATATTCAACATCTTCTTGCAAAGGATGGCATGCACCCCTGGATGATGAGTCCACTGCTTCTGCCCCATTTTATCTGTGCTGGCTTGTGTACTTTGGTTGGTGGTTTGGTTGGTTCGTTGATTTTGTTAGGGTTTTTTTGGCAAATAATTAAATCAGTAGGAGTTTAAAGGTTATTATGGCAGTGAGTGAAATACTTTGTGCCCTTATTTCATGTCTGCTTTCTACAAGAGACATTGGAAAAGTACAAATTATGTGGAAGAGAGGAACAGTAAGTGCTAAGACTGGAATTGAGTACTTTGTAGTAGGTAGTTTTCTGCAAGAGGATATTAAAAGGTGGCTTGGTTACCTAATCAGGTACATGTCTACAGTGTAAACTATGTGAAAGCAAATTATTTAGCCTGTCTTCATACCTGGGTAGAGCAACAGGCATGTCAAGGTGAAGTTCATCTCATTCTAATGTAAACAGCTAAAATAGCATAAATACCTCTTTCAGACAAAAAGTCCACAAAATATGTCAAATCTCCCACTACAGAAATTGCATCTTGGACACGTGGGCCCAAAAGCTGTCTGCCTTTATACTTCTTTCCACCTTGCTCTGATATGATCTACTGGCATGAGCAAACTCCTCTAACTGTAATTCTTGTCCATGGTCCAAAATCATAGGCAGGTCAGCTGCTAACAAAGCAATTTTCCTGAGGGAACTGGAAGTAAATAGGCTAGTGCAGTGTCTTTGTAACAGGGAAACATCTCAATTAGAGAAAGAAATAGATTCAAACTCCCAAATGCATCATTGGCTTCCAGAAGTTTGTCAGCAATCAAGTGAATACGTTTTACAGAACCCCTCTGCAATGCTCGGTGATGATATAATTTAGTCAAAAACCTGTTTCATTCAAGACAACTCTTCCCACCCCTAAGGTAGAGGGCTCTGAATTGGTTACATTGGATGTTGTCCTATCTTCTGTGTCACTTCTGGAATCGTATTTAATTCTCTTACCCTCAGTTTAACCTACCCACACGCAGCATACTGACTACTTCATGTTTCAAAAATCTGTTCCACAGGAATGTTTCACCATAGAGAAAGCGAGTTTTGCCAGCATTCATGTGAGTTTTGGGTGAGCCTGACACTCTGCTCAAGGTCACAAACTCTTGTGAAAACAAAACTTGTGCTTTTGACTCATGAATTCTTCAGAAATAGTTCAGCTGAAATCTTAACAAAAGCCTCAGTATCAGGAATTGTAAGCAGAGAGTAACCCAAATAAAATAAAATATTTTAAAGTAATTTCTGATTTAAAATTATTTAAATGAGAGATGTAATGCTTCAGGCCCAAGAAAATGAGGATTCAAGTGGTAAGAAAAGTTGACATATTAAAAAAATTACTAAAAATCCTTCATCTTTTAAAATTTAACAGGAATGATCCCTAGTAGGCATGAGTCTGAAACTAAAGACTTATTTTCAAAGCTTTAAAACTTCCAATTTGGAAGTTTAGTTCATATCTGTCTCACTTACTGAAAATTAGAAAATAACAGTAAATTTGCCTCTTATAACTAAGGAGAAAAATTATTAAATAGCGTGGAACAGAATTGCAGCTCCTGCTTGAAACTCTTGATGCTCCTTCTGGTTACTTACAATAAAGGCTTCAGTATTTCCATCCCCCCCTCGTTTTATTGCAAAGAACTCATACTACATAAAGACAATTGCAAAGTATGTCCAGAAGCAGCTTCTTTAAAACAGAGAGAAAGAAGGCCAAAAAGAGTGTACTTTGGTAGGTGAGAAGGAGATAGAAATGTGTAGGGGAGGGGTGTGAGTTGCCTGGGAACTATGAAAATAAATATGGGGAGTGTTTATAGCAAAAGAGGTATCTTCTCCTTGAGTGTGCAGCTTGAGATTTATTAGCTCCTGCTATCAAAATCACCCAGGAAAGTAATGAATGCCTTTGGGAACTGTGAGCGTGTTCTCAGAATAGTTACCAATAGTTTTCTCAATTTAAGCATTCCGAAATAAATATGTCAAAGAAAATCCTTATCTACTTCATTAATATGCTGGATTTTGTGCTGCTCAGCATCATTATATCAGGCTTGTCCCTGGCTTGATTTCACTTCCTGCATAAAATGACAGCAAGGATGTATTTGGACCAGCCCTACGTACTTTTTTACAATAGGTAATGCATGTTCCAACAAATAGCATTGTGTGTCTATTGGACTTCATCACACTGTTTACGCCTTTGAAATAAATTACTAAATAGTTTTTAATTATTATAATCACAGCCTGAAAAGTTCTTTGTCTGTTTCATCCAATATATTACCCTGAGGTGAAGGGTGGAAGAGAGCAGAAGGGGAACTCATTAAGTCTAATGAAATTTCCATGTTGACACACGTGCAAAGAAATATATCTGACAAAGTCCCACCACCATTTAAAACAATGGCAGCCCTGAAATTAATTTCATCAGGGCTAGTATTCTACCCTGTTCTTCACCTAGGCCTTTTTTGGAGGAAACACAAGGGGCACCAGCACTGTTACAGTACCGGTAGAACTGGGCAAGAATTTAAATAACTGTAGATATCTTTGTACTTAATTGTGCAAATTCTAATGTTCAGGTGAAGTTACTTGGTAAATGTCATAGTTATTAACCTGTAACATGACTCCTACATGAAAAAGGAAACCACAAGTGATCTCAAATAAGTGCCAAAAAAGCTTTTATGCCAGAATTTCACATGTTCTCTGTAAATACTTCATGATCTATAAAAAGATGGTTTTGTCATATTCAGAAAATCTTCAAATAAAAATGTTCCTGGCACTGATTTTCACACTTCTCTTCCTATCAATACCTGAGCTGGTTTGTTAGTATCAGGGATTTGCTTGTGCAGCGCTTCTTTTATAAGAGTGAAATAACTAGTTAACGTCAGAAGAGTTTTAAAATCACCTGCAATAGATTTTCCATATGTAAGAGCATCTTGGTTTCAAGCTCAGAATCTTCTAAGTCAGGAAATAAATGCTATTACCAAATTAAAGAGTTGGGAGAATCTCCTATTTCCTGACACACCAGGCAGTCAATTTCTAGTCCTTGAGTGGCTGGACCTTGTATCTGTCACTGATCCAGGTCTGAATAGCATTGTTCACTCTGTTCCTGAGGTCAGGGCACTTTACAGGGAAGGAAGAAGGAAACATTTATCTGGAAGGATATTTATTTATTTACTCGCTTATTTATTTATTCTACAATACCTTTGAGACTTGAAATGCCAAAGGGCTGACTGAAGGAGAGTGATTAACCATTGAAGCTGCAATAGGTGTAATCAAAATTGGATTATATCTGATTTTGTATGAAATGTGATCTTCTAGAGGGTAACTCAACTTAGAATCCCAATTTGCTTGACAAACTGCCCTGAAGTCTTACTCGTGGAAACCTTGGTACTCTGGGGTACAGGGAAGACATCCAGCCCTTATTTCTGTGAGAAGTCCCCTGAATCTACCAATGCCATGGTTATAATAGTGACATTGTATTGGCTTAATTATGTAGGCCAGGTAAGGCTTGATGCAGAATTATTTTTTTTTTTTTTTTAGGTACTGTAAAATTAGAAAAACTAGGCAGCCTTCATGCACACAAACCATTTGCTATGCCTCCACTTCCATGAATTATTGTAGTTTGTATAAATCCTCAGTTTCAGTGCTAAATACTCCTCTCAAGAGAATTTCGGGCATGAGGGTGCACGTCCTTTTCTCCTTTCTCTGTCTCATGTGAGAATGATTTTTTTTTTAATAAATTATTCGTATCGCTGGCTAAAGATTCATTTCTAGCACAGTCATGAGTTGTAGGTTGCTAACAATCCAAGCAGTAGAGCTTGACTCCCAAACTTTTGCAAGCCTTGAGCATTCCTGGCATTTCTCACTAGTTTTTTTTTTGCAAGCTTTTTAAAATGAACCTGCCTGAATGTATAAATCTCTCTGTGTTTTGAAGAGAGTAACTCTGGGGTTTGCTCCTTGGTATGGAGTGGAACACTCAAACGGTTATCGTCTTGTATTCCTGTTGTATTAAGGTACTTTCCTTGCTTTTGTGGGGGTTTAGCATTACGACAAATATTTGTGGTTGAGATCTTGCAGTTCATGATTGCTCTCTGTGGTAGATATTTTCTTCTATCACCATTTCTGATTCCATAAACAAAAGAAAGAAATAAACTTCTGTAGGATTTTTTTTTTTTTAATAACTTCTGTCTCACCTGTCTGTACACTGTTGTACTCTATGTTTCCGTCCAGTCTGTAGCTTCAGTTTCTTGGATATGGGAAATATATCTCTGATTCTTAAAAATAAATTTGTTAACAGGACATCTCCAAGTTCCCAGACAAAGATTATACAGTACTTGGTGAGGGTGGAATCATTCTGAGTGGAGGCCAGCGAGCACGAATCTCACTAGCAAGGTAAGTATTTTACTCTCTATGTAGTGTACTGTTTCATGTATAAGGAGAATGTTACAACTAGTCACTTAAATACATGTGGACTAAGTCTTGTTAGATAAGTATCCTCATTTTATGACCAGATATCTGAGTTTCACTGTGCAGATGTGTTTGTGATACACCATATTTATTTATGGAATTTAAGAAGTTTGATGGCACACGTATACTATGGCTCAGCTCTGGAATCTTTCCCTCCCTGATGCAAGATGCTGTTTGGAGATTGAGACCTTTAAAGATAGCATACTAGCTTCTGAAGAAATCCATAGAAAGAGACATTTAAATATCCTCCCCTGCTATGACACTTCTATAAAGCAGTTTGTATGCTGATTAATGGCATACTTTGACTGCTGGTAACAAAAATGAAAAAGAAAAAAAAAAAAGGGCCATGTCTCCAAATGTTGCTAATTATTTACCTGTAAATAATTATTACCTGTGAATAATGATTTGGCCTTGTCCATTTGACCTTCCAATGTTAGTAAGTAATCTTAAGGTCTGCAGAACAACAACATAGATGTTTGTCTTATTGTACTGAAGCACGTAACTAATTTATCACTTAGCTATCATCAGACATCCAGTAATGACAGCTCTGGTGTGTAAATGGCCCCATTTATTTCTGTGCCAAGTGCTAATTGTGCTGGTTCCCATGCTCAGAAACACTGGATAGAAGTAAAATTGCATTGTAATGATCCACACTAGCATCCCATGAAAGATGTATATGTCTGTGTGCAGCTAAAAGATGGGCTCAATGAAATAGAGAGGCTCTAAGTGTCGATCTTTCTAGTGGATTTATGAGAGGGAAGAGACATATGGATGATTCTTTTTATCTTATCTGTAAGATAAGAGGGGAGGAGTAGGCAAAGCTTTCAGAGAAAAAAATCCAACCAACACAACCTACTTAGATTTTAATTTAAAATGCAGCATTTATATGAAACATCTTCCAGATTCTACAAATAATCATATCTGCCACTTTTCAGATTGTCAGAGCTCATTTACTGGAGGATCACAGAACTGATATATATATATATATATATATTGTCAGCTATATAATTATAATTTTTTTAATGATTGCATGTCCCTAAGGCAGTAGCTGTATCTGATTTACATTTTGTTGGGACTCCGTCTAAGCTCAGCATGCTGCAGGGCGTGCAGGTCTTGAGGTGTGGGTTGCAGATGAAGATCTGAGAAAGCTAGCAGAGAAAATTTATGATTGCAGCCTCAGGTTGTGACTGTTTGCACTGATGATAAACTGGAGTTATTTTACTTGGACTCAGTGCATACCTGTGTCTAATGTACTCTGCGCAAAGTCATGTGCAATGAGAGCCTCTGTTGGAAGTTGGAAGTTCTATCAACCAGTTGTCATGAGAAGCAGATAGGGAATGTCTGAGGCCATCTTTCTTACAGAGCACTGTCGGTGCACGCAGTTACAACTTGGACGAAGAAAGGACAAAGAAGAAAAAAATGCATGTTCTGGATTTGAGTTAGCTCACTGGCATGGTACCCTAAAGGGGTAGCTCTTGTTTAGCTAAGTCCAACATACAAATTTGTAGCACTAATGTGAGTGCTACCTTTATTCCAGGAAAAAACCTGCATGCTTATTGCTGATGAAAGTGCCAAGAATGGTGTGATCTTTTTTTTCTTGTTGCGCAACCACTACATCATAGTATATGATCAGTGAAATCCATAATGATACAGGATTTTTCAGCAAAATTGTTTGGTTTATTAGCATACTATACAATTACTGAGACCTTTTACTCCGAGTGGATAGTTTTCACATAATTTAATGTAATAATTTAAAACTGCATTTTTAGAGTACTTTCAAAAATACAGAAATGCAGCTATCTACATTTTCTTTACTAATTACTCCCTGACTTGTATCATATCATAATTTTCATACTCACAGAGGAAGGCAAGGGTCCTTTTTGAACTTCTGTGGAAATGGATTAAAAAAAAAAAATCTCTTAACCACAGGCTTAGGTTTCAGTGAGGCACATGAAGGCATATACAGCTTAAGGTCCTAATACTACAGTTTTTCATTTCTGAACCCAAAATATTGTACAGTTCCATTTCAGGTATTTTTTTTTTTTAGGATCATTGCTCTCTAATGCACTTGTGTTTTCCCACCAGTTATTTTGAAATACTTTTAAAACTAAATGCTGATGTCTAAGTCTTTTAACACACTTTTTATGTATTCATTCGGGCACTGGAAATTAGAGTAGATACTAGAATCCCATAGAAATGGTAATTGTATATCAATGAAGGCTGTTAGATTCAGGCAGTTCTTTAGAGTATCCCTTGTAAAAGACATCTGCGTAGCTTCTTTTGCATAGAAATCAGTGGAAAACTTAGCTAGTTTGTAATGCAGTCTGCAGCTAGGAAATGCTTTATTGAAGAGTGTTTTGTAAGCGCATCTGGTATTGAATTCCAACTCTACATTGATGCTTTAAAAATGTCAACTGCAAGTTCTTCAGACAAAATTGGAAAGGCACTGGTTTTAAGTTACATTTATGTAATTTTGTAAGACTTATGGAAGTTAATGTAATTTCTATCTCCTCTGTTCAGAGCAGTGTACAAAGATGCTGATTTGTATCTCCTGGATTCTCCTTTTGGACATTTGGATATTTTTACAGAAAAAGAAATATTTGAAAGGTACTGTGTGTTTTGATAGATTGCATTTAAGAATCTCACTAAGCAACACAAAGTAAAGCCAAGAACAGAAATTTAATAACTACAAAAATACCAAAGTGATCAAAATTACAACATTTTGGGGATTAATTTTAGAGATTCTTTTGACTGAGTATTTTGTGTTAGCAGTAGACTGTGCTGGAAACAAGCCTGGGCCGGATGTGAACATTACTGCTCACTCAATATACTGAGCTTGCTACAACCCTTCACTCCCAGAGTGCACAGCTTTATATTTGCTGTATCTGTGTACCAGAAAGGCTTTAATTTTAAACCACTTGGCTGCTTTTTTAACACTTTTTTTTTTTTTTAAACAAGTAGCTGTATTTTATCCCTTTTTATTTTCTTTTAATTTTTTTTTTTTTTTAACTTCCAATCACTGAAATACTAATCACCTGAAAGTGCCCACTGACCAAGGGATTTGCATGCAGCAGTTTGGCCAAAGACACAAAATTTTGGCTTGTCCTGGCTGGGTAACTCAAAACAGTAATAACACATGGTGCCAGCCATGAACTTTTAAGACATCATAAAATTAAATCTTTGAAATTGAGATAATACTTTAAAGTTTCGGAGCCAAAGACCTAAGTAATCCTAGGATGGAAAGGAATATTTAAATTTTTGTTGAACTTGTGTTTTTTTGATTGACCTGAAAGTGACTCAAATGTCTTCATTATTTTTTTTTTGTTCATGCCATAAAGGCCTCGCCTTTTACACATCTCAGCCTCAACACCATATTTGTAGTTTGAGGGAGTACCCCATAATGGGAAGGGGGCATGTAAAAGCAAACAAATTCAAAGTGAAAGGGATAAAACAACATTTAATCGTGAAGGAAAAAAAAAAGTAATTTTAAACATTTTAATCTTTTATAGCTGTGTGTGCAAGTTGATGGCAAATAAAACTAGGATCTTGGTTACTTCAAAACTGGAACATTTAAAGATTGCCGACAAAATATTAATTTTACATGAGGGGAGCTGCTATTTTTATGGAACATTTTCTGAACTCCAAGGTCAACGGCCAGAATTCAGCTCAGAGCTGATGGGATTTGACTCTTTTGATCAGTTCAGTGCAGAGAGAAGAAATTCAATTCTAACTGAGACTCTCCGTCGATTTTCCATTGAAGGAGAAGGCACGGGACCACGAAATGAAATAAAGAAGCAATCTTTTAAACAAACATTGGATTTTAATGACAAAAGGAAGAACTCCATTATCATTAACCCCCTTAATGCAAATAGGAGGTTTTCAGTAGCACAGAAGAATGGGATCCAGGTCAATGGGATAGAGGATGACCCACCAGAAAGGAGGCTCTCGCTGGTACCTGACTTGGAACAGGGAGATGTAGGAATGCTCCGGAGTAACATGCTAAACACTGAACATATGCTGCAAGGTCGGAGGAGGCAATCTGTGTTAAACTTGATGACAGGCAGCTCTGTGAACTATGGACCAAGCTTTCCCAAAAAAGGAAGTACCACATTTCGGAAAATGTCTATGGTGCCTCAGACTAACCTCTCCTCTGAGATAGATATCTATGCCAGGCGCTTGTCTCGAGACAGTGTCTTGGACATAACTGATGAAATCAGTGAAGAGGATTTGAAGGTTTGTGTTATTTACATGCATTTTGGGTTTTGGTATGGTGATAGAACAGTTCAATAAACTTCTTATGTATTCTTCTGTTTGACTATGTCATTCCTAATGCAGTATTTCTCTGTGGAATGTATTTTTGGAGTATAGGTAATACTTTTTTAAACTCAAACATAATCTGGAAATTATTGAAATACTAAATTTTTTTTTAACCGGATTAAATTTTATTTTTTAACACTATCTGTAGAAAAATTTAAAACAGAATTTTAATTTTCTGCACTTTAATCTACCTTTAAGATTACTTAACCTAAACCAAAATTCTGACTGAATTTGAGCCTGAGTTATTTCAAACTGTGGGAGGGTGGGGAACGGCCAAACTACTGCACCATAAGATGGAAAAATATTGTATAAAAACATTTATGTAACTGACATTAAGGCTTGTGGAATAAATAAAATACATTTGAAGTACTATTACAAATTTAAAAACTGGAACGTGATCGAATTTGACAATTTTTTCCAACTGTTTAGCTCTTGTGTTACAGATCATGAACAGAGAAGTAAGTTGAATGTTACTCTGTTTTCATGGATGTGCTTCATGCAATTAAGGTTGAGTTTTATACCAAAAACTGGTCCAAAATTCTCTTTTTCTAATAAGTCTCAACCGGTCATAATGAACTGCTTTCATTTTTGAAACAGACTGCTGACTTTCACAAGATTGGAAAGTTCTAGGTGGAAAAGTATCTACAAGAAACTTGTGATTTGATGAATCATTGCCCAATTTTTCTCTTTATTGATCTCACCAGGAAAACAAAGTGGAACAAACCCAACCCTCAGAGTATTTGTAAATTTAATCTAACAGCAAATAATAATTTTAGTTGAAAGAAAATAGCTATTGATTAACCATTTCTGGACTTCAAGTAGTGCTAGACAAATCTAGGGATTTTTTCCAGTGTTACGTGAAAATTTCAAATGTCTCTTAACTGTGTTGTTGTGTCAGATATGACTCAACCAGTCAGTACCAGCCAGTATCAGCGATGCTGCAGTTCAATTATTTTGAGTGAGTTAGTAAAAGAAATGACAGCATTCATGTGTCCAAAATTCTCATATATAGATATTATTATAATTCTTACTATGGTCTTATCCATGCTTTTTCAGGAATGCTTCACCGATGATGCTGAGAGCATGGGTACTGTTACCACATGGAATACCTATTTCAGATATGTTACCATCCACAAAAACTTGATTTTTGTTCTAATTTTGTGTGTGACTGTCTTCTTAGTTGAGGTAAGAAGATCTGTGCTCTATGTCATGTAACTTAAAATTATAGGGTTTTTTTCAATCTGTTGTTTGTGATAAAAGGATAAAACATAAAGATTGGAGCTCTTGTATATACTTAAATTGCTGTTAAGTGATATTGCAGTGAACCTCTCTACAGTTCAAGAGACAAAATACCATGCCAAGTTGTTATGTGGCCTGTGATAGCAGTTTGCATTCTTCTAACCTTAGAAAAATGAAGAGAGACTAGTGATGAATATCCAAGTGCTGAACTGATAACGTGGCAAACTGAAAGTGACGTTTTGACAGCCTTTGTAACTGTCATGGAAATGCTAGAGATGCTATTTTAGATTTAGAATGGATTGGTTTATATTGTAGCTTCCAAGATGAGTCCACATAGATTACCATAAATAGGGCACCAGTTGTACTTTCTTCCAATATTTGAATTGTGTATGAGTGTGTGGGTAGCTTGCTTAGGTAGCTCAAAATTGTCCCTAGATGTAATATCTGGGGACCAGCGTTGCTGAACTGGAAGAGCAGTTATGAATGGAAACATATAGAAAGACTTTGTAAAGTTACTCTGTCACAATATTGCCTACCCTCATCTTCACAGCTGAAAAAACTCTGATTAGGAGTTGAGCTGAGTAAAGAATTCTGTCAGGAGATGTATAGATATTAGTGTTAAAGAAGCCTGATCCTTACAAATGCTTAAATTCAGTCAATCTTGAGTTATTTACTGTAAGATTTGCAAAAGTTACTGGTTTCCAAGGAGAATACTTTAACTATGTGCTGATCTATTATTGAAATACATTCCTGTACCAGTGATTTAACTCTTACTGAAAATATCATAGGCAGAAACAGAACAACTGGTAATGTAGCAGACTAGATGAAGATCTTCTGTGTCTCAGCAGGCAGACAACAAAATGTCTTGCAAAATAATTATCTCACAATAAAAAGGGTTTAATCAGGTTATGAGGAGAGTGATATCAAGCTATCAATCAAGCTATTTCAGACAAATAGATATATTAAATGTAGATATCAGCAACAATAAAAAAATAGCAATGTTAAGGGTTTGACATTCATGTTTGTGGAGCTGCCTTTGAGCATATTGAGAAACATTCTTTTAGGGACATCAAGAAATACTAATGTTTAAAACCTGAAATATGTTAAAGCATAGAGTGAACTTTCCTTGTCATTAAGAATACATAGCAAGCCTTTGTTATGGTAAAAACCAGTAAGAGTATTTAGGCACTTGAGAGCCTGATTGTAATACAAGTCTAAATGTAGCTTTCCAGGTGGGATGTACTAAATGGTTTCTGGGAAAGAGAAGCAGGTAATGACAAGAGCTTTGCTTCAGGAAAGTTTGACTTTCATCAGTTTATAACACTCTCCCTAAAGACAATGATAAACTCAGTGAAAGAAGATAAGTAAGAAAAAAGACATAATGTGACAAGACAAAAACAAGTGACTCTGTTTTCTTTGGTCACAGGTAGTTGCTTCTCTTGCTGGATTATGGTTTCTGACAAAGTGAGTAGCGGTGATAATTTATTGAGAAACTGGGGACTCCTGTGGTTGTGGGTTGTTTTTTTTTTTTTTTCCTGCTGTTTGTGTTTTTTTTCTCCTATATATAAAGGTATATTGATGAATGATCTAAATACCTCATATAGGTGGTATCTTAAGTTGGTACTTTAAGTGCTAATGATCAAATGGCTTGTGCCTTGTTATTGAGTATATAACTCATGCAAGACTTTTCCTGGGTCAGCTTACTCCAGAGATGCATGGACTTGATTATCTTGAGTACAGTGTGTTTCATCGCTGTCTTTCAGAGGTGCTAGGTGAGACATTTGCTTAGGAGCATTTTAAGGGAGCAGTTCCTCTTGTCTGTACAATTTTCTCTGCTCATGTATAAAAAAAATCCCAGAAGTTGCAGGGTCAAGCAGGTGAAGGTTAAAACATACTGAGCAGTGGTATGGCTTTTCCTGGGTTAAAGCCTTTGATCCTTCTTTTTGTCCTGCAGAGTTAAGTCTGTATGAGTATAGAAGGCATATGGTGAGTTAGGTCTGGTCTGGAGGAGGAGGGATTTATGTTGATATCCCCTTACAATAGGTCACTAAGGTCTTTTGCTTTGTGTAGTACATCTAAAGCGTTTTGCTTCCGTAATAATTGACTTTTCCCAACATTCTGTTTTTCCCGATTAAAAGAAGTGGATGCATTTTCCTTTATTGAGCTATTTTGCCAGTGATTAAACAGGCGGTAGATTTGCAAGAGGTTACCAAAGCAGTACATTTTCACAGTAGTTTGGAGAACACTTTTGGAGGGGTAGCACTTTTTGGAGAACACTTTTTGGAGGGGTGGTCAGTAGCTTAATTTCCGTCTTGGTAAAACCCTTCATTGCACAATTCCAACTAATGTCAGAAATTACTACAAAAGTAATAGGAGACATTTCATACATACAGGACAAAATCGTAAAAATTAAAATGTATGTATAAAAACCCCATTAGCACAGTTCTAAAACAAATTAAAATTGTAGTACTAGTTGTTTAGTAAAATAGAGAAATTTCACAATTTCCAGTAATGTGAAATTTCCACAATTTCCAGTGTTTGTTTTTAATTTCTGTCACACAGGACAGCTTTGAGAGCAAATGGAACACAAGCAGACAACAGTACCAGTGACAAACCTCCTGTTATTGTCACTGACACTAGCAGCTACTACATCATCTATATCTATGTGGGAGTGGCAGATACCCTACTTGCCATGGGAATATTCAGAGGTTTGCCCCTCGTACATACACTTATAACAGTATCCAAAACTCTTCATCAAAAGATGGTTCATGCAGTTCTTCATGCACCTATGTCAACGTTCAACTCGTGGAAAGCAGGTAACTTAAATGTGACCTGATTGATTCATGTATGGGTTTCATTTCAGTTAAACAGCTTTCATTCTACTAAAGGATACAGCCGCTTTTCATTTACATTTTCAGTCAAGCTGAATGTTAAGAATTTCCCACATAAAGTAATTTGTGAATCTTTTAATGAACCTTGATTGCACTTTAAATGTGACATATTTCAGTTGTCAATTCTGATTCTGAAATATCTCCTTGTAAATTGGAGAAAATTAGCTGTTAACTGAGACAGTAAAACTAGAATGACTTCTAATGAATAGATTGACTAAAACTGCAATAGGAAAGATACAGTCACATATGTGGCAAGTGACAGTCAGGTGTGGATGATAAATAGTGCTTTATTTTACAAGCAGTCCTACTAAAATGATATTAAACATCAACTAGTGTGAATAATGGTGTGTGTATTCACATGTGGCTCTGGAGTTGATACAGAGTTCATTATATAACTGGTGCAACAAGTTCCATCTCCCATGGTACATGAAATTCCTACCCCATACTCTTCCTACTGGTGTGTACTAGATTACAGGAGACACTGGTAGATGACAATATAACATAGGGTTTATCCTTTATTTTCCTATTATATTCTCAATTCTGTTGTTACCTGGTGATTAATACAGTAATTCTACTCAAGAACTAAAAAAATTATGTACAAACTTATTGCAACACTGGTGTGCAAATTACCTGTCTGTAAGCCGAATCTGATGTACAAGGGCAAAGACCTTATGCTTTGTGCCTCTGTTTCTGTCCTGTTTACTTATGTTTCTTGGTATTCCAAGAGCTGAATCAGAAGCCAAATTCCTCAATGGAAAAAGAAGCTGAGGGTTTTCAAAACAGAAGCCAAATTTCACAATGGAGAATGAAGCTGTAGCAATATTTCGTATTTTTTTATTTAGAGAAGTTGTGCTTTTTGCTAAGAGTAATAAATGTAGGACCTTTGGGTGTTAAAGTGTATGACTATTTTTCTCCTCCTCTTCTCCTTAATCCACAGGTGGTATGCTTAACAGATTCTCAAAAGATACAGCGGTACTGGATGACTTGCTTCCACTTACAGTATTTGACTTCATTCAGGTTTGTAGAATAAAATATCTAAATTTTGCTGTGTTACACCACTGTAAAGTTTCAGCTGTACATCACACGAAAGAAACCATAATAATAATAAAGAATAGCAACTGGAATGAATCCCTCTTCCATTTTTTTCAATATGTGTAGCTATTTAGATTGCTGCTTGTAAGTCTACTTATACTTGCCTATATATGTACCTGCAATGTTTGTAGAAACTACTTTCAGTACTTTCAGAAACATTTTTGCCCTGCAGGCCACCACAGTTCAAATATCCCCACTTCTGCCCACATGCAACTATAAAGATGTAATGGGCACTCCTTTGTTTCTTTCAGTTATTTTAGCACAACATTTTTTTTTTTCAAGCTATCTTTAATTGCATTCAGTCATTTTTGTGACTTTACCTCCTTAGTCTCTTCTATTCCCAGTTAGCTAGCATCACCCTTAATTTAATTCTTCCCTTTTGTTGAATGTAGTCTTCGTTTTTCTGTTCTTTTATCTTCTGTAGAAACTCTTCCAGGTATGCCTTACTACACAGTTTGTCCCATGATGATGTGCCTTCAACTCTCAATTGGGCAGTTTTGTCTTTGGGGTTTTTTTTGTTTTGGTTTTGTTTTTAATATATATATTTCCCCAGAACAAGTTTGACTGTATAATTTTGTCTTTTATCCTTCATGTCTTCCTGTTTTCTTTTGAGTCTCTGTGATTGAAGCTGAGTGCCTCAGGCACTGGATGGGTTTGTGATGGAGGAGAGCTTTAGATGACTCTAATTAAGTCACAGAAAAGTTTTATATCCCCGAGTTGTAGAATTAAAAACTTTTAATTTTTTCAATGGAAAGACTTATTAGCAGCATACATCCTGATAAACATCATGCACTACCAAATCTTGAGTTTTTAAACACCTTCTAATTCACTGACACTGAAGAAATACAGAGGGAATTCCAGCATTTCTCAAGGAAGATGCCTTTTTGCTCCTGCTTATTCCGAGTCTTCGTGGCTGTGTATCCTAGCTCCCTTCATTAGTGTCTAACCAACAATGCTGCAACATCATCTCCTCCTCAGCTATGAGATGGATACCAGAATATTTAACAAAAAAAAGCAGCAGCAAATTTCCACTACCTCTCCTGTTTCTCTCTACCTTTATTTAGGAGATATGCAGGCATGCCCTAATCAAGCCAAACACTCTGCTCTACAGACTGACTGTTCCGTCTGTGAGTTTGCTGTGCTTTACAGTCCCTATCACCATTGACTGTCAAAATTGAATCCTTTCCTTATGTCTTTGTTAGTATTGAGAACTATGGCTCATGACTTTAGAGGGAGCAATGCAGCTCCACTTGCAGAGGTTCAAGGACAATGCAGCTCTACCTCATGTCCTGCTGATGCCACAAAGATTTGCTCAATGAGTAAATATGGACATTGAGACCTTCTCTGTATCCTTCACGTCATCTTTGGTGTGATCAGGATTCAGTACTGTCTTTTCTGGTGTGGCCATTTTGTTCTGATAGTTTGGATCTGCCATGTGGGTGTTATTCCAAAATAATGTTTGTCTCTATATTTCAAACTCACTACAAGGAACTGGCTAGTTTTTCTTGTTTTCAGGGGTGGGGACAATCCCTGATGTTACTGTTCTGTTCTGATGCCTTTCAGAGGCTAATTCATGTTCATAGGTTCAACCCTGTTTCCTCAGTCTCGATTACAGAGGCTCCAGAATGTGCATGATAAGCTTCACTGCTTTTCCGGGTTCTTCTCATGGAGTTAATTTTCTTAAATGCTTTTAACAAGTCATCCCTTCATAAAATGTTCTTTTTGATCCTCCATCCATTCAAGCTTGATTGGCAGCTTCAGACTTCCATGGCGTCTGCTGATGAACAAAGTCAGTTTCCTCTGAAAGACACAGGAAAGTTATACATATGACTTTCTTCTGTGCTGATTATTGCAGGCACACAGTATGGAAGGGACCTTTGTGTCAGTGACCTGGGACCTTCCCAACCCTTCTGCTCAAAGCAGGTTGCTCAGGATCATGTTGTATTTTGGATATTTATAAAGGTGCTTACTCCTTAAGTTCTCTCAGTCACCTGAACCCATGTTTTACCATCCCCACAATAAAAATGCATTTTCATATGTTTAAATGGAATTTTTGCATTTCAGCCTGTGCCCATTGCTTCTTATCTTCCCACTGGGTTCTACTTAGAAGAATCTGTCTCAGGCTTATTTTCTTTCCACCAGATACCTAATGGTATTAATGAAAATATAATCTAATTTTTAAAATATATGTAATTTATACAATTATTTGCATATATATACAATTTGTAATTTATATAAATATAATAAATATAATCAGATACTTATGCAAATGATAATATCTTCCTAAGCCTTCTCTTAAGGATATACAATCTCAGTTCCATCAGCCTGTTCTTGTATCTGAGGTGCTTCAGTCCCTTTATCATCTTCAAGGCCTTTCACTGGCCTCACTCCACTATGTATCTGTCTTGTGTGGAAATGCCCAGGTACTGTCTCACTGGTGTTAAAGAGAGAGGAAGGATCACCTTGCTTCTGTGAAAATGAGCTGGGATATAACTCTAACTCTTTGTTTAGAGACACTGCCTTCTTCTCTGTTGCAGCTGTGGATTTAATGAAATAGTTTTTCTTAGGACTTTTATAGGCATTAGACATATTAGAGAGCAGGGATTTTCATTCAGGATGGGTGAAGGTTAAGGATAAAAGAGGTAAGAGCTACTCTTCAGTCACTGTGGCGTAACTAGTTTCCTGTAGAAGAAGTGGTATCAAAATTTGTATCAGTGACGAGATAAAATCTGTGTTGTATTCTTTGACAGTTATCAGACCTGCTTCCCTATATCTTGGGTGTGAATTGAAACCATCTAAGGAGTGCAGTAGTGTTACCACTAGTTAGGTATCTTGGTCTTCTACCAGTGCTTACAGTGGGGGCATAATTTCTTGAAGTTCCTTCATGTGAGATGCTGTTAGCATATATTGCTTTTCTCTAAGGTTTAACATAGTGACACTGAAAAAGTCATAGTGAGTTCATTCAGCATTTATCTCTATGGTCACAACTGATTTTTCCCTAAATTATATACCCACATTAGTTGACCACATTAACTGCCGCAGTCATCACTACCCTGAACTGATGTTGAATTGCTGTCTCCACCACCAGCTGCATTTTCCAAAGAGATTACACAGAAGAAACATTGGAATGTTTCTCCCCACATGGCCTCTGTTCCAGGCCTGAAAGATCAGCAGCTGGGGTCTCTGCAGTGCATCACTGTGGATTGTAACTGGGCTGCATGAGCCTTTTGCTGCCATTCACTGACCATATGCCAATATCTGGCTTATATGTTGATTTTTGCTGCTGCCTTTTTAGAGAAGGTGTAATCTTCTGTTTGATCTTACACTTACTTTGTTTGGGGTTATTGAAATAACACACATTTACATATTCAACTTTTTAGTGAAATAACTGTTGGACTGGCAGTGAGAACATTATAGCAATATGGTGGCTTTTGCAAAATTTAAGTAAATGTTAGAAATATGAATTTAAACAGTAACTGTGTGATTGCTATCTCAAATAATGTGAGAGCTGAAACTAGGAAAATGAAGAAAAACTAGTTCAGCTGTTGAAGTGTTGAAGTAGTGGGAACTTAAATCAGATTTATGGGAATATAGTAGCAAAGGCACCAGTTGCAGCTTTCTTCCTAATGTGAAATTAGTTTTGCTTTCCATCTCTTTCTTTGCTGACGGGTCATTTGCAGTGATGTTTCAAAGTGATGTTCACAATTTTGTCCAAATTGTCCATTTGCAGTTGTTTTAGGCTGGTAAGTTTGCTGTGCCATGTAGCTGTTCAGTGTGAAAGGTAACACCCTGATACAAAGCAGAGTTTTGCTATTCTGTATACACTGATATACTTGATTTTCACCAGATTAAGGTATGAGACAAAATCGATTTAAGTTCTTAAGATGCTTCTAGAGTAAAGATCAAGGCCTGATTTAGCTAAATCTGGAGCTACTAAGGAAGAGATCTTACGAGAATGGTAGTAGTTTCTTGTAGACTGGATACATTACCTCTTAAATGATTTTCTTCCTTTTGAGTCATCTGTCACTTTAAACCATCTTTTTCTTCTGAAAACTGCTAACTTTTCATACCACAAATCCTCTTATGACCTGTTTTCTGTCTCCTGATCAGGACAAGTAGTGGTGCTAGTTTCATATGTGGGTTACAGTCCCTTGGCCAGACAATGATAAATGACTTTCCACTTTTTCTGGCCCTCAAAAATGCTGCTTGGCTTGACCCTGTTACTCAGATCCTGATAGTCTGGCATACCTAGTGCAGACAAAACAGGTATAGGACCAGAAGGTTTGGGAGGTTGCTGCAGATATTACATTTTAACTGGAGAGTGAGTGCCTAGCTACCACTGCTTTTTGGTGGCTTCATAATTTAGAAGCCTGCAATTCTGGTTGGCCTGCAGAAAACACGTCTTCCTTTTATTGGAAAAGATGGCAGCTTATTCTGACAGGTTATGCATTTGATCTCAGTTAATCATGACCTTTTCATGGAGGTTTGTTCTCAGCTGCAAATTCTACTTACAGTATAACTTTATATTTGTTGAAACAATAAATAGTTGCCATAGGAAGAAGATTCATCACCAATCTCTAGTCTATAAAATGACAAGTTTACTATATCAATAGTATTTTTCTTTCATTCTACAGCTAATACTGATTGTGATTGGCGCTATAACAGTAGTCTCAATATTACAACCCTACATCTTCCTGGCATCAGTGCCTGTGATAGCAGCATTTATTGTGTTAAGGGCATACTTCCTCCACACTTCTCAGCAGCTGAAACAACTGGAATCTGAAGGTAGGAGCGGCAAAATTGGTAGATTTCTAAATCCTCAACAAATCAATTGAGAAGTGATTCACTCTTTTGCCTCTTCTTTGTCTTTTCTCTTGCAAGATGCTGTTGTCTCTGGGAGCAGAACACTTATCTCCTTGAAGCCAGTGCTGAGTGCTCTGCTGCCAAAGACTGATGGAAAAGATCTTTTTGAAGGTGGTCTTTATCACCACTGCAGCTGAAAACAAATAAAGTCCTGACATACAGTTTTCTCAGGAGTAAACATAACTTCAAGAATTATGGTCAGACTTGGTATATGCCCTATGGGTTTGTTTATGAGAAAAACTTAGAATGGATATATCTTGGTTACAAAGAACTCTTATTTCTGATAAAGTTACTTGACTAAATTTCCTTCTTCTCCCCACATTAAGAGACTAACATGTTCCCAGTAAAATGGAAAACCTTATTCTGGAGTGTGGGTTTGTACATCAGACCCTGTGGCCTGGCTTTACAAGAAACTGGCAAATTCTAAGCAAATCAGTCCTGAACCTTAAAACACTGGTGATCATCTTCCTCAGGTCTAAATCTAGATTTTCTTGATGTTCACAGGGATTTAGCATTGGCTTACCAGTTCTAATGTTATGCAAGATCTGCTTAAAATTACCATGTCAGTACAGTTGAATTCAAAGCATTACAGCACTCTTTGCTAAAAAAAGTTCACTTGATGGAGTTGTCAGAATTGCAAGAATTCATTTTGGCTGGGAAAGGGCCATCTTGCTCTTATGGCATCTTACAGCAGGCCAGGACTTCCCCAAGCAGTATGCTAACTATGAAGAATTAATGTTACCCCTTCCTGGCAATACACTGAATGGAATTTCAACCTGTTTTTGCAAGAGGCTGTTGTATATCCCATACTAGGATTACTCCAATCAGGTCCTCCAACAATGTGCAAATTAATCACTGACGTTAGTTAGAGCATAGGGATGTGTATTTGCAGCATATAAAAGGTATTTTCTTATGAGTGTTTATGATGTTTCTAATTTAAACACTTTACAGCTCGGAGTCCAATATTTACCCATCTTGTTACAAGCTTAAAAGGGCTGTGGACACTGAGAGCTTTTGGACGACAGCCTTATTTTGAGACATTATTTCACAAAGCCCTGAACCTACACACAGCAAACTGGTTTCTCTACCTTTCAACACTGCGCTGGTTCCAGATGAGGATAGAAATGATTTTTGTTGTCTTTTTTGTTGCTGTGGCA
The DNA here is from genome assembly GCA_013396835.1 of Psilopogon haemacephalus. NCBI lineage: Eukaryota > Metazoa > Chordata > Aves > Piciformes > Megalaimidae > Psilopogon > Psilopogon haemacephalus. Next base: position 67,370 of record VWZI01003587.1, on the reverse strand, counting down.
TTCATCTCTATCATAACTACAGGTATAGTAACCTTACTCCAGTACTGAAACAGGAGTCTTCTGTTTCTGCATAACAGCTCAGCTTTAGAAAGAAGTGAACAGTTGCAAAATCTAGCATGCACTTCAATCACTGATTTAAGTATATCATAATGGTAAACACAATTGCATTAAAATAGAAATTAAACTATTATTATCTGCGCTCCAGTGTTGTGGAGAAGTCCTTAAAGGGATTAATCTGGAGACCGTATCTGAAGAACTTTTCTTTAATTGCTGTAGAGGTAATCTTGTGTTTTAAATCACACTCATGTAGCCATAGTAATACACTGAAATGCTTACCTGTTGATTATGGTGAATATAGTTTGTTACTAAATTGAAAATAATGTTCCTCTCATTTGCAGACGGCTAAGATATGCAAAGTTTTAATGATCTTTTAAAGCCACATCAGCAGGAGAAGCAGTGATCCAGTTCTCTGCTTCCCAAGACACAGACCTAGTTTCCAATGTGAAGTTTTGCAAATTCCATTAAAAATTCCCTAAGAAATGGCTCACCACTTCTAGTAAACCCAGTACATAAATGGGAATCACTCTGTACCTTCTACTTGTATTGAAAATGCTGCCTATGGCTGATTATTAAGATTTCAGTCCTTTATATAATTAACAAATACATGTTTTCTCCATGAAATAAGAGCAAATGTGAATATGTATGCTAAAACATGCATGATAATTTTCTGATCTCTACTGGATTTTTATTCACGTATAAATTGACTGTGTTTCACTTTCTGCAGGTGATGGACCAGGTAGAGTTGGTATTATTCTTACATTAGCTATGAACATCATGGGAACCTTGCAATGGGCTGTAAACTCAAGCATAGATGTGGATAGTTTGGTAAGCATAAAATCTGCTGCACCATGCATTCTTTTGAGAAATTGCCTTGTTTTTTTGATGAGTGTTCAGTGAGCTTCAGTGTTGGGTATCAGGTAGGTATGTCAGAAAAGTACCTCTCATACCTCTCAAGCTACCAGATTTGGCACAACACAAGCTGAATTATTCTGTGATCACATTTTTTTCCAGGACTACAATAGGCAACAGCAACTGACTGCATTTGAGGATTCATATTGCAGATGTAACAGTGATGGGAGAAGTTAAAAAATGCTTGGAGTTTTGTTATCATTATATACCTTACCACTACATACACCTTACTTGCTATACATAAGGGCTTTGCACAGCAGAAGATGATGGATGTTTCTGAGCATCTTTCATGCAAAATCAATAGTGTTTTAAAAATTTGTCCTAGACTTCCTTATGTATTTTTCACCAGTTTTGTGTAAAATATGCCAGAAGGCTTTAGAGTTGCTTGTGTTTACCCCTTTAATTTGCGTCATTAGTCTGTTAGTTGGGATTGGCTTCAACATAAAGTATTTCACAAGGTTAACTCATCATCACCTGTTGGGATATGAGAATCAGACAGGAAACTCAAAAGAGAATACATATATTCTTGCAGTTTCCATTGTCCCTTAGCTTAAATGTATGGAAGTTTTAGATGTTATTTTAAAATGCAGTAGTAACTTCTCTCTTTATGCTTTGAGCATTCTAGGATTTATTTTAGATAGAAAAAACAACAAAAACCTGAGGAAAAAAATAATATCCCACATCCAGGTATACTGTCTCTGAACCTTAAATCAGCTTCTCGAGCCAACCATTTCAGTACTGGAAAACAAACAGCTTTTACAGCAGATTTTGGAGACCATTAAATCCTGATTAGCTGAAATGAGTTATCATTAAAAAAAAAAAATAATAATTTGGGCAGATGGTAACAGTGAGGGAAGATTTGGCAGTAAAACACAATTTTTCTAATTAAGTGATTCAACCACCCTCATCCTGAAGGAAATCCTTAAGAGCCCCAAAACTGGGCATTAACCACTTACAGTATCTAATCTCTTGTTTACGCGTGTGACTGGTGACAGTCCAGAAAGCTGACTACCATTCAGGGACACGTTTTTCCCTATCCACCAATTGTTTTATGCTGACTCTTTCTTTGATTGCTAGAACAGCCTGTCTTGAACAGCAAGCACTTTGCAAAAGGGCTATTTACCATAACTGCCAGGCACACTGAATGACAGCTGTGTGACTGACAATGAAGTAAAATGTGCCATTGGTAAGGCACGGCAGTGACAGCAGCGTTCAGTCAGCTCTTGTTGGCAAACTTCATCTTAGGCCTGTAAGGCATAATGGGATCACTTTCAGCATAACAATCAAGAATCACATGCATGTGTTATACAACCTAGCAGGAACCGATGTTTCATGAGAGCAACAGAAATTCTCACTGTGAGATACAGAAGGTGCTGGTCACAGTACCGTTTTAATAAAGAGGGACTTCCTGTATTTTAAAGTACAGCGATGTTAAAATATAATCTAATTAGTAGCAATAAGGAAGCAACTCATTTTCCCCTGTAAAGAATGTCTTAAATTGCTTTGTACGTTTGTGAATAGTTTTCTCTATACTAAGACAAACTACTGTACTGGAGCACTAGTTATATTTTATTATTGACAGCCTTCTAAGGACTGGATTCTCTAGACGTTTTTCAACAATGGATAGCTGCCACTCCCATCTCATGAATTTTGAGGTATCCCAGATAACAAAGCAGTATATATTGTTGGCAGAATGGTTTCCCTGACGTTCAAAAGCTGCTTCTTTGCACAATCAACTAAGCATAGCTTCATGGTTTCAAGATAATTAGTCTGCTTAACTGGGTGGTTCACTGTATTCTCTACATGTAATACTTCCCTCTTTAAAGTGTTTCACAAGTATTTGGGTACAGATGTCCTTCAAAGGCTTACACACGTGCCTGACTTAGTAGTTTTTACTGGTTTTGTTCTCAAGAGTGACTTTGAAGCTACTCACAGGACCAAACTGACTAGAATTGCATCTCCATGTGTCTCCAGTTACTGATATGCATGCACCACTCTTACCCTTCCTTGAGCAGCTGTAATACTTGTGCTTCCAAGCCTGCACACAAGCATACCTGAGTGTATAGCGCATCTGCAGTTAACAGTCTGTGATTGTCAGATAAGCTGGAGTTTTCTGTAAGTGGTTAAAACCCATGTCCAAAAGCATAGCTGCTGTAATTAGTACATAACATTAAGCTCGTATTGAATTGTTTTACAAGATACACAAGGCATGGAACTTCAGTGAAATTAATGCAAACAAAAGGTCAGGAGTAGGAAAGCACAATCACATCAAGAAGATAAAAAGGTACTTGAAGAAATACTGGCCAAACAGATGATTAGGTGGCAAACTTGACTTTATTTCTCACAATCCCTCTTTAGCTTTTTGTGACACTGGCATACATGTTGAAGAAATATGGGTTTCTAATTTTTTTTTTTTTTAATACACAGGTATTTTCTTTAAAGCAATTTCTGTTTAACTGGCTTGGCTTTAACTGAAAAATTCCCATTGTCTTTTAATACCCCATAATGGTTTTGGCATTTCATTCTCTACAGCCCCGATACTTTATCTGCCCTAAATTTTTTTCAGATTTATCTTTTCACTTTGATCATTTCTGCTAGCAACCCTTTACCTAGGTTTTAGTCTTTTTCTTATATCTCCAGGCAGTTATGTAGTATTCTTAATATTTTTTCTTCATAACAAAATATAAAATAAGTTTTCCACTAAGTGCTGCTTTCACAGATAAGCATTGGTTAGTTCCTGTGGACTGTTTTAATGCTTTATAACCTCCTTCTTCTTCACGGATGTGTATCCTGCAGTAGCAACACTATAACTGGGAAGGACAATTTCTTTTATCAAGGAAAGAGAAAATGCCATGCTTTTACAGTTGCCAACATTACTTATGTAAGGAGATATAAAAAGAATCCCCCACAGAGATATTAAAACTACATTTGTTAAATCTCTCAGTGCCCCACCCTGCATATCAGTGATGCTGGAGAATTGTAGTACATGGTGTAGAGAAGAGGACCAAAGTGAAAATTAGGACTGTGAAAAATAATGGTGCCTTTATGGCTGTTTTTCATGCTTTTATTTCTCCTTTAACATATTCGATTGTGTTTGTTGTATTTGAGAATGTTATTTACTTCCAAAGTTTAAGTAGGCTAAACACTGCAAAATCTGCAACACAATGACAGCTCTCTAAGTCAGATGTTGTTCACCTGGGAAAGAACAGAATCAAGAAAAATATTTTAGAATGTTTCCTTTTCTTCCTGCAAAGCAGCGCGGGAAAGAATAAAGAATTCAGTACCGGTTGGACATGAACTAAACACTTCATTTTTAGAGTTTGGAAGAGGAGTACATGTCATAGAATCAGTCAGGGTTGGAAGGGACCACAAGGATCATCTACTTCCAACCACCCTGCCATGGGCAGGGACACCTCACATTAGGTCAGGCTGTTTAGAGTCTCATCCAGCCAAGCCTTCAGGGATGGGGCTTCAACCTCCTCCCTGGGCAACCCATGCCAGGGTGTCACTACCCTCATGGTGAAGAACCTCTTCCTGAGATCCAGTCTGAATCTACCAATTTCTAGCTTTGTGCCATTCCCCCATGTCTTATCACTGCTTGACATCCTAAAACGTCCCTCCCCAACTTTTTTGTAGCCCCCCTTAAGATACTGAAAGGTCACAATAAGGTCACCTCAGAGCCCTGTCCTCTCCAAACTGAACAGCCCCAACTCCCTTAGTCTCTCCTCATAGGACAGGTGCTCCAGCCCTCTGATCATCCTTGTGGTCCTTCTCTGGACACGTTCCAGCACATCCATATCCCTCCCATGATAGGGGCTCCAGAACTGGATGCAGTATGTCCTGTAAGTGCATCCCAAATGTGAAATCTCAGTAAAATAATATGGTCTTCCCGCATTGACCCAATTTTGGCAGTGTTTTTCCCACAGTATGTGGAAAAGGGGACTGGTTACTTGGGAGGAATATAGGAATGTTGTCAGCATATGTAGGGATGCTACAAGGAGACCTAAGGCCTTCTTTGAATTAAATCTGGCAAAGGATGTAAAAAATAACCATAGCAGCTTCTTCAAGTACATTAACAGGAAAAGGAACTCCAGGCAAAATGTGGGGCCGCTGCAGAACGTGGTGAGTGTCCTGGTGACAGAGGATACAGAGAAGGTGGAGTTCCTGAATGCCTTCTTTGCTTCAAGTCTTTAATGCAAAGGCCAGCCCTCAGTCCCTGGAGGTAGGAGAAAAAAAGTTTAAAGGAAGGAAGGAAGACTCTCCCTTAGTCAGGGAGGACTGGGTTAAAGGTCACCTAGGCAAGCTGGACACCCACAAATCCAGTGGCTCCGATGGGGTATACCCATGAATACTGAGGGAACTGGCTACGGTTATTGCTAAACCATTATTTTTCAAAGGTCACAAAGAACATGGGAGGTGCCTGAGGGTTGGAGGAAATGCAGTGTTACTCCAGTCTTCAAAAAGGGCAAGAAGGAGGACCCAGGAAACTACAGGCCAGTCAGCCTCACATCCATCCCTGGAAAGGTGATGGAACAGCTCTTTTTGGAGGTCATCTCTAAGCAAGTGGAGGAAAAGAAGCTTATCGGGAATAGTCAGCATGGATTCATGAAGGGGAAATCATGCTTGGCCAATCTGATACCCTCTATGATGGTGTGACCAACTGGATAGATGAGGGGACAGCGTGTCTTTTGCAGAACTTTTGGCACTGTCTTGCACACATCCTCTTAGGTAAGCTCAGGAAATGTGTCTTAGATGAGTGGACAGTGAAGTGAATTGAGAACTGGCTGAATGAAGATGGGGCTGGGCTCTTTTCCATGGTGGCCAGCAATAGGACAAGGAATACAAAGTAGAGCACAGTAGGACAAGAACACTGAAGTGGACACTTCTGGTTTTTTTTTTTTTTGCTTTGAGGATGATGGTGCACTGGAACAAGCTGCCCAGAAAGGATGTGTAGTCTCCTTCTCTGGAGACTTTGTAAACCCACCTGGAGAGGTTCCGGTGCAACCTGATCTGGGTGTACCTGCATTAGCAGGAGGGTTGACTAGATGATCTCCAGAAGCCGCTTCCAACCCCTACCATTCTATGATTCTAATGCACAGGGCTTTTTGAACATGAGCCATTGGAACAGCAATAAGATCTGTCAGTTGCACAATGTACTTTGCAGTGCAAAAAAATAAATTAAAGAATTTTCAATGTTATTAAAATCTCAGTAAAATACAATCAGGTGAGGTGAAAAAGAGATGTTTTTAGATGGAAGTAGTAAATATACTCCTTTATTCTAAAGCATTAGTTAAAGAATGTGACTATAGCAGGTGTATTGCTGATGGGAATAATGGATAAGAAACTTGCTGTCAACTGCACTATACTTGTCATTATGAATGACAGAAGAGTTCTACCTGTGAAAGGAAGAATGGATATATTTGTAAAATGTTACTGACAATTATGCTGCATTCTGCCCAAGTCTAAATCACAATTCAAATTGCAGAACCAGGAAAGCATCCTTTTCAATTGATTTAAGGTATTAAGCTGTCTAAAATATCTGCATCTGTGATGTGACTGATAAATCTGTCAGGGAACCTGAGACATAAAGATGAAATTTTCTGTTATAATGGCAGACTCACTGTCCAGCTGGCTTCAGCAGATTTTTAGCTAGTATGTAATGGTAGGATATCTTGGGCAATTATAGGTAATCCCTGCCTCTACAAACATTTGCAACTCTTGATGAACTCAAGCAAGTCCTTCATTTTAGAAGTGGTGATATTTCTATAAAGATAAGATTTGTGAGAAACAATTTATCATCACACACAAATTAAAAGGAATGCATTGGTGCTCATTGTGGAATTTATCATAGACAGATAGGAAGAAAATGGTCAGTCTGATCCGAAGTCTTCCTCACCAAAATGAGATTATATTCATAATGTGATGATGCCTTTTCACCTTGCACAGTGGTTGAGATGGAAATTGTAATTGATAGGTTTGGATGCTTTACAAAAATCTCTGTCACCACTGTCTTTCAAGATGCTGAGATGTAAACTACAATTCCTCACATTTGTTTCCACAGGGGAAGTCCACCTAACACTATTTCAGCTGGGGTCAAAAAGCAGGAAGGAATGGTTGATACATCAGGCAGAATCACATTGCAAAAGGAATACAGTTAACATCAAAGACATACATAATGCTACTAAGGAGAGATATATTACCGGAAATACATCTCAGATCAGAGAACAAATGCTAATTATAGTCCTGCATGCAATAGCTATGCAGGTATCTGTCTATTTACTAGTTTATTTCTCTAAATAATTTCTGACAATAAGAAATTATTTAGGCACTGTCTTGTGGTTTAATCTTGTTGTTTAGAAGGACAAATTTTGTTAAAGTGAAGAATCTGAAGAATCTAATTAATTGTTAGTTGGACCAAAGCACGTAGGAACCTGGATGTAAAGTCAAGTCATGTCTTCTTCAAGTGAGGAGCTGGAATTTGTTTTTCTGAAGAGGAGAGAAAAACAACAGGAATTTTTAAAGCCCTCAGGACTACCAGCATGAACAGTATTCTCCTAATGTATATTGGAAATTACAGCCTCTATGGAATGGATTAGTTAACCAAAGCAAGCTATGCATTGGAGGTCAAACAGCAGATAGAGAAGAGAGACTTGACAAAATTTGATTTAGACTTGCAAATGGCCAAAACTCAGGATAATTATTTGATCTCAGTTTTCAGTAAAAGGGCAGTTGAGGAGTATAATGGCATCCTGGGGAGTAGAAACTGAAATGAAAAGTAGGCATGGGATTTACACTGTCTGAGATGGAAACTGTAGGCAAAAACCAGCCTAGCTATGAGCATGTAACTGAAGTGCTTGAGTTAGAATCCTGATTGCCCACCCATGGAAGTACACATGCACCACCCATGAGTGAGTCTGTCTAAATCTGGAGTCTCAACATAGTGTGATTGGGTTCTGCAGTTGGACATACCAGCTAAATATGAAACTGGGATGGAAAGAATGCATCCCTATACATGCAGACCAGGTGGGACAAGACATCTCATCCAAGGCTTCAGGAAGAACTGGCTGAGAAACTGGAGATCTAGTAACAGCCACTTCAAAGATTGCAGTGGTAGTGGTCCATGATAGAATACAGCTGGCACTTTTGCTTAAGAGGAAGAAACAGGAAGTCATTGATACCATCATTATTAGTTGGTGCAATGGCAGCAGACTTTAGAAGCTATTTCAAAGAAGTAATTAAAGATGTAGTATTTAGAATGAATTCACTCAGGTTTCCTGACATTAGGGTTGCATCAGACTAGCCTGATAACTCTGATACGTGATTTATTTTCCATCAAAAGTAATGCAGTAGATCTCATTTGTCTTCAGGAAAGCACCAGCTGCAACTCTGTTTCAGATATTAGAGAAATAAAGGAGATTAGGATTATTACAAGAACTGTAAACTAGTTAATGAGCTGGACAGAAAGGAAATGGCATTAAGAAGTTAAGTATTAAGCTGTAGGGAGGCTATTCAACAAAGATTAGATTTGTGACTGAGCTAATTTTAATCTTTTTTTAATACTCTCTACAAAGAAAAAAAAAATGCATTGAAGAAGTCTGCCAAAGGCACAAAGCTGCAAGGCTATCTTAGCATGCAGGATGCTGGGAGTGAAAAGGTATTAGCTGACCTCAAATGGCAGATATAAAACAGATTTCAGTAACCAAAGTGCAAAGGCTTGAATTTAGGGACTGTTAAAAATAACCTCTGTTGTAAGTAAGGATCTCCTTGGTTAGAAATGGCTAAGACAGAGGAAAGCTGGGCCAACCACTGCTCAACCAAAGGGTGACTACAAGATGTGACTGTTAAGAGCACATGGCCCTAGGATGTGTTCGTTGGAGTGCTCCTAATATGTATAGGAGAACATCAATGCCTTTGTACAATGTTCTTGTGAAACATCATCCAAAATGCTGTGTGCATTCTGATCAGACAGGAAAGATTAATTTGAACTGGGATGTTTGAAGGAGAACACATGTTAAGAAAGAGGCTTAAACCTGCATTTTCTTTAGTCCTGGAGAACAGGTCTGAAATTCATGAACTACAGGACTTGATTATTATATAATTAGAGATGTAAGATTAATTATCTTGGAATTTCCTACTAATCTTTTTGGTAAAAACTGTAGATAATTTCTCATAAATACTAGGACATTAATATCTGGTGATTGTTTCTCTTCACTTAGTGCTACTGCTTTTCATCTTTCAAATTCTGCACAGTCTGCTTATATTTAGAGATCAATTACTATTCAAGGAATTCCAGGTTTTGGGTTGGCCAACCCCCTACAGAAGGAAGGAGTTGAAGACTGCAAGTTTGCTTTCATGATCATCCTCTGTTTTAATAAATACAGATCATTTGTAGTTTTCAAAATACACTGTTAAAGGTAGAAAGACCTATTGCACACTTAAAAGTGAAGCAAGCGGGAATCGCATGTTGAGTTTCAATGTCAATAGTACAAGAGCAATAGAATCTAAAGCCCTATACAAGAAGCATCCAATCTTTGAAAATTGTATCTTGATATAACTTGCACAGAAAAGGCATTCGCTGTTCTGGCTAGGAACTAGGAATAACTTGATTCAACTTCTTTGGATAGCTAAGTAACAATTGCAGTTAGAACACTCTTTGTTTTAATTTATAGATGCGGTCTGTCGGACGAATATTTAAAATCATTGACATGCCAACAGAAGAGATGAAAAATATGAAACCACGGAAGAATAACCAGCTTTCAGATGCTCTTGTAATTGAAAACAGGCATGTGAAGGAAGAGAACTGGCCATCTGGGGGCCAAATGATTGTTAAGGATCTTACAGCCAAATACAGTGACGGAGGAGCTGCTGTGTTAGAAAACATTTCTTTTTCAATAAGTTCAGGGCAGAGGGTGAGGCACTGTTTTGTTGTATGTGATCGGACTTCTATTAAGCTTAACTACAAAAATGTCATTATAAACCTATCCATTGACTGCAGAGTACATTGAGGTCAGTAATATTTTGTAAACAAAATTGCTGGAAAATGAAGTAATCGTGTAAAGCTAATGAAAAATGGAAATTCTTATGTCTCTTCTTAAAAAAAAAGCTTATCTGTAGGACTATTTGCTACAAAGGGGGGAAAAAAGACAATGAAAATCTGTCTCAGTTATCCTATAATTCTTATGGCTATTTACACCTCAGTGAAGCACAGTGGGGATGTCTGCTTGCCATGAGGATCAGAATATACTGATAAAAGACGTATGCAGTAATTCTCCAAGTCGTACTTCTGTGCCCGAAGCCATCCACCATCTCCTTCTGGGGAGAGTGAGGCTTGCTGGTGACTGCAGGTGCTGGGGGCAGCCTGACCTAGGTGGAGCAGGACATGAAAGAATACCAGACACTGTGCCAAGGGTAACGCTCCAGTGGCCAGTGTGGAGGTGCCATCTCACCTGTTCAGTGAAGGCTTTACGCCACCCTGAATTATTATGTAAGAAATAATGAACAACTCTATTCTTTAGAAGACTGACAAACCTTTAATTAATTTTCATGTGTGTTTGGGCTTGCATTCAAGAAAGAGCTTTAGTTTCAGAACAGTAATTATGTAAAGGCAAAACTTTGCTTTAAGATCATGTTGAAGGATCATCCTTGATGGGGTGGGGAAAAAAGGCACACATGATTTCCTGTGCTGGAGCCATAGAGATGAAAAGGAGATTTTAAACTCTCCTGTGTAGATGAGAAAACATGTTCAGTGACAGCTTCCAGGCCTTGCCCCAAGGAGCTCTTCACTCCTAGTTTGGATAGCACCAGTCCTTGCCAGGTGTGGTGGATCTGTCTTGGTTTATATTAAAAGAATGTACTAAGTTTGAGAGCATCCAAATTTTGAAACTTGGGATCTAACTGCTTGTATCACTGCCCTGAAACTGCTCTATATTTGAAAGAGAGGCACTGGTGAATCCTGGAGCATGGGGGTGCAGGTGTCAAATCTGGTGGATTTGCTTCCTGGAAAATCCCTTGAATCAATGGAGTATGGAAAATGAAAGGTACTTTTGCACTATACAGAGAGACGACAGAACAATTAAAACAAAGATTCTGTTTTCAATGGCTTTGGTTCAGAAACTTTATCCAATTTTGAACCATAGACTCAGAGGTAGTATTTCCAGAGTTGGAGCATGCTTCTTAAACTGGAGAGGATTTGTCTCAACCCCACAGGGAAACACGTAAAGGGGAAAACTCTCCTTAGATGAAGGAATAGATTAGACTAGACTAGATTGGAATATTTCAGGTGGAACTAATCTGTAGCGATCATCTAGTCCACTTGCCAGACAGTTCAGGGCTGACCAAAAGGTAAAGCATGCTAAGGTCATTGTCCAAATGCCTCTTAAGAACTGACAGACCTGGGACATCAACCACCTCTCTAGAGAGCCTGTGCCAGTGTTTAACCTGCCTCTCAGTAAGAAAATGCCAGTCTAAACCTCTCCTGGTGCAGCTTTAAGTCATTCCCACATGCCCTATCACTGGATACCAGGAAGAAGAGATTGGCACCTACTTTTCTACTTTCTCTCCTCAGTAAGCTGTAGAGAGCAATGTCACTCTTCTGCCTCCTTTTCTCCAAACTAGGCAAGCCCCAAGACCTTACCCACTCCTCAACAGGAGATTCCTCCCAGTCCTCTCACCAGCTTTGTTGTCCTCCTCTGGGTACAATCAAGGACCTTCACACCAAAGAATCACAGAACCACAAAATGTCAGGGGTTGGAAGTGACCTCAACAGATCATCTAGTGATGATGGTATGAAATGTTTGTTTTTATCATTTACATTGCAGGTGGGCCTTTTAGGAAGAACTGGTTCAGGAAAAAGCACTTTACTTTTTGCATTTTTAAGACTGCTGAATACAAAAGGAGATATCCAGATTGATGGAGTCTCCTGGGACATGGTCACCGTGCAGCAATGGAGAAAGGCATTTGGAGTGATTCCTCAGGTAATGAGATTATGGCATATTTGTGTGCCTTTATTTTTGTGAGTTCTATATCCATATGCACGTAATTATCTTCAAGATGGAAGATAGTTGTTTTATGCTAAGAAACAGAAAAATGCCATGTAGATTTTGTGAAAAGGGGAGTGGGATGGATGGATGGATGGATGGATGGATGGATGGAATGAGTTCAAACAAACTACTTTTTATGGTGTCTATGCCGCTCACAAAAATACTCTAGAAATGGGGAGGTATAGCACACTTAGAAGTATTCACTCATCCCTCTGAAACAGTTTGTGTATTGATTCAAGATAAGATAGTGCCACCTGGAGAGAAAAATACAATCAGTGGTGTTCTCAGAAAATGTTTTCTAAAGCTCTATTATGGCTAACATGTGTTTATTATACATTGCCTCTTTTGCCTGGCAGGCTGGTAGCAAAATTACTGCTTTTCTCCAATTTTACTGATCCCCAACTTGGAGTCATCACTTTTCTAGCTGCCACTTCTCATTACTGTGTCATGGTGCTTGTTTAAGGGAGTACTTTGTGTTATTTAAGCTTGCAGCATAACACTGGCATATGGGAAGTAATATAATTTCAGAGATGTAAAAGGAAGCAGCTCCTCATGTGGGTTTAGGCTCTCTAATACTCTCAAATAACTGAAATAAGGAAAATAGTCTGAGCAGGAGCAAACAATTAAACCTAGATTTTCTGACTCCCTTGATAATATCCTTGCCACTGGACCAGTGTCCTGTATTAGTTACACCTCTGGATTATCTGTTTCAAAAAATAACATCATTGGCTGCATGCAGTAACACTAAAAAACGATTGCTCAATATAAACGTAGCAATGAAAATATAAATGTAGCAATGAAAACCGATGGAATCCTAGAATCAGCCACAGAATGGCTTAGGTTGAAAGGGGCCTTAGAGAACATCCGTTCCAGACTCCCTGACATGGTCAGGGACATCTGTTAACTAGGTTTGATTGCTCAAGGCCTCATTGTAATTCTAATGCCATGTTTTGTACTTTTCTTGTTGAAAGCTGTCAGTCCTTTCCCACTGCACTGATAAGGAGTAACACACACTGGCCTTTTCTTTGAAATCTATACAATTAGATAGTTCTGCAGATACTAAACATAGTCAGTCTTTTCCATAACAGTGTTCATTCCTTTGGAAATCTGGTGAGTGTGTCAGTAAAAACTGACTGAAATCTCACCAGTGAGTCACTTGTAATATTGGGAGAGAGAAGGACACCAGCTGCAGATCAGACTGCCACACTGCAAGGAGACATTCAGTCTGTCCCAGCTTTATCTAGCTTTGAGGGGTAGCCCCAGAGACTGGTAACTATGGTTTGATCCTTGGTCAGTCTGATTGGCCTGCTTCTTGACTCCGTGAGTGGGCTCACTCCTTGAGTCCCAACCAGGGCGACCAAGGATCTACCTTGACAGCTGACAGTCCAAACACTTACTGTGCTATAGCCCCTATCTCCACTGTAAAGGACTTTACAGATGCCTTCTGTGTCCAGATAGCCTACTGTCTTCGGTAGTTACTATCTTAGAAAGCTGGTGAGTTGCAGTGAACATATGTGTGGTATAAAGCTATTATGTGCTGACTACATGAAGCACTTCAAAGTAAACAGAGACCTGGCTTTGGTAGCTGTGAAAAGATACCAAAATGTTCATGCTAGAAATACAATGTCCTTGATTTGCAAACATGAGAGGGACACAAGATTTAATTTTTATACTTAACAATCAGGTTTCAGTCGTTGTTCCCTTTCAAAAATGTTATCCCACAGTAGCATGGGTGGCATATATTTGAATTAAGCATGAAAAGAAGGGGCAGCTCTCCTTTGTGTGTTTCCACAAACATGCTCCAAAATCTTTTCAAAGGCAGCATTTTTTTAGCACTTTGGCATTGCTAGAACATTCTCTTTCTTCACTGCCAAGTTACACCCTCACTAAAAGAGCACCAACAAAGTGGTGACTGGTGGATTTGTTTCTTGCCTGACCTCCACCAGCTCTCTGCCTGGCCATATGCTGCCTGCTAAACCGAAGCTTGCTTTGCAAGCTCTCCTTTGATAGCTGACCTGTCATCACCCTTTCTGTCCTTTCCTCAACATTTTCACATCTATCTATTCCTTTTATTTCTTTATTATTACTGGTGCAGTTGTGCAGCATAATTGTTGTTTGCAAGTATGAAAACAAACAATACCTTCAGATCAAGGCAACTGTGCCATGAACTGCAAATGCAGCTGCACCTATTTAGTTTGGATTATATAGCTATCCCCCAATGGATAGTTGTATAGAATGGAGAATGCTTTTACCAATATAAGCTATGTTTTCATTGCAAAAAATTCCTGTACAGTAAAATATCACTTTCTGTATCGGAATGGGCTTCTCTGCCTCTCCCATAGCCATTCTTTTGCTCTCAGTCCTTTATTATTCTGGGATGTGGTTGCCCAGCAGTGTTTCTGCTTTCCGTCTCCAGCAGCTTTGGAAATGCATGGCCTGGGGTGAAACCCAGGTGCTTGGTAACAAGTAGCCTTATTGTCCCAGTGAAAAACATGATTAATAATTCTTATAGCTGAGTACTCATTACGTAGTACGAATGGTATAGAAAACATCATTCTGCTGTCATTACTACAGGAGTAGCGTAGCTTGTTCTTCTGATCGTGAGGTGCATTGTTAGTTCATTGTTAAAATTGCATTTAGTTGGAAGGTCCTGATACATGGATCAATACCAAAAAATCCTAGCCCTCTATTCTCTGGAAGGTCATGGGAGTTGCCAGCTTGTTTGTGGTTCAGCAAGCAGCTCCTGTCTCAAAGCCTTGCCAAAGAACCGTACAGTATGCACAAAAGGTTCCCACATTCAGAACAAAATTAAGTTTTTACCAGCACTTTCTCAGCAGAGATGAGAAATTGTATATACCACCCTGCCTTTCCTGGCAGAACAAAGGGAGTCTTTTGTTCTGTGCCATTCACCTATGGCTTCAGAATGAA
>VWZI01003587.1:0-52427 GCA_013396835.1 Psilopogon haemacephalus | reverse complement strand
AAAAAAAAAAAAAAAAAAAAAAAAAAAAGACAAAAAAAGAAGCCGGAGTTGCCTGTCCTTTCCTGGAAGGCTGGCCTACAGCAGCACCTGGATATTTGCTGTCTCCGGGAGAGCAAGGGAGGTTTTGCTAACAAAATAGGAATGAAGCATTACCAGAGCCATACTTCCTCCTGAAAACTTTCCCAGCTTAGAAGTAGTAGTTTTCCTCTGTGGGAACCTCATTGACATGCACTTGCACAGCACAGACAGCATCCTAACACACTGCTGTTTGCTCCAGGCAGGCAATGCTGGAATGCCCTGCAGCATGGTCAGGGATCACACTGAGCCAGAGCAAAGGTAAAAACCTGTTTCTTACGCTATCTGAAATCCAGCTGGCACTGCATGGCAGTGATATGAAGGGGTAAATCACATAAAAGGTGTTTCCTGCAGCACCCAGAATGAATTTCCTTCTTGTAGCTGCTGTCAGGCTTGTGCTGCTGAAGTGCAGCCTGACCACACCGCTGCTCCTACAGGATATTTGTCATTCCCATGCAAAGCAAGTACTGCAGATGCCAGGCTGTTTGAAGTACAGTCAAAGCCTGACATCCCTTCTAAAGTTTGCCCGCCACACTTCCAAGGTGAGGATATCCATCTGCATCTGATTTCAACACGCTGAGGCTCTTTTGCCTACAGGTCCTGATGTAGGAATGGATTCAAATTGAGGAAACGCCTTCAGAAATCTGGGGTTGAATGGAAGACAGGAACCTGTCCAAGACCCCTCTCCAAAATGGGACAGGCTTGAGAGGGGAGCCCAAGCTAACCTTGTGAAGTTCAGCGAGGCCAAATGCAAGGCCTGACACCTCTGAGTCAGGGCAATCCCAAGCACAAGTATAGGCTGAACGAGGAATGGCTCCAGAGCAGTTTCGAGGAGATGGACTTGGGGCTGTCAACTGATGAGAAACTCAACATGAGTCAGCAATGTATGGTTGCAGCCCAGAAGGCCAACTGTGTCCTGGGCTGTATCAAATGAAGTGTGACCAGCAGGATGAGAGAGTTCCCTAGGTCTGACTGTGGACCTCCACAAGAGTTGTCTTGTCAGGATGCTTTCATTACTTAGCAGCCTTTTGCCAGCTGATCCTTTACTTTTCTGTATGCATTTACTTAGGTACCCCACAGCCTTGGTTCTCCCATATAACAATCACTTAGAAAGTTATTGCCACAAACTAGGTTTATCCCATACCATAAGCAGTATGCAGAGGCTCGTGTCACTGAGGGAGATTAATGACCTTCAGAGGGGCTGATTTATATTGGGATGATCAGAACATAACCATAACCATATTCATATTCTGGAGTGTTTTGCTTGGAGGTGGATGTCAGGTCTGAGAAACTATTTGTCATATGGTCACACCTATCCTGGGGGAGTTTGAATGAGCAACCTAGAAGAAAACAGTTCTGAATTTGCTACCAGTCTCCACAGCCCTCCATTCTCCTTTTCAATACTCTCTCTATTTCTACTCCTTCCATATTTACAAACAACAACAAGGTCCATGGGATTCACTTTTGATGTTTTTTCACTGTTGACTTCTAGCTTTTAAAAATTTTGGGATTCTTTTTTGGTTCTGCTTCTTTTTAGGTGGACCCTAAACTCAAGTGAACCATACGTGGTTTGTAATAGGCTAGGGGAAAGGGGGATGTTCAGATGGAGAAAGAGTACTAGAATCCAGGACAATGAAATGTTTGCCTTGTGTGGAAAAAAAGAGAGAGGAAAAAAAAAAAAAAAGTAGTACTTTTGGGAATAGCTTGCTTTTAGAGCCCTGCTTCTTGAAAGCAATAATTAGGAGTAACAACAGTTTCTGAATAAAATGGTTCCTTTTGCTGCCCACTGCACTTCAGCTGGAATGTTACTCAGCTGTATCTTATTTAAAACAGGTTTGTTCAGTTAACTATTCTTCACCACTGAGAAATGAACATATCTATTCCATTCATTAAATCTATGGTGCTCAAAGTGTGGGCAGACCTGCATCTGACACTTTTCCCACAGCATTATTATTTCTACCACACCCACTGCTTGGAAGAATCTAATCCCACTGCAAACACATTGCTCCACTCATGCCACTGAACCAGGGCACAAGAAAAGGGCTGTGGTATACTTCACTGAAGCATCACTCTTATTTATCATGATTATAAAGGAAAGAGTCTACTTTTTCCCTTGCTATCTATCAAAAGTGCTTCAGTGACTTTGAGCTGTGTGTGCTGCTGCCCCTGCTGCAGCTTGGTTAGTGTGCTGCTGGCAGTGTGGTGAAAGTGTTGTGACACTTCCACATACCCTGCTGACTGCAGGGCATCTGCAGGTGCAGCTGCTATTCTCCTCTGGTACTTCCTTCTCTCTTACATGAAGTAAGTCATTGGCAAGGCTTACATATCTTAATTAAGCAAATTAATTAATTAAATTTATTTTCCTCTGCCACTTTTAAACTTTTAATTAATCACAATTAAATGATCAATGTAAATGTGTGTATAAATAACATTGAAACCTGAGTAAAAAATGCCAAGTTCCCAAGTTAGATCAGGAGGATGTTGTAGTAGACTGGCCAAACTCTGCGAAATTACAGGTTAAGTGTTTGTCTTAGCCTTTTCCTGCTGGTACAACTATTTCTTCACTGCTTTCAGTAGCATTTGACTACCAAGAGTCCAATAAATTATATGGCTGTGAATCACTGGCATTTCAACACATTTTTCTCTAAATAAATATTTTCTTTAGGAAGACAAATGAAAGCAATTGTCTCATTTTTTTCCTCTTGGTATTTGTTCTGTGTGTGTATATGGGAAAAGCTATCAAATGCTAACAGATCTCAAGAAGGCACTTAAATTCTTTGAGAGCAAGTTCTCTCTGCTACAAGCAGTAGGTGTACTTTGCAGCATAGAAAGCCACAGCTTGGTTTTATCCATAAGAAATGTTGTGCAACGTCAGTGTCCCTTGAAGAAATTAATTTTCACCAGACTATGACACACCCACACCATGTAAAAAGAGATTAAACAAATGTTTAATTTTGTCTGAGTCACTGCTTTTTGAGCTACAAAATATATAGCTAAGTGATATTCACTTAAATCTGCTTGTCTAAACTGATGACAAAAGCAGGTGAATAGTAAACTTCAGTGCAAGAAGGATCTGCTGTCAGGGACAGGATATGTGCATCCCCTTTACTCTGCCCTGGTGAAGCTACATCTGGGATATTGTGTCCAGTTCTGGGCTCCCCATTTCAAGAGAGACAGGGAACTACTGCCGATAGTCCAACAGAGGTTACAAAGCTGCTGAGAGGACTTGGAGCATCCCTGTGAGGAGGAGAGGCTGAGAAACCTGGGACCATTTAGCGTGGAGAAGAGAAGCCTGAGAGGGGATCTTCTCAGTGCTTAGCAAGAGCTGAAGGGTGAGAGTCTAGAGGATACAGTCTGACTCTTTCCAGTGGTGCCCAGGGATATGACAAGGGACAAGTATCCACACAAAGAGACTTCTTCTTCATGGTGAGGGTAACAGAGCACTGGAACAGGCTGCTGAGAGATTGTGGAGCCTCCCCTGGAGACTTTCAAAACCTGCCTGGGTGAACTCCTGTGCAGCCTGCCCTAGGTGAACCTGTTTTGGCAGGGTAGTTGGACTAGATTCTCTCCAGAGGTCCCTTCCAAACCCTGCCATCTTCTGAGACAGGAATGGCACATTCTGAAATGTCAGGTAACAGAATGATGTAAACATATTTTTGGCTACAGTTGATTAGAAAAGGAAAATTCACTGATGAAATTAGGATACTGTCCCAACTAATACTCAGGATTTTGGTTTGTCTCAAAATAAAATCATGGAAACATGTGCTTTGGAGCCATGACCATTTTTTTTTGTTGTTTGTTTGTTTGAATATATTTCGCTTAATAAAGAATCAAAAATAGTTTTTCTCAAAGTCTTGTTCCAAAATGGGGATCTTTTATCCCCAAAGCTGCCAAACTGTCATTTCTACTGTTTTGGTTTGTTTGTTTGTTTTCAGATAAAATTGGGTAAGTTTTTATTAAGAAAATTGACAAAACCTGAAAGTAAAAAAAAAAAAAAAGTAACTTTTTTTAGGAGCAATCTTTTCCAGGACTTTTAATAATCTGCATTAGGCTCTATCTGAGAATGGTGGGAGGTTATTCTTTCTATGCTTTACAGTTTACATGATTATGCTTTACGCAGTGCTTCAAGATATCTATTTACTCACATCCATATATCTTTTTTTTCTCACAGAAAGTGTTCATATTTTCTGGAACTTTTCGGATGAATTTGGATCCTTATGGGCAGTGGAATGATGAAGAAATATGGAAAGTTGCAGAGGAGGTAAACCTGTTCGGTGTTATTTGTATAACTCTCGTGAAGTGGTTATGGCAGAGTGCAAAGCAGGTCAAACAATTGTCACATGTTACATTTATATGGGGCTTCAGAAAAGAAAAAAATGCTGAGGAGAAAATGCTATGTTGTAAACCATTGTGGTGGTTTAGCAGTTACCTGTCTGCCCACCCTTTGATATAACCTAGGCTAGGACTCAGCTGGCCGGAAGCTGATAAATGAAGCTTTATATTTACAACTATGCACAGTATACAAGCAGATATTTACAATATATAACAGATATTTACAGATATATACAGTGAAAAGGTAATACAGAAACACCACACCCCTCCCAGAGATCAAAATCCTTAAGAGGGGTTTTTAAAACCCCCACCTTTCCCCCCTTCCCCAATCTTATCTCACCATCTGTTGATGCAGCAGATAGGCGAAGGTAGATTGGCCAGGGGAATTAGCAGTAGAAGAGAAGTTAGTGGAATTATTAAGAATCAGCTACAAAAGGCAGGGACAAAGGAGCCATGCATGAAGCAGCCACAGCCCAGAGAGGTCTCAAGCAGTCTCACTTATCTATATTTGGGTTACAACTCATAAAACAATTTTTTTTCTTTCTCAGTAGAGCTCTGAGTGGAGTAGCATCATCTGTTTTCCTCTCTCAGCCTATAGTCTAATTTTCTCACTCAAATACTCCAATTAGTTCAAACCAGCACAACCATGTTTCCATATTATGTAATAAAAAGATGCCTTTGACAGCGATTAAAAAAACCCAAACAAACAATAAAAAAAACCCTTCCATGCAGCACAGTCTGGGTTCCTCATGCAGTGATTTAGCATTGGGTACTCTGGGTGACCCTGAGAATAAGGAAAAAAAAAAGGAGGAGAAAGCTGAGACAGCAAATGGTCCTGTAATCTTTTATCATTTTAATGCTTTAACAAATATATGGAATGTCTAAAAGACATTTTTCTACCAAGATGTGTAGAAATAGTTAACAAACACTAGAAAACAGAAAAAATTTGGTGGCCTGTCCTAGAAACAAGACTGGTATTATTGCACTAGGCCATATTCATATTCAGCTTAGAAAAATCTTTCTTCACTTTCCAGTTAGTGATTCATGGAGTACTAGATTTTGCAAACTTGAAGGTTTTTTTCCTAAATTTATGTTGAGGTTTTAAGACTTTTTTTTTTTCCCCTGTCAAGATTAGGGGCCAGATTTTTACCTTTCTGTTTCCTCACTGACTGGCTGACTGGAACCCCATACATTATCTTTGTCAGATGCCACTTATTGGCTCTGATAACACTTAATAGTTTTCACAGGTGTATGTCATGTCTGGAGAAAATGTAGGTGAGAATTACAGGAGGAAATGAGCTGCAGTCTAGAAAGCAGATTTCTATTTCCAAGGTAGGGATGCCCTAATTAGTACAGACTCAATAATTAACTGGTGCTGTTTTTCTTTCATAGCAAGTCTTAGAGTATCAGAAAACAGTGTTGAGCTTAAAAAAAAAAAAAAAATCCTTGTTTTCCATCCAAGAAGTTAGCTCTGTCTTTGCTCTCTCTCTGTCTTTAGGTTTTATCTAATTTGTTCTCTATGTTTGGAAAAGGGTAAAGTAGCCACTTTCTATGAGTAATTTACTGTAAATAAATTGTCCTAGCAGAGGCTAGGGTGCTTAGTGCTGCTTCTCCACTTCTCTGAGGCAAAAGGGAATGTGAGTTAACATCCTCTTTCTTAAAAAAGACAAGCCCAGCTTCTGCTTTTGAAGATTCTTTTCACTGTGTGTGTGAACCAAGCCTGGGATTTTAAAGACCAAAACCTCATCTATAGTGCATGAGAAGACATCATATTGAAGTGTTTGTCAATAAGGAGTTTGGCAAATCCATGTGCGATACCATTTTTTCATTGCACAGGTGAGAGAGCAGAGCAAATAGAAAAGTTGAAGACCTCTAATACTTTTAATTGTTTGTTTACAAAGCTCATGCTCTTGAAATCTGTCTTACTAGCGAAGTGAGCTAGTCCAGCTCTGGGAGCATGGCACAGAAAGAAAGTCAGCTATAAGCCTATCCCTGACTCCTATTGGCTGCTAAGAATTTAGTGGATCTTACTGAGATCTGCATCAGTTTTTGTGCTGCAGAGAGCAGATGCCAGGTATTTAATTTCTTCTTGCCCCCATATATCAACACCTGAATCAGCAGGTTGCCTTGTGTCATCTTTACTCTTACAAGTCAGCTGTCTGGATCCTACCGGTACTCAGAGACACACTTTAAGAAGAAAACACCTTTTTTCAGCCACTAATTGCAAAAGTTAATTAAAAGACACAATGTGCGTTCAAAAGAGGAGTAAGAACCAAAACATTGGCCCCAAAGTCAACAGATGTACCCCCACATGCACAGAGTTTAATATGGTTTAATAAGTAAAATGGAAATGCAAAGAGGAATTCCATTCTTTTAACCCTGGAATGCAAATGAATTGCAGATCAGTAATGTTAAAGAAAAAAAACAAAACAAAACAAAACACCAATGGAGAGCTTTTTGTAACTACTTGGGTTGTATCACATTTGTGTACCATCTCTCAGAGCAATGCAGCTCAGAGGTCTTTCCTAGTTCTCTCACTTGACAAAAAAAATTCTCTGTAAATGCTGCTGATTTTGCCAATGAGGTCAGTCAGTTTGGACCTATGGGAGATGCAAAGCTTTGACATGTACAAAATGCATCTCCCAATGAAAGCAAAAAGGAGCCCTGGGGGAAGCAGTGAGAAGACATCTTGTGGGCTGGATTCTGGTTTCAGGTCTAAGTCAAACAGCTTCACTTGAAATGGGTAACCCTCAAAGTGTTTTGTTAGCAATGCTAGATGGAAGCCTGTGATGCCATTAGGGTGAACAAAGTGCACAAGACCTTTGGGACAGCAAAAGAAATATGGAAATGCTCTCAGAGCCATAAAGGCAGTGACTGTGGTGACTTGAGTTGGTGTAGTATAGCATATGAATTTTTGTTGTTTCTTTTTACCTTCCTAGTAACCTAAGTGGCCTGATGTCCTTTCAAGAATCACACTCCTTCAAATTATTATCACTGCTGGATAAGATGTTTCAGATACATTGCTTTCTCTAGCCTCCTAACTCCAAACGGTTTGGTCACAATGCTAAAGCTCACTGTATATTGCAAATAGATGAAGCATTAACTGTCAGCATAAATCCTATGCTGTTTTCACTTTGTTCTCTGAAATGAAAGGCAAGCGAATTAAAGGCACTGGTTGCTGTACCTGCAGTCAGCAGAAACTGTAGTTCACCAATTTTTCCTGTCTTTTTTCCTTCTGGCAGGTTGGGCTGAAGTCTGTAATTGAGCAATTTCCAGGCCAGCTTGATTTCGTTCTTGTGGATGGAGGCTGTGTCCTCAGCCATGGCCACAAACAGCTGATATGTCTTGCCCGATCAGTTCTCAGCAGAGCTAAAATCTTGCTACTTGATGAACCAAGTGCTCACCTGGACCCTGTGTATGTTTTGATAATTTGTTCTGTTTCTAATATGAAATGAGAAAAATCAGTGAGGCAGCATCACTAAAACAGTCCTCCAACTTGTCTGGTCCATTACTAAATCTGATTTCAGTAATGTGTGCTAGTTATTGAGCATGAGGGCTCAAGGCAGCCTAGTTACAGCCTTAACTTCGTGACTGATAAGTATTTTCACAGGAGGAATGTGGCATACTGAGGCACTGCAGGATGTTGGTCCGTGCATGTGAGTTTTACAATACGCAGTTAGGCTTTTCAGTACCATCAATGTAAGTGGTGCTGTCATGTACACCACAGTCAAAACGCTGCTCTTGTTTGTCTTTCAGAACTTCTCAAGTGATCAGGAAGACCCTGAAGCATGCCTTTGCCAACTGCACGGTGATACTCTCCGAACACAGGCTAGAGGCAATGCTGGAGTGCCAGCGGTTTTTAGTGAGCATTCCTCTTAGTCTTCTGTACTCCTGTTTCTTTACATGTGATGCATGTGCGAGACATACCATGCAGAACTGCTGAAGTTGGCTGGATTGATGTGGGTCATTCAGGACACTGGAGCAAACTAGTTGCTTGCGAAAGAGCATCAGAGTCCTATGTGCCTTTTAACCTCAGCTGTCACAGACAGCTGTGTTCAGATGAGCTGGGTCACATTATGGATTCCTTCTTTCAACCTGAAGGACAGTTGTGTCACTTAGCTGCTGATTGCTACATTGCCAGTTGGTTCAGGAGCTTCAGAAAAATCCCAGCATCTCATAGATGCTTATGCAGAAACAGCTGCACTTGCTCTTGAGAGACGTGAGGCTCCATGAGGCAGAAGGGTTTCCTGAGAAAAGGTCTGATGGTCAGAACCACTGATTTCTTTCATTAAACCACTTGAATATTCCCTTCCCATTTAATCAAAGTGACCAAGTATTGAAGTCCTGGGGTATTTCCTTTGTTATATAAACATGATTAGCAAGGAAACAAAAGGTAAATTATATAATTGTTCTTAAATATGGGGTTTCTTCCTTTGTGTTTTCTTGGCTCTTCCATAAGAGAGGACCTTTATTTTGTTAGCTTACAGACCTTTATTTTATTATCAGAGTGAAATATTGTTTTCCATGTGTCTTTGCTTGGGTGTATTAGCACCACATGAGGAATACAATCTGAAGTTAAGGTAGGCCAGCCAATGGGCACGTTATACATCTTTTGGTCTTGCTGCTTCTATATATATGCTGGACTTCATCCAGGCTACCACCCCACAGGCTGTGCTGGCAGAGCCCTGGCAGGCACACTGTCTCTGCCCGGAGCAGGCTTCCCATCTTCCAGACAATATTTTAGCAACAGATATCTAAAAGCTTTTTCCCTTCAGACCAGTGCCCTCACCCGAGGCATGCTGGCATTGCAGTGCCAGCAGAGGAGACTAATTTTTCACGTCTCCAGTCTGACAAGAGAGTCTGGCACAGCCATACAGGGCAAACCTGTTGTCTCTTTCAAACACAGGCCAGTAGCACTTCCTTGTTTGGCGAGAAGAAAGCAAAGAAGGCCTGGCACCTTGCTGGCAGCCTTCTCCCCCTGCTTGTCACACAACTCTGGTTTTTTTCAGTTAACGCTTTCTTAACCCGGCAACTTAGCAGTGCTAAGGGAATATCAAGTTGTACAAAGAAATCAGCAAGCCCAGTGGCATTTTGCAACTTGAGCAATTGGCACGTTTTCCACGTTAATTTTTTTCATGTCTGCTTTTAAGGTTGTAATTAGAAACTACAAACTGCAAACTGGGCATTCCTTATTAGATGTCTGTAATTCATGTCTTAATGTTGCTTCTCTGCTCCTTTGGCTGCGTTAGCTGAATTTTGTCAGCACCACCACCATCCATCTAACAGAGCGAAATGTTCCTTCAGGTAATCGAGGACAATAAACTGCGGCAGTACGAGTCCATTCAGAAGCTGCTGAACGAGAAGACCTCCTTCAGACAAGCCATCAGCCACGCCGATCGCCTTAAGCTACTCCCGGTACATCACAGAAACTCCAGCAAACGCAAACCTCGACCCCAAATCTCTGCCTTGCGGGAGGAGACGGAGGAAGAAGTGCAGGAGACAAGGCTGTGAGACACGATGTGGGCACTCTCTTTGTGGAGTGCCCCAGAGTGACAGGACCAGTACTTCCAGTACTTCTGAACCTGCGGGAGCCACGCACAAACTGAACCTTGCAAGAGGTGTTCACTGCATCAACTACATTTGGGAATTGCTTCTCTTCGTGGTTAATAGCTTGCAAGTTAGTGCATTCTTTGCAATTTTGCCACTTCTACTGGTGAAACAGATTTCCTTTGAAAAGCTGCTCTGATTTGGTACAAATGAGATGGCAAGCAGAAGTAACCTGCTGTGTCCAACACAATCATTTCAGAAAACTTTAAAAATCGTTCTGGCTGGGGTGAGAGGACCAGATAGCAGCAAGAAGAATGTAAGAAAAATAACCCAGCCTGGGAGGAAAATAGAAAAATCAGAACGTTAAAAGGTTCTTCGGATTCACTTCCTGCAAACGAATTAAGGGACAATTACAAGCAAGGCACACAGAAAACTTCCTCCTCTTTGTTTTCCATGCAGCAACTGTAATTTCAATTTAGCAGAAAAGGCCAAGTGTCCTTTCATAACAGTGCACAGTTCCCTGTGCGTAGGTGAGAATGAAGGACGAGATTTGCAAGCCAGTCAACATCTGTCACTTCTCCACGGTTAAGGGAGAATTGGTATTTCCTTCTAAAACCCAGGAGGCTGTCAACCCGACCCTGCACACACTCCCAGTGGGACGAGTGCAGGCTGATGTCAGTGTGTAGTGAAAGGTAGGACATCTGCCAGTGGAACTCTTAATATAAGTCTGCCTAGGTCTGGCACCTTTACATGCTCACTACTCTGGTCTAAATAAAAAACAACCAAACCTATCAAAACTAGACTTTAATAATTTAATTAATTTTTATACTCTCCTGGTTTGCAGTTTTACGATGAAGCTGAACTTTCTCTAGGATATTTTATTTATTTTAATATTGTTGCAAACATTTACTAAGGAAATTATGTATTTTAAGAGTGATTATGTACCATAAAGAAAAATATATTTGTACAAAAAGTTTTATATTTGGATTGTTCGGGGGAGGGAAGCAGGGGGGTGGGTTTGCTACTAGTCTTTCATGTCATTTTATGATAGAGCTGTTAAAAACGAGGGCAGCCCTGGAGTTAGTCCAGGTACTGCCCAATGCTGTCTTTGTGCATTAAAGTACCCTAGTGATTAGACATTTTAGATTTTTTTTTTTCTTGAAATAAAGAAACAAACAAAATGTAAAAGAACCTGCCTGTATGACCTTTTACAGCATCCACCATCCCCCATCCCCTCACCCCCGGTACAGACACCGCAGACCTGTTCGTACATGCGATGCGACTTATTACAACCGAGTCGGTGAGACCCAAGGGCCGTCCCCGGGACTAAGTCTGTGCAGCGTCTGGACCGTGCGGCACTAGGTGGTGCTGCGGCGCTCCTCTGGAGGCACCGCTGCTTGTGCAGCAACCAGCCGCTGCTGCCCCTAGGGGCAGCCCAGTTCCTACCCGCTTCCTTTACTCCTCCGGGGTAGTAATTTGGCAAAGGAAAGGCTCAAAAAAAGGAGCTTATTTAAGGCCACCACCAGCAGCTAGTTAGCAGCACTAGCTCTCAAGTGCTTTACAAATATGAAGCTTTGTATTTCTCATACCACTGGCGCCCTAAAGCTGCCAAAGCGCAGCACATGCAAGTCTTCGGCATTCTGTAGCAGCAGCAGCGGCGGCGGCCATGTACTCAGCCTGGGAGAGCAACCAGCTGGGCTGGGTGCTTTGCACCAGACTGACCCTGCGAGCATCAAAGCCCACTCCTGAACAGCTGCTCACCCTGCTCTGCCCTAGTTTTCTCTAGGTCTATCACACATTGCATATTTCTGTCCCTTGTTACATCTTTGCTCTACAAATACACTTACTGCTTGCTTTTCTTTCAGACCTCGTACCTCATACTGTACTTTTACCCTTAGTTCTATTCTGGTACTTACCTGATCTTCTTTTCTTTCTGCCTGGGCGAACATCTTGCATTGCCTGATTTTCTCCATCCAGCAATGGCTCTTGCCTACAGGGAGTTCTGGATATCTTTGAGTCTTGGTTTTGACACCTCACTGTTTGTCTGCCACTAAGCTCTGTTTGCTTTAGCCTTTGTAACCACACCAGTCCCCTGCCCCCTCACACTATGTATCACAGCCAGCTCTCATTTTGTACTAGTGTTTACACCAGGAGGCCAGGACTTCTGCAGTGCAGACAAACCCAAGGAACAATGCTAAGAATTGCTCTTTTTATTTCAGGATGCTTCTCAAAGTAGCAGAGACACATACACTCCCACACCCACCCACCCACCGGGAAAGTTTATTATCTGAATAAGTAGATGAGCAGAACAGAACCGCTGTGTCACCAGAATCACTGCACACTTCAAAGTTGGCACAATTAGTAGTTTTTGCGTGGGTCATTGTTAGAGTTGGGAGGGGCAAGTTAGACTGAGCGAACAAGGAGACGATTCAGGAAAGGAAAAGGTAAACAGACCACGATCACGGAGTAGATGACACAGATGTGCAAGTTGCTGCTACACTCAGGAAGCTCTTTGCAGGAGTCAGTTACCTAGCCGTAGCCTACCGCTCATTGAAACAGCTTTTGCCATCAACACCTGGCTGTCACCACCCTGTTGCCTATCTCAAAGAGACCAGGAAAGATACTGCAGAAATTACTTTTCTGTTTGCCCTCTGAGGGCGAGTGGGAAAAGGCTGGAGAAGACCACGATTTTCCTTTCAGTTACTGTAGCGTTCAGGCTGGAGCAAGAGGTAAGTCAGTACCGGCCTACACAACGAGGAGGGAAGGACAGTAGCCGCTTCCCAACACAGGTTGAGAAAACCGAAAACAAATGCTCTTTTACTTGCTGCCTCTGGGGTAATGGCTCCCAGGGCTGCTTGCCTGAACCTAAGCTGGGAAATTGCACATGCCCTTCGTGGTGGAAAACGGAGCACAAGAGATACTAAAAAAAAAAAAAAAAAAGAGGCAATGAACCAAGCACAATGGAAGAGCAAACAACCTTCATAAGAAAATTTGTCTTTTCACATGCTTCACTTTGCATACATTTGATAAGCCTAAACAGCTATAAAATAAGGAGGACTCCTCCCAAAGCACTTTGTTTTTAAATATGCATGTTTGAACTGTTAAAAGGGAAGTGTGTATGTGCACAACTTACAGCCAAAGAGCATGCTGACTCTAACACTATACATGAATATTTAATTTTACAGCCTGCTAGGATGAAACAAAAAAAAAAGCTGACCTCTGTGAAACTACTCTGCAGTGGCTCTGTAGTGCTCCCCAAGTACAGAGGGGAGAGATGGCCAAACTGCTAATACAGCATTAAGAAGCTTTTAGGACAGCAACAGTCAAAGAAGGTTAGCCTTAAACAAACTTGAACTGAGGACATTTTGCCATCTTTATAAATCTTATATATAAAATAACTACACAAAGCAGCTTGATAATTGCCATTAGGGGGATTTGTTCAATACCTCACTGAGGTCAAACAAAACTGCTATTCCAAACACAAATCAAGTTTCACAGTTCTTGAACTGTGTCTTACCACCTTCGGTATTTTATTAATGAAATGCCTATTTCCAAAGTCTTGAGACTAATGTCCTCCATTTCCACAAGTTCCACATTCCTCAGTATCAGTGTTGGAGCTGCTGAACACCCAATAGCTTCTATGCTTCTCAAATTCTACAATGTTGAAGCATTGAGTTTTATTGGCAGCCCTTGGAAAATGTGCCTTTTAAAACAATTCCTCACAATAAGGTTAATTCTGAATTTGCATTATTAGGTATAATTTCAAAGCTATATAATTTGTTGCATTTCATTTCTCTGAAAATATTCTGGTATTTATTTTCTCCACTTTCTTATACAGATCAACATATATACATATATATAAATAAGTATTACCGTTACTTGGCTGTGATATAACACACAGGACAAAAGATAAGACTAGGACTGCATGTACAATTGTTTGTGGATGGACAATTAATTACTGCCAAAAAATGTTGCAAAAAAAGCAATAATCAATGCAATGCAGAAACACATTTCCTTTATAAACCCTCATATTCTCCAAACCCAATTTTCCATTCTTAGGATAAGTAATACTACTACCAATTGTATTCACCAGGACTCTCTTCAGTCTCAAAACACAACCTTTGTACATGCAGCTGTTTTTTCAAGTGATGTCTAGCTTTCTTGTCTGTTATTTTATTTCTCAACAGATTCCCTTTCACAATGATCAAAGCTTTAATGTGTAAACATACTCTGTGAAAATTAATTTTGGGCAGGGTGCTACAATTAATGCTTCTGTGCCTGTGAGTTTGATGTAAGCTCTGCAGCTGGAGAAGAAACAAGGCTCTGACAGGGCTTGTTAATGACTTGCACTCTGCTTTCTCCTTTAAGCCTGCACTGCGCTGTGTGACATAAAGCATCTCAGCTCCCTTCTGAGCTAGTATTATCCTAACCAAATTTGGGCTACCACTGTGGTGAGGAAGTATCTCCCCTATTACAGGCTTTCTTCTGCTGGAGTGAAAAGCCCTTCCATTCCAACAGTTTAACTACATGTAAATGTATGCCTTCTGAGTCTGCCCTAGCTACAGCCCAGCACAGGGCTGTACAAGGCATGTTATTCTGCCCTGACAGTTGGCTTCTTCACACTTTTCACTTTGGAGCTTATGCTCAGTGACTAAGTAACTGAAGGCAAATATTGTCTGATGAATTCAGACCTTCTTTGTAAAAAACATATTCCACATTCTTTATCAAGAAATATGAACCATAGGACACATGCTGAAAGCTTTTATTTTCAGGACTGAAAGTGGAGAGCTGAAATATTTAGGACTTAACCAAGGTAATTTGTGCATTTGAATGATCTTCTGTGTTCCTTTAGTTGAAAAAACACCTGATCCATATATAAGCAGTGAAGCATAGTCAGATAAGGCATAAGTCAAAAGTCTTTTACTGACCTAGCAGCCTGTGCAATTGATGTAATGGTAGAAGCTTACCCATAGTTTCTGAGGTACTCTTCCATGTAGGTATCTTCACTTACCTCTTAAAGATATGGAAAGGGCCAATAGATGGAAACAGAGAGCAGCATGGTAGCATACTTAAAAATCTTTAAAAGGTTTTTTTTTTTGCCCATTACTAATCCAAGAGTAGTTGATATTACAAGTCACGTAGGAGAAGTACTGTTTGTAGCATCACAGGAAGAATCTGAAGGTCCTGAACAGAGCCTTGCCTCGTTTCTGCACTATGGCACCATCCAAAGGATAAACTGAAGGAGAAACTGGTATGTTCATCTGCTAACTATTTTATAGTTACGTGGTTTTCATCATTTGAGGTCAGGAGTTGATATGGCCTAACGAGAGAATGTAACAGTTACTACAGAAGGTAAGGTTCAATGAGGAGATCTGCAAAATACCATATGATTAAGGATGTATGAAGATCACAGACTGTGCTGAACTAAATTAGACACACAAAATGACAGCAGGCAGAAGTCAACTAGGTAAAAGATGCAAATGGAGAGAGGACAGCAGGCTGAAAAGAAAGGGTAATGAGGGCATTGAGAGGCAATCCTGAATTTAGCAGAGATCTGACTTTCAAACCGTGAAGAGATGATCAAAGTTGCCCAGATTTTCACAGGAAGTACAGCACAGAAAACCTCTGATTCTCACAGACAATATACAGTCTTAAAATATATTTCAAAACATGCTTTAGGACTCCCTGCTTAAGGCCTTCCCACACAGAAACACACTGCTAACTCTTGATGTAAATGAGGTCTGACATTTCCAAGGTGTATTTTCAATGTAGAAGAAACCTAGCTTATAAGTCAGGATTTTAACTATTTTCTTATTAAAAAAAGGAAAAAAAATTACAAATCCTGATGCTGCAACTCATGTCATCACCATGAAAAACGTCTCCCATTTTGTGTTCTTGCTTGCCACAAAATCCATGTGTTTCTCACTCCAGCTACCACACTGCTGCTCACTTCAACACATAGGGGATACTAATTGCTGGGCCTCACTGCTCTGACCTGCAGCAATTCACAGTTGACTCGTTTCGTAAAGAAGCAGCTGCAAAAGCAGCATCCCCTTTTTCAGCACCAAAATTAATGCAAAAAAAGAGAAAAAAAACCAAAGTCAGCCTCTAGAAAATTATCATAAAGTGGTTACATGTTCCTGTCACACAAGAAATCGAAGATTTAATACAACAGTGAAAGATGTGATACTTGCTAAATAAATGCATTGTGTGGGAAATGGTTACAGAAACAAGCTTCAAGTATCTCATAGCTGAAGAGATAACACACACACAAACTAAGAGACAGACAGACAGTATGCAGTACAAAAATTTTATTGACGTGAGTTTGGGATGACTGTTTTACATACAAAGGTGTTAGTTAGCTAATCCTTCCCTCTTCTGGGCCTATCTTGAGAAAAAACAAAATTACAGGCATGACTGCGTTACTGCTTACGGCTTTCAAAACTATCTGCTGGTAGCCCACTGGAAGGCATCAAAGTCTGCCCTCAAGAAAAATCAGCACTCTCCTCTGCCTACCAGATGAGATAGCAAGACAGTGAGCATTTCCACATTAGTACAATTCATAAGTATATGAATGTGTCTACTACAGGAGAAGCTATGGAAATACTCTGTAGAAATTCTCTCACATGGGAACACGTTCTAGCTCTGCAGTAGAGGGAAAAATGAGAAAGACTGTTTTAACTGCAACTGAAGAGTCATTTCACAGCAATTACATCTTAAACTCATAATAGAAATTGATAATTACACCGCAACTCATGTTATCACTACTATGATATCTCTGATAATACTGTAGTTAAGTTTGTGCTCAAATTCCTTTACAATAAAATCTGTTTTTGTAAAACACTATTATTTCTTGGATACTTTTGAAACACTGAGTATATAAAAGTTTTTTAAAGTATACAAGAAAAACTAAGTTAATAAATGATCATGTTTTCTTTAATCCTATCAAAGAATAAGAGTCTGAGAAAAATAACTTTTATTGCATTCTAATTTCTCAATCTCTTTTTTTTTTTTTAAGATAAAAGTTAAAATGGAAATTAGTGACATTTTAGATGAAGAGAAGCTTGAGAGAAACAAAATCACAGTTCAGCAGGCAG
The DNA here is from genome assembly GCA_013396835.1 of Psilopogon haemacephalus. Lineage (NCBI taxonomy): Eukaryota > Metazoa > Chordata > Aves > Piciformes > Megalaimidae > Psilopogon > Psilopogon haemacephalus. Next base: position 35,376 of record VWZI01003587.1, on the reverse strand, counting down.
ATGATGGGGAAATCAACGCGTTTAATATGGCTTGTAGCTGAAAGTAATTGGTCTGTATTTGCAATCTTTTTAGTTATTGCCACATTCCATTAGTTTTTTCATTAAATGAGAATAAAACCATGTCTTTAAAATGCATGAACAATAGCTTTTAGCCATTGCTGTACATACTGTGCAACTCATCTGAATGCAGTTTAACACATGAACTTAATATAATATATTTATATACAGTATATACATAAACAGAATCCTGTGGTAGTACCCCTGAAAATTAACATTTCAATTAGTTATTTTCATAATAAAAGAAGGAGGAAAACCCCCCACATTTATGAAGGTGGCAAAACTGCCTATTTCTCAAGTTTAAATCACTATAATTTCCAGCTGATTTACACAGAATTAAAACAGTGGTCCTGTACAAACTTTACACTACAAGGAAACAGTTTATTAAAAAAAAAAATATTTACATATTTTAGTACTTGGTTCTTTGCCATAGAGATTATATGAACACATAAAATTGTATAGTAGGCAGGTTTATTTATTAGGTTTTTCTATTTGTTCTTTTTTGTGCAAATTCCAAATCTCTCTTTTTCTGTTATTGTCTGCCTCTATTTGCCTTGTATTACTGCTGCTGCTTTTTTTAGTATTCTGAGAAGGCTGGGTGGCTTTACTTCTAGGAACAGGAAGAAAAGATTTAACTCTTGAAACACCCAACTCTGTCTTTGATTTACTGTTGCTGCTTTCCACAGTTCGAGTGCTGCTGAGAGGACGAATTCCTTCCTGTGAATAATAAAGAAAGCATTTTCTGTATAAAATATTATTCCTGTTCAACTTGAAAAACAGCCAATCCACCATACCAGCCCCACAGATCCCTCGTTATTTACAATCTTGTGCTGTTTAATGGGACAGCTTCTTATTACTTGGTGAACAAAATATGGCTCTTTTTTGGATCTTTGACTGAAAGGAAACATCATCAACATCTTGGAATACTAAAATAAGTCAGTGGGGTGTTGCATTGCCATTGCAAAAATAACACTTAAATTTGATTGTTAGGTGCCTCAGTTTCAGGAATGTTACCAATACATGTTATTTCTTTAATTACTGTGCATAAATGACAGCTACAGCCACAGCTAAAAGGTAAAATTGGAAAGTTAGGTAGTTATGAGCAAAAAAAATCATCTTTACAGCTTGAATAAGGATATTAACTTTTTTTTTTTTTTAAAATGTGTGTGTGTACCACCAAGATTGTAAATAATAACAAAATAATGATGACAAAAATAATACTTAAAAAATGGAAGTTGAGAGTAGAAGTTGAAATGCTGGTTACATTTTAATCCATAATCTTCTAGGCTATGTTCTTATAAATGAAATTTTTGCATTTTGAATTATTTATGCTAAGAACCCACATTCTTAAAAATTGGACTGTATCTAATCTGCCCAAATTTAGACACCTAAAGTACCGGTCAGGTATGCTGCTACTTTCTATTACTTTACAGTCAAAGAGCAAGAATATAGTTAAGCCTTCCAGTATCTGAAAGGGGCCTACAGAAAAGCTGGGGAGGAACTTTTTAGGCTCTTGGGGAGTGAGAGGACATGGGGGAATGGAACAAAGCTGGAGGTGGGGAGATTCAGATGGGATGTGAGGAGGAAGTTCTTCACCATGAGACTTTGGTGAGGCCCTGGAACAGGTTGCCCATGGAGGTGGTTGGGGCCACTTCCCTGGGGGTGTTTAAGGCCAGGCTGGATGAGCCTCTGGCCAGCCTAATCTAGGGTAGAGTGACCTGCCCATGGCAGGGGGGTTGGAACTTCATGATCCTTGTGATCCCTTCCAACCCTGACTGATTCTATGATTCTAAGCCATTTTATGATGGTCACAAACATATGTCTTTCATGGGAGATGTCTATCTTTCCTCTGTCAGGAAAGATGAATTAGAACCTTACCTGTTAACAACAGTTGAACTCAGATCACTACCTGAGCAGCAATATTAACAAGTTAATTTCTATCAGCATCTACTGCTCTTCACGTAAAGGTTAGTGGTGGACCAACAGACTACTCATCACCGTCTATTCCTTGTTAATCCTTTTAAATCAATTTGTTTGCATCCTGAATCAAATATTTTACATCTTTTAGCAGTTTTAAATTTCTCCTTCATATACTTGAAAGCATTTTTAGTTCTACTCAATTAAAAATAAAAATACGTGTATGTTGCCCTTCTCAATAATTTGTCTCTTTAGTGTAAAAATCTCCTCAACTCGTGCAGTATTGCTTTTGTTACCTGTAGGATTCTGTGGTAATCACTATAAGGAAAAGGGTAGAAAAGTAAACCATTAGCGAGCAATGTCGCATCAAGAATTTATAGAAGTTTTGTGCTTTTGCAGAGTTAATAAATGACATGAATTAGGGGGCAACACTGAACCCGAGGCTCTTATTTCTCTCAAAATCTGATGCAAATAATTTAGAACAAGTGATGTCAACAATATTTGGCCAGTAACAATATTTGGGTTTATGTAAACATGACAATGGAAACAAATACATTCATTGTTTAATAATCTTTAGTTTCCATTAAGACACATAGAAGAAACTTGGCATGGTGTGTCTAACAAGTTTCCTAAGAGTCACGGCAGTTAATTTTTGTGATAAATATAGCACTGGAACATTAATTCTTTGAATCTAGTAAGGATTTCAGGTTTTGGAGAAAGTCAAGATATGTTCTCTGTCCTACCATAAAACTTGTATCACCTACCTTTTGTGCTGTTGTTTTACTTGGTTTAGTACCACTGGCTGAGAATGCAGGATTGTTCTGGGAGTTATTGAATGTCAACAACTCATCCTTAGAATCTGCAATCTAAAAAGCATACAAAAATATTGGGGTTCTGTTTTTTTTTTTTTTGGGTTAATCACAGCAGTTTCATTTGCCAAATTTTGGAGTCTATATTTTATTTTAATATAGTTTCTGAGTAATGCAATGCATCAATATCCAAAGGACAATTAAAATGTTTTTCATTTTACTTTTCAGTGTGTTTGTAAGAGATAGGAGAGAAATTTCACATTGGCTATTATCAGAGGAAGATGAAGCCTGTATTTCCAGAGCAATACTATTCAGCAGTGCTTAAGGGCAGTTTTCCATTAAATTTTACCCAGCCTTTGAACATCACAGGAAGAAATGATCCTTTTGTCTTTATCCTGTCATTTCTTTCCTACTACTTTCCATCAGACCTGGTAACCATTCAATAGCAGGTAAGAGTCTGATCCATTTTCTGACCTCACTGAAAACTCGGTACTTGATTCTTGGGCAAGATGACAGATTCAAATCTGCAACTGTCACAGCTTTGCAGTTCTGTTCCAAACATAACAGAGGCAGCAGAAACAGGCTTGAGTGAAAGAGCAAATTAGAGAGTAGTACTTTTTTTGATGGCAGCCTGAAATTACGTTGCACAAAGGAAAATCTATAACAGCATCCTTACTTCTCTAAGGCTCTCCCAAGCAGCTAGGAAATTAGTAACAGAAATTCCAGCCATGGATGGCTCCACCCATAGTGAGGAAATGGAACAAAAGACAGTGACATCTACCTCCTTCCTTATCTAATCCATATTTCCTTGAATTGTCAACAACAAGCAATTATATTTTACATGGTGTTAAGCAAAATTTTAAAGTTGGTTACCATTTCTTTAAGCACAACCCTTTCTTTCAAGGATAAATACAAATCCTTGCTAACTGATTAGCTTGCCAACTTGGTCCATGTGACTCATGCAAGTATTATAAATACTTATAAAACAAACCAAAACACTATAATAAAGGATTTTATTAAATAGGTTGAAAAATCTTCCCAAGCAGAGGTTTGCTTTTTTTGTTGTTTTTGTTGTTTTGGTTTTTGTTTTTTAATAAAAACATTGTTGACTTCTAAGGGTAAACTGATGGAACTGCTGTGTGGGAAGATCCTCGAGGATGCAATGCACAGCCTAATTGACAATAGCCTATAGCTGACACTATCTGGGTTTCAAAAGATACAGACCAGCTGATCTGGTGTGAACCAGCCTGCTGTCACAGCTTTCTACTTCAGCTACACTAGAAGGAAAGGGAGAAAGAAAAGAAGAAATAGCTACAGTTGTAGGATGATCTAGGTGTAGAAAAAAGAAAACAATTAAAGAGATCCACAGCTTCATGCTTTGCTCCAACAGGCCTCACATTCCAGCGTAGAACTTAGCCCCAGACCTATGAACTGTGGAAATGTCATTCACCATCTTCTGCCACTGTTAAAGAAAAATAATTAGGCTAATCCATTCTTTCTTGCTTGAAGGTGCAAGACTGCATTTTGCCTGCACAGCAGAGGAACTCTAAGCCAGTTCTATGATGGCTAATGAGAGTACATCAAGCAAACCAAATGTGCAGTGCATATCATGGAAATCTTTCTGTCTTTAAGACTACAAACTTTTCCCAGTGGAAGCAACAGTAGCATGAAAGATACATGGGGAACAACAACGTAGAAAAGGTTATTGCTGCTAGCATTCATGAACTTATAAATGTCAGTTTCTGCTGCAAAAATCCCTACAAGACAAAATAGCAAAGGTGTAATTTAAAATAATATATATGAAACTAGAACACTTGCCCTCAAATGCATAATTTATTAGTTGACTTTGGCTTATTCCCAAATAATTTAAAGATTTTCTTCAGCTCAAGCAGTGCTTGTAAATGAAAAATTTATTCTAAACACATAGCAAACAACTGCATATGGTAATGATGTAAATTATTTTAAAACCTTGTGTTTACCTTACTGATATCAGGCTCGGATTTGCTGGAACACATACTTTGAAGTTCCTGCACAAGATCTACTTCATCATCAGAACCAAGGGACAGCCTTTGCTCTATATTTAATGTTCTCAACTGATCCTTCTCTGAAGATCTGGTAAAAAAAACAAACAAACCAACAAACAAACTGAGAGAACAATTAAAATTCAGCTATGATACAGAATTTAAAATTTAATACTATACTCACCTGGAAAATAGCAATTTCTTTCCAAATTACCTTTACTACCACAAAGAGGAAGAAAATAACATCTAATGAAGTGGTGGTAATAGCTGTCAGTAGTTATTCTACCATAATAGATTTCTTTTTCTATTAAAACTGCTCTCTTCATTCTGAAATTCTAACAAAGGATTATTCTGCCTTCTATCTTAAGAAATATACCTCTTTTTAAGATGGAGCCATCAGTTTACTCCACTCTCCTTTTTGGATGTAATTCCACACACTTAATAAAACCCTGCAGCAGACTGGATAGATAAATATTCTGTGTTTTTTGTGTCTATGACTATGGCAGAGCCAAGGTTTCAGATTAAAGTACAGTCTTAAATGCAGTTCCCTCTGGCTAATTCATGTACTCGCTTAGAGAAACTGTATCACTTCAACTGAAGTGCATGCACTACACCATTTGGATTTGCCATTCAGCAAGCTGAAACAGCCAGAGGAGTTTTTAAAATATAATGCTAGTTGAGAGAACCATAAGGCTGGCTTTTCATGGCAGAGTAAGTCTTACATAATATTCTTAAGTCATACACTATTCTGTTACATAAAAAGACATGCTTGAAGTACAGAAACGTGTGCCAAACTTATATTGAAGTAGATACATTTTGTTTTCTCTGGAAAACGAAAATGAAAAAAAAATTCAAAAGAATCCTTCTCCAGATATAGGACCAAAACACTACCAAATTCAAACTCTTCTTCTAGTCATTAGAATGTGCTGCTTTACAACACAATTTTATCATTATTGTTCACTAAGTGCTACAAATACCAAAAATTAAAACTTACTTTGAGGTGAGAGAAGCTCTTTTCTTACAGTTTGGTTGCAACATAATCCTAGATTTAATACCTGCATAGAAGAGGAAATGATTTGTTAGTGTATTATCATGTGTGTGATAAACGGGGAATACGTATTCCCATTTACTGGCTAGTTATATCAAAAGTCTGTCAAAGACCATAATACATCCCTTGAAGCTCTTCAGAGTAGCATTAGGAAATGCTAAAATGTCAAATTGGGCATGAGTTGTGCAAGCTTTTGTGGAAGACTAAACACGAGGCTTCTGTGTGAGGCATTTGATCAACCTTTACTGGTTCTCTCAAAGAGAAATCACTTTGCAACAAGAAAAGATTTAAGTTTTCTTCTTTAAGTACAATAATACAACTTACGCTTACTTGCATAAATACTTGATTCTGAATAGCCTTCTGGGAAGGCTCCTAAAATTAAATTAATTGTTCAATTTTTTACTTCTATTCACAGACATAAACTGGTCTCCAAGAATAGTCTCAGGATGCAGAAGAATATCAACCATCCTACTTCAGGTTATGGTCATTTGATTTCTTAAATCCCCTTAGAGGGATTAGATAACTTCACCATTCAAACACAGGATTAGCAAGCAAAACAAGGACATGAGAGCTGTGGTTCAGAAAAAACAGACTTCTCTTGGAAAAAGAGCTGAAGAGATGAACAGCTCAATTGAATATTACAAAGTAATGCTAAATAATTTTCAGGATTCATGATCAAGCATCAAATATTTCTTTTATATATGAGGTAATTGAGGTTAGTATCTAACTGTTTCTAAAGTCTGTATGTCATCTCTCTCTCTCTAAATCCCTTCCTAACTCCTCTTTCTGAAGGAGTTACCTTCATTCTCTGAAAACAAAATAAGTAATTTCATTTTGTCTTCTAGAAGTTTTTTCTGTTCAATACTGTATTCAGTTACAGTATTCCTAAATTTTTGTTCGTGCCAGATGTGTCCTTCTAGAACAATGATATTAGAATCATAGACTGGTCTGGAAGGGACCTCCAAAGTTCATCTAGTCCAACCCCCTCTGCAGCAGGCAGGGATGTCTTCAACTAGATCAGGATGCCCAGAGGCCTGTTGAGCCTCACTCTGAATATCTGCAGGGATGAGGCAACAACCACCTCCCTGGGCAACCTGTTCCAGTGTTCCAGCACCCTCACAGTAAAGAACCTGTTCCTAAAATCCACTCTAAATCTGGTTTTCTCTAGTTTCAAGTCATTGATCCTCATCCTATCACTACAGGCCTTTGGAAATAGTCTTTATCCATCCTTCTTGTAGGCCCCCTTCAGATACTGGAAGGCCGATATTAGGTCTCACTGAAGCCTCCTTTCCTCCAGGCTGAACAAACTCAGCTCCCTCAGCCAGTCCTCGTAGCAGATGTGCTCCAAACCCCTGATATTTCTGTGGTCCCCTTTTGTTGCCTGATATTTTGCCTCTGCACATGTCCGCATATTATCTCTGTGCAGTAAACTCCCTTATGGTCTTGAGGTGAAAAGACATTTCAAAAGCGTCAACTAGCAACAGAAGTTTAACATTTATGCGCACTCATAGACCCAGTCACACAAACCCTTTTTTATCAAACAGCATAATGAAAGTGACATAGAAAACTTTACAAAAGCTTTCACTACTCATAATTTTTCACCTTTTCTTTTTGCAATTAAAGTGAAAATCAAACAAAAATATTTGATTTTAAAAACTAAGATCTCTACCTTCTACTGAAGGCCTTCCAAATTAATCTTCTCAATTTATCTGGTAGAATTAAGTAAAGGATGCATGATTTGAAGATGCACTCTTTTTTTTTTAAACTTGGATTTAGATAATAGAAATTATTGAAAAGCAGCTATAAAGTACTTGTAAAGACTACAAGTGAACAGGTAGTTAGGAGAGAACTAAGGAATACCAATCTAATAATGAAGCTTACTCTCATCCAGGAAAAGAATAATAGAACATCATTCCATGCAACATGAGGTGGAACTACTGCTTAGTTTTCCACCATCTGAGCTAAAGTCTACCTCATTACCAGACAACATGAAGAGTATTAGAACGAGCAAGCAAAAACTAATTGGGATACCTCAAAGTCACAAAGAGGTAACTTTGGTTTAAAAAAGTAAACAATTTTTTACTGATAAACATGAGTTTAATTTAAGTGAGAACTGATGTAGAAGAAAAATTAGATTAATAATCTATGCATCTTGACCACCCACACCTTCTTTCAGAACTGAAAATAGAAAGCTTTACCTTCCGTATTGGTCTCCTGCTTATTCCATGCCTGGGAGGATAAATGGCCTGATTTTTTTCGGGGACTTGTGCTCACTTTTCTCCAAGAAGCATTCTCACCTCTTTTCTTACTGCAATTTTTGTAGCTTGAAACAACAGACAAAGGGAAGTTTCCTCCCTTAAAATCTGCTATGTAGTTATCTAGCTCTGAAACGAAAGTGGAAGAGTGTTAGAAACATACTGTTGCAAATGGTGCTTTTTTTACTACCTTGTATGACTGCTCAGTTTAGCAAACGTTATGCTTTTAACCACACTTCTCTCGTTGTAACCACAGTTATGTTTTGTGGAAGTTTTACAGAAGGAACAAAACAGTTAAAAGTCTCACTTTGTTAATGTTAAACTACTTGCCTTTCAGTTTGTTCACTATTACCTGCTCTGGGTAGAGGGCAACCATGCAAAACAGCTTTATTTAGCAAGATACTGAGAGCAGCTTTAACAACAGCCTGTTGACCTTGGCTAGGACTTTTTTTTGATGTTGCATGTCCTGGTACAGGTGGTCTTTTCACAGAGGCTCTGGACAGTATTGCTTCTTGAACTCTGGGAGCTATCACAGCATTCCATAACTTGGACATCCACCTGCAGGCACACAAACAATCCCTTAACCTCAGAGACAATTACTAAAGATTCTATATTCTGGGTAGCATATAAGATTTCTTTTTTTCTTCAGCAAGTAGGTGTCTTTTGGTCTTCCTATTGTTCCTTGGTTCAGAACAGAACTGATTTTATTTAAAGTTTGGTTATCTGACACTAAGTTATTTCAATGAATTTTCTTCAGATTGCTTTTCAAACTGTTTGCCATCTGATGTTTTTCCTCCTAAAATAAGAACTATAAAACATCCTTTTCATTTTAGGGTTAAAAGATAGAATGTCTCCTATAGACACATGTACTTATATGTATATATACACACATACAAAAAAACCTTATTTCACCTCTGCCAGTAAATGGAAAAGTTTCCATGATGGCAGGTGCTGCCAGTGTGGTAAAAAAGAGGTACTTGGTTATGGTTGCACCCTTTCCAGTAGTCTTCCATTTCCAAACATATTCAATTTATAAGATCTTTCTTTTATAATACTGCCTTCTTCTCACTCTCCTTTTATCTCGTTTTATCTATGGAGAGCTCTTTCCAGGATGCTGTGGATTTTCCAGATTGCCTGGTTTACAAACTTTGTCTAATTAAAAAAAAAATGCTTCAAAGGGACAGGGCTTTTCTAGGACTTCTTCTCTTCTAAGACAGAAGTATCACATTGTTTTGCACAGAAGCAAAAAATTGTATTAGCAAATAAATAAATAATTGCTATTTCTTACAGCTTACAGTTCTCAAGGGATAAAGGCTAGACATTTCAGACTTAGAGCTCAGATCACACAGAGATGATCTTTTAAAAATTAAATTAAATTCTTCGGTTTTCCTTGTACCCTTTTATGATTTCGGTTTGTTGGGTTCTTTCCCTCACCCCTTTTTTGTTTTATAATTAGAATGCCTGAATCATTTTGTATTAATCATCTTTGGTTAGTTATGAAGCATAAGATTGAGTTTTAATAGTGTGCAGCCACATTACAAAATGCTGGTATAAGCTTGAGGCAAGTTTAATTGCTTAGAAAAATAATTAGTACAGTTGTTGTAAGTAAAATACATATTGGGGATGTTCCTTGAAGCTTCCTTAGCATAGTTTTGTAGATACCATTCCAAATGGATACAGCCTGCTTCTACTAGCTGAGTTAAGCTACCAATATCCACAATTGCTTTCATGTTAGTGAAAATAATTCTCTCTATCTATTTATGCTTATGAAAGCTTTTGATACTGCTAGCATAAATGGCTGGAAATGAACACTGCAAAGATATAATTAATTGAGCCCATTCTAATATAACAGTTAATGGTTGATGGGCTGTACAATACCATCCTCTCTAAATAAAATTTCAGCCTGGTGTTTCATCTAGTTGTCAGTTTGGCTCATCTTAATCCAGTCCCCAGTTCTTGATATAGCTGATACTTAGGAAAGATGCAGAATCCTCCTGGCCCTGAAAAGAGCTGAGAAGTGAAATTATTTTCTTTTGGAACATCATCTTTCATTCCCTAGATGAGAACCAAGAAAAACATATAGCTAAAATTTTTTCTTATTTGTTCACTCTACTCTCCAAAACATGTGAAGGTACATGAAACAGTAACAGCAGGGAACAATTCCCTGTCACGCCTTCTCTTTCCCTTCCCAGCTGCCTGCTTCTACCGCTTGCCTTGTGCTAACACTTAGCCAAGAACAAAAACATAGCTGTCTGCTGTCTTAAATTAATCTGACTCAGTAAAGCTTTAATAAATGAAAAGACCTAGCAGAATAGCACAGTGGAGAGGAGGGGCAAGAGGCCATGAGTGATTAATAAGATGAAGTAACAGCAACCAGCTGCCAATTAAAGATATTTATTGCTAGTTACATGACCACACTGTTAGCCATCCTACTGCTAAACTAAAAACATTACTAAGTGCTCACTGGAGCAGTGCTTTTAGAATTTTTATTAGTGGGCAAAAACTACCTTAAAATGAGGAGTCAGATGGCATATCACTACTATAAAAGACATTCTGAGGTTGGGCTCAAAATAAAGCATTGTGAATCCAGTCAGAGTTACACTTAGGAGAAATCCAAACTCAGAAATGCAAAATTAATGGATCTAAAGAATAGTTTCTCAGTCCTCTACTAATGCCATTGCAAGAAATAAATGATTAAGACATTTCAGAGATAATGGCTGAAGAGGAAAATGCGAGATAGACACATTATTTCACAGCACCTATAAAATTTCAAGTCAATGCACATCCACACTTAGACTTTGAAAATTACTCTGGGTATTAGATAAGTCTGTCTTTTCAGGGAAAAAAAGAAAAAAAGAAAATAGAATCATAGAATGTTAGAGGTTTGAAGTGACCTCCAGAGATCTTCAAGTCCAATCTCCCCTGCCAAAGCAGGATCACCTAGGGTACTCTGCATAGGAGTGCATCCAGGCATGTTTTGACAGTCTCGAGAGAAGGAGACTCCACAACCTCTCTGGGCAGCCTGCTGCAGTGCTCTGTCACCCTCACTGTAAAGAAGTTTCTCCTTATGTTGAGGTGAAACCTTCTATGTTCAAGTTTGTATCTGTTGTTCCTTGTCTTATTACTGTGCACCACTGAAAAGAAATTGGCCCCCTTCACTTGACACTCACTCCTCAGATACTTGTACACATTGATCAAATTGCCTCTGAGTCTTCTCTCAAGGCTAAACAGTCCCAGGTTTCTCCATCTCTCTTTGAAGCAAAGATGCTCAAATTCCCCAGTCATCCTCATGGCTCTCTGCTAGACTCTTTCCAGCAGGTCCCTGTCTCTCTTGAACTGGGGAACCCAAAATTTGACACAGTATTCTAGGTGTGGTCTTACCAGGGCACAGTGGAGACAGAGAAGAACCTCTGTAGCCCTGCTGGACACACTTCTCCTGATGTACCCCATGACACCATCTGCCCTCTTGGCCACAAGGGCACATTGCTCTCCCATGCAGAACTTGTTGTCTGCTAGGACTCCAAGGTCTTTCTCCATTGAGCTGCTTTCCAGCAAGGCAACCCCTAACCTGCACTGATGCCTGTTGTTATTCCTCCCTGGATGCAGGACTCTGAACATGTCCTTATTGAACTTCATGAGGTTTGCCATCACCCAGCTCTCCAGCCTGTCCAGATCTTGTGGGATGATAGCACAGCCTAACAGGGTACACAATCCCCTCATCCAGGTCACTAATGAAGATATTGAACAAAACTGGGCCCAGTACTGATCCCTAGAGGGGACACCATCGGCCACGACTGTGCCACTGACCACAATCCTCTGAACTCTCTTGTTGAGCTAGTTTTCAATCCATGTCAAGGACCAATCATCTATGTCACATTTCCTGAGCTTTTCTATGAGGATATTAGGGTGTAAAGGGTTAACCCCTCCTGGAGGGCTTACCTGAACTGGATCCTGAGTCCTCCCTGGGGGTGGTCTGACCTGCCCCCCAGATGTCGTGTTTAGCCCCTCCCACTTCCTGCTGAGATCCTCTATAAAGGGGAGATGAACTTCCTGTTTCTCTTTCTTGCTTCTGCTTCCTCATCATCCAGTGTCCTGCTTTCCTGCTGCTCCTGCCATTTACCATGTGCTCTCCAGCACACATGTGGGGAGAGCAACTCTTTTCCTCACTGCATTCACCATTATTTTGCATTCATCTGCATCCACTACCAGTTTTAACTTCATCACTTGGATTCAACTCCTTCCACTCTCATCTACTGGTTGTATACCTATATTTTGTATTTTGTTTCCCTTCTCCATATCCTCTGTAATTTCCTGTACCTAAAATACCTTCTATTTATTGTTAAGGTTTATTTGTTTACTTCCAAAATGAATTAAGTCTATTTATTGAGCTTTTGAGCTCAGGGAGGGCTAGCTTAAACTAATACATATGGGCGACAGTATCAAAAGCCTTACTGAAGTCAAGATATATGACATCTACTGCTCTTCCTTTGTCTATGCAATTGGCCATGGTTTCATAGAAGACCATCAGGTTAGTCAAGCAAGATCTCCCCTTGGTAAATCCATGCTGGCTACTCCTTATAACCCTCTTTTCTTCCATGTGGTTAAAGATTGACTCCAGAATGATCTGTTCCATCACCTTTCTGGGGATGGAGGTGAGGCTGACTGGTCTGTAGTTGCCTGGGTCTTCCCTCTTGCCAGTTTTGAAGACTGGAGTGACATTGACTTTCTTCCAGTAATTATGCACCTCTCCTATTCTCCATGACTTTCCAGAAACAGAGAGAGGCTCAGCAACAATATCAGCCAGCTCTCTCAGCACATGTGGATGCAACCCGTTAGGGTCCATGGATTTGTGTGTTTTCAGTTAGTACAAGTGATCTCTAACTCAGTCCTGACTAATGGAGTATCCTCCTTCTTCCAGTTCTGCTCCCTTCTTTCCAGAAACTGAGGTTCCTGAGGGCTGGTCTTAGGAGTAAAGAGTGAGGCAAAGAAAGCATTCAACAACCCTGCCATCTCTGCATCCTCTGTTACCATATCTCCCATACAATTCAGTAGTGGACCCACTTTTTCTCTGCTCTTCCTTTTGTCACTGAGGTATTTGAAAAAACTGGTTTTGTTTTTTGGGTTTTTTTTACCTCCCTGGCAAGACTGAGTTACAAGAGGGCCTAGGCCTTTGTAGTTGCATCTCTACATTCTCTGGCAATATTTCTATAACCTTCCTAATTGACCAGACCTTTTTTCCACGTAGCGTAAACCTTCTTTTAGTTTTTGATTTTTTTCTCAGGAGTTCCCTACTTATCCATGCAGGTCTCCTCTGTGCCTTACTTGATATTTTTTTTCAAGGGAATATATTTTTCTTGAGTTTGGAGGAGGTAATGTTTAAATTTTAACCAGCTCTCTTGGGCCCCCCTTCCTTCTAGAGCCCTAGCCCATTGGATACTTCTGAGTTTTGAAGAGGGCAAAGGAAAAAAAAAAAAAAGAGAAAAAAAAAGAAAAAGAAAAATGAAAAAAATGAACAGGCAAAATGTATCAAGATCTGTAGACAGAACAAAAGGTGAGAAAGCCAGTGCACATGCTAAGCAAAGTGCCCTGGAAGAACAGTCAGCAGAAACCAGTATGAAAGAGAAGGGAGAGAGGGAACAGAAGTTGCAATTCAGCAGAATTCTGTGAAGCAGAGTGAGAAAAGCAACATCCCATCTCCAGAAACAAGTGTTACTTGAATCCTGAATAAGTGTGAATCTTAATTAGGGGTTCCTTACCTAATATAGCCAAGTAACATCTCAGCATGAAATGAATATATTTTACAAGTCTGTAACTATTTCTTGCATCTGTTGCCAGCATCTGCAGAGGAGCTAGAATGTGAGCAGTTGTTCATGCAATTGTAAGCAAGAAAAGATAACATTGTCATCATTGTTTTATATAATTTGGCATCTAACCCTATGTATAGTTAAGTGTATACATCCACCTAATTTACTAAGCTAATACATCTATGAAATTGTATGTATGCTTAGAAATGTAATATATTTTAAAAAGTGAAAAATCAGTCTCCAAATTTTCCTCATATACAACTTCAAAAGTAAACTATGAACTTTTAAAACTCAGAATTCTTGAATTTTATTTTGGTCAGTTCATTAATGAACTGCTTTCTTAACAGTGATGTCTTGAAATTAAGAACAAAACCTTTTAAAATTTGAACAATATCATCCATTCCAGTACAAGTAATACTTTGCAACTTCTGTGTCAGAAAATAACTGAAAGATCACAGCAAGACTGACCTTGAATCAGTGTCACAGACACAGTTTCCACTTCTGACTTCCAAAATTGCCCCTCTAGTAATTAAATGTCAAACAAAAGTTTAAAACTAAAATACTTTCAAGGCTGCTGAGACAGATCAGTTTGGGGAGAAACATAACTACTACATTTGTAATAGGTATCTCATTGCCATTAAGCAGCCTCAAATGGGAAAGAGAAATCTTACTTCACTGTTGCTTGGCCATGCCCTGGTACCACAGGACAAGAGAAGAAATATTTAGGCCCCATAAGTGCTTCAGGCACTCCTAGTCGTGCTAAGCAAGAGTTCAGCTGGTGCCAAACAGCCAGGATCCAATCTATGATCTTGCACACAGGATCACATGGAGGAGGTACTTTGCCTCTGAACTGCAGAGAGAGAACATGTTTGATATAAGAGCTCTGCTGCAAACACTTTCCTTGAAACCTCAAGAAGGTTTATGTTTATTTTAACTGGGTATATTGCTATTACAAAAATTAGGAACAGTCACAAACTGGTCAAACTTTTTAATGAAGTATATTGAAGCCTTGTTGTATTAAAACTTATTTTCACCAACTACACTTAAACAGATATCTCCTTATCAATACATTGACATGTCTTTACTTTCTTGTGGGAAACTGAGACAGAGATTTGGTACCAGTGTTCCTTCTATGGTGTTTAAAATAAAGATTATAAGAGACATTTACTATATCCTTGGCAATGTATATGATATAAATAAGGCATGAAACCCCCCATACAATCATGCTGAACAGAAATGTATGATCCAGGCATGTTGTCCATGGATTTCCATGTCGATTTTAGATTTAGTAGCAATGAAGGAAAGATACCTTCCTCTGAGATTTACAGTTTTTAGTATGCCTTGTTAAAGGCAAATAAATTGGTGTCAGAAAGTCTTTTATTTTATGTGACTCCAAATTACAGCCTTCATCATCCTAATCCTAGCATTATCCTCTAGAACAGTTTGAATTAAAGGAAGCATTAAAAGATGCACTAGGGATACTTTTTGCCATCACTGAAGCCAAAGTGCCTTGACAGAGCCTGCAGATGAACAATGTAACACAATAAAACATTTAAACTGTTCCCATATATCCTAATAGGCCAAAATAAGGAGAAAAGAATTTTTAATCTGAAAACATGAATATTAAGGAACAAAAAAAGGGTATTGGAATACACAGCAAGGCTCTCTGAAATAGTCTATTGTTCAAACAATAAACGTGCTGTCACTTTCCCTTACATTTTTGTGAAATATCAATCTTCTGTTTTTAACTGTGAAATACACTAATTTAAGCCTCATACCAATTGGCATTTGAGCTTGCATATGACATATATATGCATTAAAAAAAAAACCCAAACTACTAGCCCACTGTGCATTTTGATTCATTATTTAATTAGGGAAGGCACAGGAAGACACATGGCCTTTTCCTCCAAGTAGCCACCATGTGCTTTAGAGAAAATAAACTCAATGACACTACTAGCCAAAATCTGTTAAAATTTAAAAGTAAGAACCCATTACATTGTCAAAATGAAACTATATGACTAAGGATTGCTTATAAGCCTAAACACAATAGCTTGAAAATTATATCTGTTGTATGATGCTGCATCTTCTGGTAACCAAAGCTGGCCGAGTAAGGTTGATCCAGCCTCTGGCAACAGTTAATAATACCACTGCTGCTACAATTGTCTTCATTGCTGTATTTCTTTGCCTTACAGTCAGTTGAAGACAATCCTTCTCTCTGATCTTGATTCATCTATGATCAAAGTGTTTCTGCCCTTTTAGAAAGGGGCTTAGATGCAGTGTAGACTTGAGAATACAATCTTTCACCTTAAGGAGATGAAGGAAAATTCACAGAATCAAAGAATGTCAGGGCCTGGAAGGGACCTTGAAAGATCATCTAGTCCAACACACCTGCCAGAGCAGGATCACCTATGCCAGATCACAGAGGAATGCGTCCAGGCGGGTTTTGAATACCTCCAGAGAAGGAGACTCCACAACCCCTTTGGGCAGCCTGTTTCAGTGTTCTGTCACCCCAACAGTGAAAAACTTGCTCCCCATGTTTACATGAAACCTCCTACGCCTCAGCTTCCACCCATTGCCCTTTGTCCTGTCACTGGGCATCACCAAGCAGAGCCTGGCTCCATTTTCTTGGCAATCACTTTAAATATTTTTAAACATGCATGAGGTTACCCCTCAGTTTCCTCTTTTCTAAGCTAAAGAGCCCTAGCTTCCTCAGTCTCCCCTTGTAAGAGAGATATTCCATTCCCTTAATCATCTTTGTGGCTCTGTGTTGGACTCTCTCAAGCAGTTCTATGTCTTTCTTGAACTACTTTCGTTGTGCTGTCGTATGGCCTATACCTCATTCCAGCACTACAGTTTTATCTGCAAGATAGTTTCAACCAACCCACCTACTATCCCACAAAAAATTGCTACCCTCCTTATCTTTAGCAAGGATCCTGGAAACCATTCACACTCTCAACTAGACAATGACTCATAATGGTTCCAGTTTGTCATGGCTGTAGACACTCAGATGTAAAGCACACATGGGCAAAAGAAAACATTCTGCACTGAAAAAAGTACTCATAAATGACATCTTGGTTATCTGAACACTGTCCTTGCCAAATACTTGGCATCTCAGAGAATCAGGCCTAAAGCAGCTGTGGGATTCTAAATTTCTAGGTCATTTTTATTTTCTCATCTTTTCTACTTCTAGTGCCATGCTCATTCCATGGAGGGGGAATGTGTTTTTGTCAGATTCTTGTCTTTCCTTGCGATATGCTTTATGCTTACCCAAGGAAGTGGTTGAGTCACCATAACTAGGGGTATTTAAAAGAGGTGTAGATATGATGCTTAGGGACACAATTTAGTGGTAGACCTGACAGTGTTATGTTGATGGTCAGACCTGATGGTGTTAAGTCTTTTCCAACCTAAATGATTCTATGTTCTACGACATAACTATGCACTTGAAAAAAGTAAGCTAAGAAAAATAATACCTTAAAAGTTTCATTGATTTATATGCTATATTCCCATTCTTGCTATAAAAGAAATACTTTTGAATATTTCTAAATTTCCTCATTATCATAACTGAAAGGTTTGGTTGCCACACACTCGTGGTGGGTCTGAATAGGCCTGAACACGTCCTGGCTTGTCCAAACATGTTCCCCTGCTCCCCAACATTTTTTTGCTGGGAAAAGCAACCACAGGAAGGGAAACAAAAGCTCTGGCTTCACCTAATATGGTCAGAATTGGCAAAGAGCCATTCTGATTGTCTGATCTATGGCCAAAGGCCCTCTAATCTTGGGCATGCATTGATAAAAGGAGATAAGCAGATAACACAAGGCTCTCTCTTTGCATGCTTTGCTCTACCATTTTTTTTTTTGTGCCTGCTGCTACTGCCATTGTTTTTTCTTCTGTGTGCTCTCTGAGTTGCTGTCTCACTGCATCCTGTCTACCCCTCTACAAGTCTCCAGCTATCAGGAGTTCAAGAGGAACCAGGTCAGAGACTGTGCTATAACCCCAGCTTCCTGAGAAAAGCATCTGGGGAAGCTTGAAAGTTTCTAACAGCTCTGAAATCACCAACAGCAGCCCCCTTCATGTGCTCTGGGCATTATCTGATGCTATAGTGCAGCCCTGCAAATCTCCAGCAAGATTCTGTAAATTCTCAAGTGAATCTGAGTACCTTCTGCCTTAGTAGCAGAAAGGTGCCTCTCGAGTCCCCAGATGGGCAAGAAGTGCAAAAAAACCAGAAAATGTCTTTCCAGTTTCAAGTTTGATATTTGTTATATTATTGTTAGTTATGTTCTTAAGTGTTCCAGATTCCTTGTTTACCTCCCTTTGTATAATGTTTTCATGACTGTGTGAAGAACCATTATTATTAAAAATATTGGTGGTAGTGAGTTTCTGAATAACAAAATTAATAAACTATAATAATTTTCAAATTCATATCTTGCATTCATATCTAACTATTACACACACATTTTTTCTTTGAGATCTGTTTGAGTTATTAAGGTTTTGTATATATGAACTGTGGCACAGGGCATAGGAGATGACGTCCCCAAGGATTACCAAGATATATACAGCTGAACACTCAGAACTCACAGTGGGTCTGTTGTCCCAAACCAGGATTCTCTACTACAGACAGCTTTTTCTATTCCTAGAACAATTTCCCTTTTTAAGCCTGTTCAAAACTCTTGCTGCCAAGATTATTTTCCTTTGCAGTTGTTTTGATTAAACTTCCTCTTCCAAAGTCTAACACTGCCTGACTGTCTGCGGTAGCTGCTATCACATTAAAATGGTTCTCTTCCAAATAACTATCAGAACTCCACAATTCTAGTTTTGCCCACATCCTTCTTTTAGTTTCCCATCTTTCATTTATTTATTCATGTTTAAGTAGACTTCCCATCATTCTTCTCTTTTGGACATCTGTTCCAAGTTCAGCAGGTTTACTAGCTCAAAACAACTTCCTTACTGATATAACTTTATGCCTCTTTCCCTCCTTGATTTGAAAATTATGAAAAAAAAAAAATTGCTGCTTTAAACTTAGATAGTACACACCGGACAGATAACTATCTTATTTTAGATATACAGAATAAGTTCCTCAAGAAAGGGACTTTACATTTGCTGAACAGATATATAATATCATTCTTACAGAGAATATGAAAAAAATTACTTAAAGAAGTTTTCATACAGCAGACAAGAAAAGCTAGTATCCATGGTGTCACTATTTGCAGCCAGCCTATGTGTTTATGCTGCTTACCCGTGGCCAGACACCTTCCTCTATGGGGCCAAGCACAACATTTACAAATACACAACCTAGATCTTCCCAGAAGTAAGTGCTTTTATTTCCCCGAAATAACTTAGTTATCTGCTCAGCTTTTGACACATTGGCAATATTTCACAGACAAACTTGTGGGAGCTGATTCAAGCTCTTACCTTGTTTATAACTTTTCTTCTTAAAAATCTTTGAAGCAAGCCATGCATTGGTTCTCCATCCCACCTAAGTTGAACCCAACGGAAATGTTGCTGCACCAGCAGGTCAGAGCCATGAAGATGACATTTTGCAATTGTCCCCAGTAAAAAGCAGTTCTCATGAAAGTAAAACGCACTAGAAACTCCATTTGCTAAAAATAAACCATGAAGCATTTTACTTAAATACTCTGACAGGATTTCATATAAAAAGCAAAAAGCAGTGACATAAGAAAAAAGAAATCCACAAAAAATTAGCCTTTAAACATGCCATATTTGATTAAGAACAATAAAAAATAACTAACTACATTTTCTCCTGCTCCCTGTTTGTCTTATATAGCACATCAGCACTGAAGTAAAACCATTTCTCCATTCCAAATTCTTTAAATACCTCTTTGAATAGTGCAAGGATTTTCTGAACTCCGATTCTCAAGAGGTGCCAGGAAATCTCCCAGTAATTCAGCCAAAGAAGTCCTCTCCAGATTTTCTAAAATCACAATGATTTTCTTGCTTACAGGAGGATGTTTAACTGGGACCAGACAAGCTGAAATGTAAAAAATCCCATTAATGTCTGCTTATGAAAATTGACCTTTATTTATGTACACAGATTTTACTGCTACTAATGCACAAAGGAAATTTTTATTTTTGCCTTTTAAATTTTACATAAGCAGATAGACTGTATAATACATCCAAAACTGTAAGTATAAAAGTCAAACACTGGAAAGAATATAATATTTATAATAGGAACAACATTTGAAAGGTATTACGAAGATTAATTCCTGCAATAGCTATAATTGGATTTTCATAGATAGGAAGGATTTAACCACACTTGAACCAAATCCAACAGAAAAGACAGCAGAGATATGAAAGAATTTCTTTCATTTGCTGCTGTGCAACTTAAAATTTTAAGATGTACTCTTGATATCATATAGCGATAAAAGGATTCAGAATATTACATGTTTATAAGTAACGCAATCATTCCATGAGATTGTCTCTTTGTTTGCTGCTATCCTTTCTTCAAAAATTCCTTCAATATATTTAAGAATGTATCACCTGAACCCAAGAGGCATTACAAAAAAGACTGCTGAATAGTCAGAAAGAAGCAGGCAGAAAGACTAAATCCTCAAACAGCAGCACAATGCTGAAATACAAGCAAAGACTATTAAGAAGAGTGTGCTGCTGACACAAAGTAAAACATCCAGAAGAAAAACCTTTCCTGAGAGAACGTGGCTAGTAAACAAACCAGGCTATGAATGATTTTCCTGCCTGCAGGCCAGGCACCAAAGCATAGCTACTTCAGACTTATTGGTCTCCTCTCTACCAGCAATGTGATGGCACTGAAAATAATGTGACAAAAGATATTCTCCAAATTGTGAGTGGGATTTCCTGGGAGAAAATACTGACATAGATGAAAGTTATGCCAGGAAGTATGCTACCAAACAGAATGGAGCACTGCACACCATCATGCAAGGTCATAGCATGGCTCTGCTTTCGCTTATGTGCTCAGATGTTATCAGAACAGACTGTGCAGCTTGTTGCAAATAAGGCAACAAATGGAAGCTACAGAATGCAAGTGTGCTTGAAGGACAGGACTTACACTGCAGGCACAGGGCAAATAGCTGACAGCATTCAGTCTCACTCACTGAATAGTAGTATTTTCTGCATCCAGTTTTGGCACACCCAATATTTTGAACAGTTATTGAATATATTTGATATTCAACAGTTATTTAATATTGAACAGTTGGAACAGTTCTAGAGAAGGGCCACAAAGATTATCAGAGGGCTGTAGGACCTCCACTATGAAGACATGCTGCAGGAGCAGGACCTGTTCAGCCTGGAGTAGAGAAGGTTCCAGAAAGGCCTTATAGCAGCCTTCCGGAATCTGAATGGGGGTCTAGAAGAAAGTGGCGGGGGAGAGGAGGTGGTGGTGGTGTGTGTGTGTGCGTGTGGATTTTACAAGGGCTCGTAGTGATAGGATGAGGGGGAATGGATTTAAGCTGGAAGATGGTAGATTTAAACTGGATATTAGAAAAAGCTCCTTACAATGAGGGTGCTGAGACAATGGAACAGGTTACCCAGGGAAATTGTGGAAAGGCCCTCCCTGCAGGTGTTCCAAGACCAGGCTGGACATGGTCTTGAACAACCTAGTCTAGAGGGAGGTATCCTCCCCATCGCAGGGAAGTTGGAACTAGATAAACTTTAAGGTCCCTTCCAACCTATACCATTGTATGATTCTATATACTATATGTTAATATAATACACTACATTATTTTTGTTATGGCTAATACTATGGTGAAATAGAAGAAATCACAGTTCGAATACCGGACTCAGCAAAATGCAGCACAATATGTACTACATAGAAATATGGCTTTTCCATTCACATCTAGCACTATTCTATTCCCTTCACACCTTTTACTTTTATGTTTTCCTTCCTACATCTGACTGCCCTATGTGCCCCCATTTTTCCACTTCCATACTTAATTTTTGTTATTCTTCTTTCTCTATTTTGTCCTTTTTTGCCACCCTTACCATTTATTCACTATGAATTTACAGAAGTACAGCCTACTGACTGTTGAGAATACTTCACTGTGGAGCACCCAAGCAATAGAAGTTTCATCTACATGTAGCTATTTGCAACCATTAAGAGAAAATTGTTCATTTTAACAGAAATTCAACTTTGTGCTTTAGTAATGAGTCAGAATGCACACAGCAATATTTGCCTGCCAAGGCTGACAAAATTTGGCTGAGATCCACACATAAGTGTCTAGTAAACAAGCATGTATCAAAAGCAATTGGTCTGATTTTTCAAGAACTCTTTCAGGGCTCCTCTCACTCACAGAAAGGCAATAATTATAGCTTCCCTTTCTGTATATTTTTTCTTTTTAACATAATAATTAGAACAGTTACAATAAGACAACAATAGACTTTAATTTCTGATTCAGTAGATGTGAAACATAGCAATTGACTTTCAAAGGCTCACAAACAAAGGGAAAATGTAATGAGACAAAAAATTAAGAAGTACTAATTTTCATCTAATAACACAAACTTTTGACAAAGTTCCCTACTGTACTGTCACATGTTGTTTTGCCAGTTTAGACTTATTATTTCCCCCTAAGCACCTGGAAATCAGTAGGCTCTGTCAAAAAATGCCATCCACTATGCAACATGTTCTCATGTATTTCTTTACTTTGTACCACCAAAACTTTTAATACAAATTACCAAAATCAGTCCTTATGAAATAATCTTACCACTACTGATGAACAATTCTGCAAGCTGCTCCTTGGAGAAACCAGCATCCACTTCAACTTTAACGATTTCACATGTGGATCCTGCAGACACTTGCTTTTGCTGTGTTGAAAATTTACAGACTTGGTGAAATCATGAAAACTGTGATTCATGAACTAATTGACTTCCTATGTTTGTGTTAATACCTTGATGCAGACTGCTATCTGATATGCCATATAGTCCTGCAAGCTTCCTTCTGGACCATGGAAAATGACATTATGATATTGTTCCACCTGTAGACAGACAATAAACATTTCTTGAGAATTCACAAACTGGGGTTTGTTGGTTTGTTTGTTTTTAAATCTAAATGAGACAATCAGTACCTGAACAGACAAAATTCTTTGGTTTGCACTACTGAAGATGGTAATTTGTACTATGTCAGTTTGAAAACAAGCAATATTTGCATTCAACATCCTGAAAACAGACTGATAAATTTATATCCTGACTTGTAAAACTACATGAAAAGGTCATTATAACAATTGGAAAAACTTGAAAAAATCATGTAGGAAGGAGGATTCTAAGATTTGCAAATATTTTCTTGATTTTGGATTTATAAAACAGATAAACAAGCATGATGTTAAAATCATTGAGGAGTAGTTTAAATCACTGCTAATGTAAGAATTTTGACTAAGGACTTCATTTCCATTGAAACAGAATCATATAATCAATACAGTAGAATAAAAATAATTTCATCTCTCTTAACTGTAAAATGACTTCACCTCTACAAAGCCAGTAAGGGAAAACACTCACATTATTGGGCAATATTGCTGAATACGACAGAAACCTGTGGCACAGAACTCTTCTAACAACACACAAAACTATTCAAGGACATAGCAGGAATTATGCAGAATTCAAACTAATTATGATTTGATTAGCTATGTTAAAAGATCTTAAAAGTTAAATCCCATTATCCAGTTAACATTAAATTGTTAGAAGAAGAAAAATAATAACAATGACAGAAAAAAGTTGTTTCAGAAGATAAATGTCTAAGCAAATAATAAAATGAAATTCTTAAATAATTGCTTACATTAATATTATTCAAATTTACTTTCCCTTCAAAAGGCGCCATGAAATAACTTTGGAAACAGATGACATATCACAGAGCTCTTAAGCAGTTCAGTTAAACAGATGGCAGCTAATTAAAGAAAATAATGTCCTCATGTGACTAAATTTATTGGAGTAAGACTTAAGGAGAACTTTATTTTTAAAATTACAGCTTTCCTTCCATTTTATTTTTTAGAAGTTTTGGCATTCTTTCACAAAGCAGAACATAATTTTTTTTTTTAATTCAACACTATTGGAGAAGCATTTTCACATATAAATAGCATGCAGAGAGGAGCTAGCTTAGTATTTTATTTACCAGGCGAAGGTAATTCTGAAGTGTCTGAAGATGGATCATAGATGCATACGTCACACTATTTAGACAGCCTTCTTGAGGTCCTTTAAAAAGGAGATATATAAACAAATTTTGTAAATCTTTCATGTTTATAAGCATGTATGATGGATACATAGGCTTTTCATGCAGTACTCTACAGCAATCTTCTAAAATTACAGGCCATACAAATTAAAATGGTGAAGAAATTAAAGGCATTTTACATATCAACATAGATTCACAGGTATCCGTGACATAAGTAAAATGGATATGGCTACAGAACTCAAAAAGGTAGTAAAGCTTTTACGTGCTATGCTTTCTAAATGTTGTAGATCCTTTCAAAACTGGTTAAAAAATTGGCTCTATTTCAGAGGATCAAGCCACATCGTAGAACCAAACCAGTAGCAAATGATTCTCAAACTGTGTATTGTATATGGAGTGTCTTAACATTAAAACCTGAAAATTATGAATTTAAAATTACCAAACAAAAACACTGTGATATCCTCAGCTCTGTTGTTCTTCAAGAAATCCCATGGTGGCTGGGAAAAAATCTGACCTGTTGACCACGAAATGTTTCCTGTCAAAAATAAAAAAAAAAGAGAGATATTCCCTGTATCTGTACAAAGCGTTCTTGAGCATATCCACTTGCTTATGAGTGCATACACTATCAGATTTGAAAATCACACCAGTTCTATGTACTAAACCATAAAATTACTTGGTATGGTTACCAATGATTCATGCCAGTTTGACACATAAGTTTAATAGCTACCCTGTCTTTACATCTTATATGTAAAATAAAGCAAAAAAAAAAAANTTTTTTTTTTTTTTTTTTTTTTTTTTTTTTTTTTTTGGAGGGGGAGGTGGGAAGATGGAGAAGGGGCATTAAGATGAAGCACATGAATTTTCAGAATACTACGTAACTGTTACTTCTGCTACCACATTTTGGCCAATCTCATAATTTCAAAGATTTTTCAGTCCCACCTTGATAAATGAATTTACATAAAACAGGAGTAGTTCTATTCTATTTATGTTACAGTCTGGATGGATTTACTGTACATTCTGGAAGTACAGTAAAGACAGCCTGGGCTTTGCTTTAAATAGTTTCACTTCACCTATCCACAGGAGTTCTAAATTCAGTACAGGACTAATTAATATACAACCACAAGGTCCCCCAGATGATAATAAAGTGCTTAATGAATTGTATGATACATATAGCTAAATGGAAAGCATGCTTTCAGGCTAGCACTGTTCCAAGTTTCATTTTGGTAATGGTCTTTCTTAGTCTAAGCTTTAAAAGAAACAGAAATCTAAATATATTTTTATCCTGCTCATAAAATTTCACAAATTTGAGAAAAACCATGATTTTCGCTTTTCCAACACTAATATTGATACCTAGTTTGACAAATAATATACTGCTTGCACTGAGGCCAATGTTGGATTCTGCAGCACTATTATATGACAGGTCTTCTAGGCTCCTCCATCCATCTGAAGTGATTGCTTGGAAATGGTTTGTCACTGCCTGAATCACAGCTTTTGAAAAATCATCCCATGATGTCTGTTTGCGAATATTTAAAGCACATATTATGTTTTCCGTATCAAATTCCTCTGCACCACAATGGACTTGTTCAATGCCACTGACAGAAATCCTCACAGGTAGATTAAGAGCATCTGTTGAAAATCAGAAAACCAAGAATCAGAAAAACAGCAAAATCCAATTTAAATAATCCTATTATTATAGCCCAGTATCATCCAATATTGCAAAGGAAAGGTGCAAAATAACTCTTGACACAGCAAAGCAAACATTAGTCAGCAGCACAAATTGTCTCAACAAAACCAGAGCAGTAAAGAAAAACAAAAATTATGGTATCTGTGTTTGGTTTTTTTTTTTTTTTACATTACAAAATATTGTTGTTATTATTATGGTTAAATAACAGAAGGCAAGAAAAATCTTATCCAGTCTTTATTTCCTCTTTACAGACTAATTACTTATAAATTAAGACAGGCAGTAGTAGCTAATGTCTTAATGATTCCATTTATTATGGTCATTCACATAATTATTATTAATACAGAAAGAAGCATTATGACACTTGTGCACAAGTGGAAAGCACAGTTAGCTGAGCCAAATATCTCTAAGTCAAATGCTAAGACAGAAAATCACTTGGAAGAATATATTTGATTTGTTATAAAATTAATTGACAAAATATTAAAAATAAAGTAGAAAATTTACATGTGCATTCTGCAAACAAAATTAATTTAATGATGCTATTTAAAATTTTGGTTTTGTTTTTAAATGAAACACATTTCAACAGAAGCAGCAGTCCACATGGATTATTTGGAAGACAACGAAACTGAAAAATGAAACTCTAATGCCAAAACAAAACCTTCCAGAAATTATCCCTGAAATGAAAAAAGTGCACCACAAATCCCTAAATAAACAAAACAATACTAAAAAACAATCCAAACCCACCTTCTTACGAAATCTTGCAACAAGATCTTAGTCTTGCTTTTGAGTTCAGAAGCCTTCATCTGATACAAACCAATGAAGCTCTTCTGATGTCAGAAGAGCTCTGATTTAAACCCACTAGCCTACCACAGGGAAAAAGATTACTCAAAGGCATCCTTCAGATGTGGGATTGTGAGAAATATATTGATGGCTTGCCTTTCTGATGGCTGGACCTCAGGGAAATGAGCAATGACTGTAAGAAATACAGAGTTCTCTACAAGGAAACAGGCCTCTGGGACAGAGGCACAGTGTGTGGCTAAATTTCAGTGCACGTGATCTCCATGACACAACCAGCAACCATGGCCCCTAGTCTTTCAGATCTGCCCTGCGTCCATATAATTTCTTACAGCGGGAACCTTACAGGACAATGAGGGAGGTAGAAGATGCTACATACACAGTTTTCTCAAAAGCTCTGCCTATGGTGTGTGGTTGGAAAGAAATGATCTTTGAGGTCCCTTCCAACCTAAACCATTCTATGATTCTGTGATTGCAATGATCCTAACTACAGGCCTAACAAAGGAAAGCGAAGATAAATGGAGTCCAAAGGTTCTGATCCGGTAAAAGCAGCTGGATGCACAATAGGCCTTACAGGGAAACAGATTACTACAACTGATGAAAAAAATACAAGCATCAATTTAACAGTCTACATATTCAGCCTTCAGATATTGACTTCATCTTAGAAAGAAGAAGAACACATAAGAGATTCTAATAGTATGTAAAGTATTTGTAGCTACAGTAAAAGAGGAAAATACCTACAGTACCTACAGCTGAAGATGAAAATCCCTAATTTGTTGATATTCAGTGAACTTGACCACTCTACAGCCCTACATCCCACTATACAAACATGCAAAAGGTCAACAAATACAAAGCACACCGATGTACAAGACAGTACTTATGACTCTACAGAGAAGTATGAAACACAGAACTTGTGAGTGGAGAGATTAAGTTCTAACTTGAGATGTACGTGAGTCAGCCTCCTCCTGAATTTTAAGAAAACTTATGAAGAAGGAAGACAATGACAAAATCCAACAAAAGAAAAATCAGTAGTTAGTGATGTTGGAAACAATTGCTTGATTCTGTCTCTAAGAATTTTTTGAGGAATAAAGCAAATGATTGTCTCAACTATAAACAAGTGATAAAACTATTATCTAAAAAGAGATTCACATATGACTAGATGATTAGCTTAACATGGGGAAATTTGACAGTTATCAACCACTGTGTAATTTTTCTGCAAGAATTTGAAGAAAATAAGAAAGTAGCTTTGGAAAAAATAACTATTAATTCAATTATGAATACTAAATTAAGAAATTTTAAGAGAATATGCATGTTTGCACAAGTACATTATATACTATCATTTCAAATGGTTTAAAAACAAAGACACAAGTAATATAATAACCTCCAACAAAATTTTATCATATGCTTTTGCAATGCTAGGTTAAGAAAACTTAATTTTGTGATTTCAAAAAAGCAGCAACTACCTTTTAAATATTTCTCATTTTCATCCCACAGTCTCTTTACTAAAGTATTTTTTGTATAGGGCAGATAGCATTTACTTACTTAAGTTTTCTAGAAGGTGTTTGCAATCATCAGTAGCAACATCATGCAATGTTCGATTACACTTATCTTTTCTCTCAGCTTCTAGTCCACCATGGCTACAAAGGATTTCTAGACAGTTCTGCAAAGGTAAGAACTGTATTATTTAATTGTCTATTTGCTATACTAAAGAGTTCCACCAATATGCCGTTAGACTTGTAATTGAAATTCTTATATATGGATTTCCAAAGACAGTCAGCTATAGAGTTTCAATATATGAACATGCAAATAATGTTCCTCAAAGAGCTGAGAGCCAAGAGTAAAAGTATTTTATAGCAGACTTCAATCTCTCAAATGAAGATTCTGAAAAAGCAGAACATACACAGCCAGGCTTCTGCAGTCTCCAAGTATGAAGTGCTAATCAGGTGAATTAAGAAATGCTTAACATCTGGCCATAGTTTAGATATTCACATATGGAAATAGAAGCCCAAATATACATCTTGATTTAAACAGCTTATCCTCAGGCTTCAAGGAATACTAATAAAACCTATTCTAAATCTTAATATCGACTAATCAATGAATCTTATCAGATGGCAGTTCATAAAACTAATTTACAGTTTGCAATTCACCAAGTAGGAGTTCTAATCATGCCTGACATCTGAGTGATACAACAAAAAGTCCCAATCATTTTAAAGCCTTGTAAGTCTCTTCTTTGGCAACTGAACCTGAATTTCAGCAAACATTGTAATAAAATTTCTGCTAAAATCAGATCACAAACATTTTGTGGATGCCAATAACGTGATGGCCTCCTAAAACTAGAAAAATCCATATACTCAACAAAAGAAAAAATCATGATAATCCCTTAGAAACAAGCTACTTGCTTATAAATTCATATTGGCATGATCATTCATGAAAAAAAAAATTATATTGATCCTCCCAAGCTACTCAGGGTGGACGTGAAAAGCCCTCACAAAACTACACTCATATGTTAATTTACTAGTAGTCAAGACTGATGAAATCCTGAGTTTTATGATCACTCATTTAGCAACAATACAGGTGGCCTTCATGAAAGCTTTGTCATCCTCAGACATTCCTTTCAAGGACAGATATCCATATTAAGAGATAGCAACAATAGCTGATACTAGTGAAGTGATACTAGTGAATCGTGCATTGATAACCTCAATCTTGAAACTAAATTCAAACCAAATTTTGAAAACACCAAATCTTGAAAATTAAGTATTTCTATTCAGAACAGTGACTTGTTTGGCTACCATTACTTATTTTGTTGCTGTTCTAACAAAAATACTTTTGCCTTTTTCTGGCACCTTTCATGAACATCACAGTTATTCAAGGTGTATTTTTCTGTGGGATGAAATTTTACCAGATTGTGCCTCTGCAATTGTAAGTACTTAAAAAAAAAGAAAACTCAATTAGCTCATTAACTTTGCCAGATTAAAATTAACCAGAAAACCAAACAAAAATCCTGAAAAAAAAGAGCCTATTTTCTTGCCAGCTTAGTAAGTTAAGTCTGTTTCCCAAATGTGTGCAATGAATGGCAAAGACAGCAGATGGCAGGGAACTGAATCATGGGGCTGAAAGTGGGAAGTAAAAAGTGAAGAAAGAAGTGGAAAAAAAAAAAAAAGAAATGAGGCTGATTTCCTTAGTAAAATGAGAAGCTTTGCTGGATCTGCTGCCCATGAAATAGCAGCTAAGATGTCCTAGCATAATTCACCTCTATAAACAATGGTAGCCAGCAATCTTTAAAGAAAAGGGTGCCAGTGCCAGTATTGTTTATGTTGAACTACTGTGTAGTGTCATGAATGACATGCAATGCAGATAAGGGATTAGAGGATGAAGCTGAAGTGTTAACAGTACTTGAAGATGGCTATTGAGCTTTCTTTAGCTACTTAATATCCCAAACATCTCTCAAGTCAATAACTGTATTTAATCAAAAGCAATTATATAAAGTGTCTGCAATATCAGAACCAGGAATCCATCTGCCAGCTATATATTGCCTTTGCCATCTGAGGGAATGTCCTCAGCCCTCAAAAAAAAGTATTATTGAACAGTTGATATGGAATGCACCCTGAAATTCAAACCCATGAGGTATTCATGAAAGGTATATTTGAAGACTTCCAATATCAAAGCCTTCAGAAAGAACACCTAGCCAATGCCTCTTTTAGATTGTAAATAAAATCTAGCTTCCAAGCTCCTGTGGCTTATATAATTGCAGAAAGACACAACATAATGTACATTATTTTGGTATTTGCAAACTGTAACAAATACTAACTCCACCTAAATTTAAATGAACAGAAACTGAAGTAAGAGTTTGCATCTGCTAACAGACACTAATAATGTAATATTGACTATGCAAAGTAAAATGTTGAATAAGTAGTGGCTGGTCCCTAAAAATCCATAATTTAATAAACTTGTCTTTAAATCTGTGCTTATTTTAGATTTATCATAGTAAATTTAACAGAAAAAAAAGCAAACATTGATAAATACTGAATTATATATGCAATCATAAGCTGATTTTTGAAGTCTTGGACTATGTTTTCCAAAAATTAACTCTCTTTTCTGTTTAGCATCTTCTATTTTCTCCCTGGGTAAATATTGCACAGTAATATCTGACTGACAGCTGTCACAAAACTCCTCAAAAATCTTTTAAGCAGTCAGTGATAGAAGTGTAAAGCTTCTGATGTCAAATACCTCAAGTAGTATTCAGTTTCTAGAAATCTTCTTATATATCACCAACAAAGCTTTTCAGGTCTTCTCCATGTTATCCCAGTTATCCCAACCCCCAAAAAACATATTAATTGCCTGCTAAAAAGGCTGCCCGAAATAACAAGTTAAACTATGTATTACTGCATAAATTTGCTTCTAAAATGTATTTTCCTCCCTCCCATGTGAAAAACTGTTCATAGTTTAATCATACTAGGTCCATCTAGTATCTATAAGCACAGGACACTCAATGAATTGACATTTAGAGTGGCATTCACCTCAGCATCACTTTGAAGATCTGAAACTCAAGTACTTGTGCTTTTTCATTGTCGTCCCAAAAGAAAGAGGCATTTAAATATGACAATTCACCCCATTTGACACTTAGCTTCTGGGGTAAATTGTCCACTAGAAGTATCTCTGTCTCTCTTAAATCAAGAGTGACAATAAACTAGATAACAAGTTTAGATTTGACATCTAACTTTTAGTTCTTTAAAGACAAAAAAAACCCCAAAGATTTATCCTGCCTAAATTCTGACAGGTTACTGTAACTTGTCCACATAGACTGACCTTAAAGCCTTTTGATGCTGCTATGTGGGCAGCAGTCCAACCCTCTTTGTCAGCATTATTGAGGAGATCTGCAGAAATAACAGGCTTTATTCTACTGCTGTAGTTGTCTTCTCTCTTCCCCAAAGGAAAATAGTCTAAATTAGGTTCTGCATCAGTCAAAGGGTTTCCATTGTTTGGCTCTCCATAGTACATAAGAAGCTTGAGACTGTCAACATTACCAGAATCCACTGCTGCATGAACTGGTGACCAGCCATCCTAAAAAAAACAACAAAGCAAAAGCAAAAAAGCACACTCCCACCAAACACATAGAAAATTGTTTGCAGAACCTAAATCAGCAAAGAATCTGAATTGAAGGATCTGTTTGGAAACTAAAAAGATAAGTAAGAGTGCTGTAATAATCCTTTGGAAAAACAGAGCTTCTTGTATGTGTTTGAGGTGATCAAAAGACAGGGGAGAATATGTAGCAGAAAGGATTTAATAGCCTTCTCCAGGAACAGTTCAGCAGTCAGGAGAATTTCAATTTTCAGAAGAGTCCAAGTGATACAGAAGTTACATTCTGCTAATAAACTGTTTTCTTATCATGCATTGAACTAACACAATTCTATCAATCAATAATTCGTTTCACATTCCATTAATCAATTTACCA
Organism: Psilopogon haemacephalus; assembly: GCA_013396835.1. NCBI lineage: Eukaryota > Metazoa > Chordata > Aves > Piciformes > Megalaimidae > Psilopogon > Psilopogon haemacephalus. The sequence continues at coordinate 3,396 of VWZI01003587.1, read as the reverse complement.
ATCACATATTTTCATGGTGTTGAAAGTTCACTTTCAAGGTAAATATATATACCTTCCAAATCCAAAATAAATGAAAAAAAAAAAAAACACAACAAAAAACAATGGACAACCCAAAACACCCAATATATTAGGGGAGTAGACTATACTGTGAAAACAATATTCTTAGTGCTGTGTTTCTAGACAGCCTACATTCCACATTTCTTAGTACATTTAGGCCAAAGTCTTTAGAAAAACTTCAGGAAAGCACTTGAAAAGGTCAATACTCAGACATGAATTCTGAGACACTCTCCTCCATTTCTCCTGTATACACAAAAGTTTCTGAGCCATATTCTCCCATTTGTAATATATCAGACTTTACAATGCTAACTGACAAATTTGGGGGTGGCAGATCCCTTGAAGGACACCAATAAGGCATCCAAACATGAAACATAGATCAACATCCCTGTCCACTTCTCCGCCTTAAAAATAAGTCAAATAACTCTTGTTCTCTTTTGCAAATCCAGAGGTGAAGAAAAAATCTGCAGCAAACTGCAGATGGGATCTGAAATACATAAAACAACAAGGAAGCCCTATAATTGGACAATACACACCATTAAAAAACCCACAGAAAGTATGATGAAAAGAACAAAACATTAATTTCAAATTACAAGGTTTCTTCCAGCTCTAAACAAAACTATAAATAAATGTTTTAATGTAAATATTTCTTAGCTGATTGCAGTTATTCAGTACTATACAAGATACTCTAATTTTACAAACTATTTTAACTTACACAGGTTTTAACGGTTCGATCTGCTCCACTTTCCAACAATAGCTTAATACAATCATTATTTCCATTTTTACAGGCCAGGTACAAAGGTGTCTGTCCTCTTTCAGCAGCATGGTTAATATCAGCCTGATACATAATTAATAATTCTGCACACCTACAGCAAACAATGAGGTAGTAAAATTATCTTATATTTGACATCCAAAATTTCTTTTAAACATTTTTAAATGAAGCACTGATTTTTAGCATACAGATCTACCTGTGGTTTTAGCCATCATGTACACACAAGTATAAGTTATAATTTTATGCATAGGTATAAAGACAGACATTCAGGTTATTTTAAGCCTGAAAACCTTAAACTACTACAGCTGCATTTAAAAATGTGAATGTAAAACATCTGGTTTCACAAGGCTACTAAACACTTGATGATAGATGCTTAATAAAAACCTTCAGCTGAGAAAAAAGTAACTTTTTTTTTTTGGTATTAATATTTAAAATAATTTTAAAAAGAAAAAAGAATAAAGTAAAAAAAAAAAAAAAAAAGGAAAAGAGAAAAAAAGACTGGGACTAGCTTTAGATACCAGCAAGAGGGACACTTGCCTAGGGCAGCATACTTCCTCACAACCCTGAAGCATGAGATCTATTTATTTTCAACAGCTCTCAAGACTTAAAAATCTTAATGCCAGTCTATTTCCTCTGCAGTTCAAATGAGAACTGTAAACAAATCTTATTCCCCATGTGTCTGGCTCAATGGTTAAAGCAGAAGCATATAAATGATAAAACCACAAAACAATTAATGCAATGCTAAATAACTATGAGTTAGGAGACCATGCTTATAAGAAATGAGATGACAAAATATTTAAAACAAAGCAAGGTATAGATAAATATATAAGAAAATGCAGATTAAAAATTTTGGTAAGTTTTTTAATTTTAAAAATCAATTAAAGATAAAATGTAGGTTTAGAATAGAATAAACCAGATAATATCAATTAGTTAGCTGCACTTCCTGTGCCTGGGTTGGTACAATCCCAAGCACAAATACAGACTTGGTGACAGTGGACTGAGAGCAGACCTACAGAGAAGGTCTTAAGGTTACTGGTGGATGAGGCACTTGACATGGGCTGAAAATGTGCACTAGCAGACCAAAGAACGGCCAGTAGGTAAAGGGAGGTGATTCTGCTTCTCTGTTCTGGTGAGGCCCCACCTGGAGTATTATGTTCAGCTGTGAAGCCCACAGCACAAGAGGAAAATGGATCTGTTGAAGAGGGTTCAGAGTAGGGCCACAAAGATGATCGGGGGTTGGAGCACTTTTGCTACAATGACAGACAGAGAGTTGCATCTATTCACCCTGGAGAAGAGAAGGCTCTGGGGAAACCTTACAGCAGTCTTCCAGTACCTGAAGAGGGCTGGCTGGAAGGTTGGAAAGGGACTGTTTATAAGAGTATGTGCTAAGGACAAAGGAAATAGTTTTGAACTACAGCAAGGTAAATTTAGATTAGACATTAGGAAGAAGTTCTTTCAGTAGTGGAACACTGGAACAGGTTGCTCAGGGAAGCTGTTGATGCCTCATCCCTGTAAGTATTTAAGGCCAGACTGAATGAGGTTTTGAGCAACCTGGTCCAATGGGAAGTGTCCCTGCCCGTGGCAGGGAAGTTGGAACTAGATGACCTTTAAGGTCCCTTCCAACTCAAGCTATTCTATGATTCTATGAAAATGTTCAAATGAACAGGAAACAAAAAAAAAACAACCAAATAAAAGTAATGCCCTATCAAATATACAGCACATATCCTAACTATACAGTCACAAAAGTCATCATAAGATGGGTTCATAACAAGACACTTCCACAAAACAACTCAGATTGAGTTTTAAGTCTGCTGTATTGGTGCTTTGTGTTATATTGAATAATACTGGAAATGCTTCACTGACTTTACCCCTCAAGGTAAGGTAAGGTAAGGTAAGGTAAGGTCAGGCTGGCCTGGACTACATGAGAAATATTTTGAAAGTTCTTCCTAAAACCATTTCTGAATTGGTGATATTACTGAATTGTCTCAAAACCCTTTTTTCCCCCCCCACAACTATGGAACTAGGGCTGGAACAACAGTCTCAGTTCAGGAATAAGTTTAATGAACATGTCACAGGGGAATGGCTGGGAAATCTGGCACAGAAAGTATTCTGTAATTGATAGTTTAGTGCTGTCACTAGCCCGATTCTTCATCCTGTAGTACAAATTACATGAACTACACAACACAACATCTGAAAGGGAACAGACCCTACCTATTGCCCCATATTCTGCCTACTACAGATTTGTGCTAAGCCAGAACTTTGCAATGATCAATAAATCAACAACCTGAGTCATTCACAGTCTCTGATATTTTTTACTTGCTCTGTCATTATTCCATGGTTATGCTTACAAATTGGTTCATTTTCAGTATCTAAAAAAAAGTGAAAGCAAGGAGTCTTTAAGGATGTCATACTACAGAAATAATTGAAATGGAAAATAATATGAACTCTGCAACATCCTAACACAACTGATGATATATAGCAAAGTGCTGCAAGAGCAAGTCAGAGAATTAAGTAGCTTCCTATTTAAACAGTTGTGTTGGTTTGAGCTAATTGGAGAATTTGAGTGAGAA